>CANTUQ010000004.1:26822500-27422500 GCA_947683425.1 Excoecaria cochinchinensis
AAACACCAAAAACACAAACTCTAATTTAGATCCAACCCAAGAAGAAGAAGAGAAAATGCATGAACAATACAAAGAAAAAGCAAGAACTTACCAAGAATGATGTAAGGGAGTAATTAATTCCACCACTTGAGCTTGAATATAAGTAGAACACTCAGGAGAGTGCAAAGAAGGAAGAAGGAAGAAGAAGAAGAAGAGAAAACGGGAACGGGTTTCAAAAATCTGCTTTTCCCTTTTTCATTTTCTCTTTCCCCTCTTTGTTTCCCCTTTACACATGTCAATCATTTAGTTGAGGAGATCACTCACTCACACCCTAACTAAATGTATCATATGCACACAATGAAACACCCTAATAATGCACCCTACACATGTATGAGCAACACACACCACAATAACCCACTAGTGCATATCCTACTATGGTGCACTCAACCACACACAATGCAACTCCCATGCACGCACACTACAATGGTGCACTCAACCACACATAATGCAACTCCCATGCACACACACTACAATGGTGCACTCATGCACACACAAACCTATCACACCTAATTCACACCATAGTGCTACACATGCATACATGCACCAGAAAAACCCCAAATCATACAATATTACCAAAATGCCCTTATGAATATGCCAAAACACATACAAACACATACACACACATGGCTCGTTCTACTAGGGGCCAAACGGGGTGTGACAACTCTCCCATACTAACAAGAATTTCGTCCTCGAAATTCTCACCTGAACTGAACAACTGCGGATACTGAGCTCTCATCGACTTCTCTGGTTCCCATGTCGCTTCCTCGACCCCATGGTGATTCCACAAAACCTTGAACAAAGGGATCTGCTTGTTCCTCAACTGTCTTACTTCCCGAGCTAAGATAGCTCTCGGCTCCTCATCGTAGGAAAAATCAGACTGCACTTGAACCTCTTGAACCGACAATACATGAGAAGGATCCAATCTATACCGACGGAGCATCGAAACGTGAAACACATCATGAAGCTTCGATAATTCCATTGACAATGCCAATCTGTAAGCTACTGGACTAACTCTTGCCAACACCTCATACGGACCAATAAAGCGAGGACTAAGCTTTCCTTTCTTCCCAAACCGAAGCACTTTTCTCCAAGGAGAAACTTTAAGAAAGACTTTATCCCCAACTTCAAACTGCACATCTTTTCTCTTCAGGTTGGCATAAGACTTCTGTCAATCCTTAGCTGCTTTCAAGTTCCGCTGCACAACTCTAATCTTCTCCTCTGTATCTCTAACCAGTTCTGGCCTAATCACTGACCTCTCAGATAACTCTATCCAACAAACTGGAATCCTACATTATCATCCATACAAGGCCTCATACGGTGACATACCAATGCTCGACTGAAAACTGTTGTTGTAGGCAAATTCCATCAGCGATACATACTTATCCCAACTACCCAAAAAATCCAAAACACAAGCCCTTAACATATCCTCTAAGATCTGAATCACTCGCTCGGACTGACCATCTGTCTGAGGATGAAATGTTGTACTGAAGTTCAATTTGGTACCCAAAGCTCGTTGCAACTCTTTCCAGAACTTAGATGTGAACCTTGGATCCCGATCTGAAACTATAGACAAAGGCACTCCATGTAACCGAACTATCTCATCCACATAGGTACTGGCCAATCTATCCATCGGGTAATCCATCCTAACCGGCAAGAAGTGAGCGGACTTTGTGAGTCGATCCACAATAACCCAAACAGAATCATGCTTTTTCTGAGTCGAGGGTAACCCAGAAACAAAATCCATAGCGATATCATCCCACTTCCACTCGGGAACGGACAAAGGCGTGAGCAATCCAGAAGGAACTTGGTGCTCAGCCTTAACCTGCTGACATATCAAGCACCTGGATACGAAGTCCACTATATCCCTCTTCATACCAGACCACCAGTAAAATTGCTTCATATCCCGGTACATCTTGTTACTCTCGGGATGCATGGTGAAAACTGTACTATGTTCCTCAACCAAAAGCTGCCTTCTTAACTCTTCCTTATCCGGTACACATAAACGGTTTCTAAATAGAAGAACCCCATCCTGAACCAAAAACTCTGACTGCTTGCCTAAACTGACTTCTTGCACAGTCCGCTGAAGCCTCTCATCAACCTTCTGAGCCTCAACTATTCGCTGTCTCAAGGTAGGTTTGACTCTCAACTGAGCTATCAAAGCCCCATCTTAACCAAACTTCCATCTGAACCGTCTCAAAAACAAGGCAGAAACTGACTTCCGACTTAAAGCATCTGCGACTATATTGGCCTTACCCGGATGGTAATCCACAATGCAATCGTAGTCCTTAAACAACTCGAGCCATCGACGTTGTCTCATGTTCAATTCTTTCTGAGTCAGGAAATACTTCAAACTCTTGTGGTCCGTAAAGATCCTGCACTTCTTCCCATAGAGATAATGATGCCAAATCTTCAAAGCAAAGACAACCGCTGCTAACTCAAGATCATGCGTCAGATAGTTCCTCTCATGTGGCTTCAACTGTCGAGAAGCATAAGCCACAACGTTACCTTCCTGCATCAGAACACATCCCAGACCAACACCTGAAGCGTCACTATACATAACAAACTCCTTACCCGAGATGGGTTGAGTCAGTATAGGAGCTTCGACTAACAACTGCTTCAACTGCTCAAAACAAGCTCGACACTTATCTAACCACTCGAACTTAACTCCTTTCCTCAACAACTTAGTCATCGGAGCAGCAATTACTGAGAAACCTTTAACAAACTGACGGTAATAACCCGCCAAACCAAGGAAACTCCTCACTTCTTGAACATTCCTCGGCGCTTTCCACTCAACTATCGCCTCAATCTTAGCTGGATCTACTTGAATACCCTTAGCTAACACTATGTGGCCCAAAAACGACACTTCCCGAAGCCAAAAATCACACTTACTCAACTTGGCAAACAACCGATGATCCCTCAACACTTGCAAAACCAAACGAAGATGATCCTCATACTCAGACTCATCCTTGGAATACACTAAGATATAGTCAATAAACACCACCACAAACCGGTCTAAGTATGGCCTAAAGACTCTTTTCATCAAATCCATGAATGCCGCTGGAGCATTAGTCAAACCGAACGGCATCACAAGGAACTCATAATGGCCATACAGAGTCCGAAATGCAGTCTTAACCACATCCTCATCCTTAACACGAAGCTGATAATACCCAGACCGAAGATCTATCTTGGAGAAAACACCAGAACCCCGAAGCTGATCAAACAAATCTTCAACTCTAGGCAACGGATACTTGTTCATCACTGTGACCTTATTGATCTGCCTGTAGTTGATACACATTCTCAAAGATCCATCCTTTTTCTTAACAAACAGAACTGGAGCTCCCCAAGGAGATATGCTGGGTCGAATAAACCCCTTATCCAATAGCTCTTGTAGTTGAGTTTTAAGTTCTCTCAACTCTACAGGAGCCATCCGATAAGGTGCCTTCGATACGGGTGCTGTACCCGGTATAATCTCTATGGCTAGCTCAACTTCTCTCTCCGGAGGCAAACCCGGCAAATTGTTTGGAAAAACATCACTAAACTCTCGAACAACAGGGATATCCTCAATCCTAACTTGATCCCTCTTGGAATCCAAAACCACAGCCAGAAAGGCCTCACAACCTTTCCTTAAAAACCTCTTGGCTTGGATTGCAGAAATCACATTGTTCACAGAACTCGCACTCAAACCTCTTAGAAACACTGGAGCTCGGTTCCTATCCCGAAGCACGAAGGTCTTCCTATGACAATCAACTACAGCTTGATGCTTGCCCAACCAATCCATACCCAAAATCAAATCATACTCTCTGAAGGGCAACTCTATCAAATCTGCAGGGAACTCAACTCCCTCTACCAACAAAGGACAACTCCTAAAAACTCTACTCACACTGACACTATGCCCTAATGGATTGGTCACACATATCTCATAGTCTAACTGATCTACCACATGCAACTTATCAATAATCTTATCCGTGCACAAATATGAGTGTGTGGAACCAGGATCTATTAGAGCATATAATTCAGTGTTATGGAGTAGGAACTTACCAGCAATCACATCAGGGGCATCCTGCTCCTCTCTGGCTCTAACTGCATAAGCTCTAGCTGTAACTGGAGGAGGATGCTCAACAGTCTCAGAAATAGCTCCATCTCTAGGTCGACCACCTCGACCTCTACCCCGTCCTCTACCACGGACAGCTTGAGATGCATTAGATCCAACTCCACTAGCTCCTCTCTGTGGACCCGAATCGTCACCCAACTGGGGACAACTAGCCAGACGGTCCTCGGTGCTCCCACACCTAAAGCACCCACCAGTGAGCCACCTACACTCACCTCGGTGAACCCTACTACAATGTTCACAAACAAGCATAGTATCCGATCTACCACCTCTGCCAGAACCAGATACTGCTGTTGAACCTTGCCTTCTTCCTCTGGGAGCCGAACCAGCTAATGGCTCATCCTGTGGGTTCCTAGATCTCTTACCCGAAGATGAGGAAGAACCACCTCTTGCAGAATTCCTTCACTGAGCTCTCTCTTTAAGCAAAGATTTTGACCTCTCTGCCCTCATGGTAGCCTCTGCAATCTGATAGTAACTTACCCCAGGCATACACATCAAAGAAATCAAAGCAATCTCTAAGGACTCGTTCAACCCGACTTCAAAATGCTTGCATCTGAAGTCATCTATCATAACCCCACGCGGAGCATACCGAGATAACCGATTAAACTCCTCATAGTCCGCAACTGGCATGGCCCTTTGCCTCAAACTCAGGAATTGTGCCCATCTTGCGTCCCTATAAGCCTGAGTTACATACTTCTTAGTGAACTCCTCACTGAAGAAATCCCAAGTAACTGGATCAGGCATCTGAGGTCGCCTACACACCAACTCCCACCATTCGTAAGCCGACCCTTGAAGCAAAGCCACAGCACACTCAGCTTGCTGATCGAGAGGACACCTGACTTCCCTTAAAACTCTCTTTACCTTGTCAAGCCACTTTTCAGCCAACTCTGACTCATCAAGCCCAGTCCCATAAAAATCCTCAACACCCGCTCTTCTTAAACTCTCTAACGGAGCTTTTGGGGCAGTCACCCTTTCCAAAACCCGAGCCATCTCCTAATGCAATCTGAACATTGCCTCAAAAGGCATGGCAGCGGCCTTGGACTGGAACCTAGCACATTGAGCCAACACCAAAACAGAAACAGACGGATCTAAAGCTGGAGGATTCACACTTTCAGCGGATTCCTCAAGCGCACCATGAGCAGAATCAGAATCCATCTAACAAACAAGAGGACAGCCACATCAGCCAACACAGCCCTAGACATAGACATATCCACACATAGCATCACACAAATAATCACCCAGAAACACCTAAACCTTGGCTCTGATACCACAACTTGTGACACCCTTTACCCGTACATCAGGCGATCTCATCCCATGAGGAGTAAGATGCCGTACAAGTAGGGTGCAACCAAACAAAGCAGAGAACAATACATAGATAAACATACACAAAAGCGGGATAATTTAAAACTTTGCGAAGATAAGAAAACGAAAGCTGATCATGCATTAATATAATGGAAATCATTACATTACTGTTCTGATCAACAAAGAGATACAATAATTAATTACAAATCCCAAAATTACATAAACAAAAGCGAAAGCTATTACAAAACCAATATAAGAGAGTTCTATACAAAAAGAATCTCAAAATACAAAACCCAGTCCTATTCTAAGCCCTACTGCGTTGGCTCGGACTGCGGCGACTCTCCCAAAGCAACTCCTTCTACACCTGTACGGGTAAACACACCGTTCTAAGTGATAAACTCTTAGTGGGGAACACGCATATATCAAAGGACAACTATTCACAACGGTCATCAAGGCAAAGCACAAGCGTACATTAAAATACCATACGCATTACATATCAATTGCATAAGCATGCATATACACTAAAGCCATACATTCAGGAACTCATAACAATATTCGTATTCCCATAACAGATTATAACTTTCATTTATGAGTTCACACGTGTATCACATACATTTTCTCATAATACAATTCATACCAGGCACCTGCTGACTCGAGGGAGTGGATAACAAGTATACGGACAGTACTTTACGGGTACGAGCCGATACGGATAGTACTTTACGGGTACGAGCTGATAAATCAAGATACTGTTACTTTCACAAAACATTTTCAAAAGGGATCTTAAACAAGATCCGAACACATAGGGTTCACGAGGAACCAAACGGGGACCTGATCGGGGTCCAAACTTATCAAAGGGCTACAGTTATAAGACTCTATTAGGCATACCTAACTATCCACTTTCTAGACTCTAGCAGGTCATGCATAAACCATTCAATACATTTCATAATATTCCAAAATCATCATCATACATGTACATAGTCGTATCATGGATTGCATTCATATAATTCATAAGATATCGCGCTCGCAGGGAGTTCAAACCCACACACAATGAAAGAAAACTCATTCAGCATACAGGGAGCTGTCGCGCTCGAGACAGAGACCGAAGTCTCTTTGCTGCACGTGCTCGACGGATTTCATGACTGCAAGGAGGAAGGAAGGGCCAGGCTCTGTCGCGCTCGCGATGGATGTCGTGATCGCGACAGAGAACAAATATTGCTGTCGCGGGCTCGCGATGAGTCGCGTGCTCGCGATAGCATTTAGCCAGCATCGCACTCTGTCGCGATCGGGATGGGTGTCGTGCTCGCGACAGAGGGTGCTCAACACTTCAGCTATCGCTAGCTCGCGATGGGTGTCACGTGCTCGCGACAGCGAAGCTCCGAAATGCCGATCTCTGTCGTGCTCGCGACAACATGTTATATGTGTTATATGTAAAGGCCTTAATATAATATTCGGATGTTGAAATGCCGTTGTAAGTATGTGTTAAGTTATTCATCTGTTATGTCATCTATTTTATGTTCCCGCTGATTGAAAGAGTGTACGTGTGTGTGCATGTGCTTGTGCTTCTGCTTCCACTTGGTACTTGCGAGTGTGTGAGTTAATGCATAACCAGCTTTTGCCCGCAAGGTAAGTTTTTAATTATCCCGCATTTATGCATGTATGAATGTATGTAGGTGAGTGAGTGTCGGTAGCGCTCTCCAGCGTCCTTCCAACGGGGATGTAGGGGGTGTTATATTTAGTGGTATCAGAACACCGGTTTGGCGGTTCTAGTTGTCTTGTTTATTATGCGTTGAGTCTTTGTGTGAGAGTCGGTTTCGTGTCGTGGCCTAATGCAGATGTGTCTTGCTTTGTGTCGTGTCTATATGGAGTCTGATCTTAGTGAGAATGTGGGTGAGGCAACGGAATGTGCGAACCCAATTAGTGCTGATTAAAGTGTTTCGTCTCTGAGCATCCTTTGGTTGGAATTCCGGTCCTGTTTGTAATGATAGAACATTAGTGCAAGGATTGATTCGGATTTTGGATAGGCTAACTGCTCCTAGGATTTCTTAAGTTTTTGTTCAGAGTGTAGCTCAGTAAAGAAAGGTGTCGAGTAAGAGGTTAGTGGGAAAAAAAATTCGAGGACCTCCGATGTGTCAACAATGTCAGAAGCAACATTGGGATAAATGTAAGAAATGTAAGAAGAATTGGATACCACCGGTAAGTGGATGAGTATTTGGATCTTGTAAGGTTTTGGTAAATACTCTGTATACCTATCAGCTCTCTCCAAAAAAGTATTTGAATAAAAAGCATATTGAATCATGGGGATGGGATAAAGTGCATCATTACAGCATCAATTGCATTTCTTCATCACTTTGTATACATGAGCCATCACATTCTCATTGCATCATCATCCCTTTGACCATACATGAGAAAAAATTTGCATATGTGTTTTGATTGAGAGAAAGCTGACAGAGTGTACTGGAGTATTTGATGTTATGACTAAGGGTGACAAGTGACTAGTATAGCAACTGTTGAGGAAAGTGTCCTGTGTTTGGTTAAGTTGAGTGAAAAGAGTATTTCGGAATCTTATATAATGAATGTAAAATGATTTTTGGGGTTTGATAGATGTATCGTTGGAAAAAAGTGAAAGGCATGTATGACGTATATCTTTGAAGTAATAAATGATTTGTGTAGCTAATCGGCGTAAGTTAAATGGGTTATGTGTGAAGTGTTTGTGTTTTTGATTTCTGATGTGTAGTGGAGTAATGATTATTCCGGCGAACGTGATTAATTCGAATATAGGAAAGTGATC
Organism: Excoecaria cochinchinensis; assembly: GCA_947683425.1. Classification (NCBI taxonomy): domain Eukaryota; kingdom Viridiplantae; phylum Streptophyta; class Magnoliopsida; order Malpighiales; family Euphorbiaceae; genus Excoecaria; species Excoecaria cochinchinensis. The sequence goes on from CANTUQ010000004.1 coordinate 26,830,738, forward strand.
TAAGAGTATAGCAATGGCGATAAGTGTAAGCGAGTGAGTAGTTTGAGAGTGAAATGTATGAATTTGTTGGTGACATGGAATGTAATGCTGAAAATTCTTTTCGGTGTAAGTGAATTTCGAGGACGAAATTCTGTTAGGAGGGAAGAGTTGTCACACCCCAAATCGGGCTTAGTCGGATTTGGCAAGCTAAGCCGGATAAGTGAAGGGTATTTCGGTAATTTGTGCCTGAGTGAATTTGATGATAAGCACTTAATTGTAAAGTAATTAATTAAATAAGTTAAGTGGGGGAAATTATTCGGTGTGCATGTGGTGTATGGATGTAGGGTGTTTGTGGTGGTTTAATCTAGTGAAGTGTGTGTATTGTACCCAAGGATGTAAAGTGTTTTTGAGCAATTATTTGGTGTGTGTTGTGTTTTGGTACCAAATATTTGCAAAGCATTGATTTAAGGGATCATTTAGTGTGTGAGTGGTGTATGGTACATTGGAGCATGAAAGTCAAAGAGGGAATTATTGGTCCAATAGGAGGCTGCCATGTGGTTTAGTTGTTGGAGCATTGAATGTGGAATTGAAAGGAGAAGAGTGAGGGAAGGAAAGGAATAGCTTCCCGTAGAAGCCAATTGGGGCTTTGCCCCTCCCCTTTCCCATGCCTCTCTCTCTCTTTCTCTTCTATGTTTTCTGCTCTCTCTTCCTTTCATGTGGGTATTCTTCAATCTAAGAGCTAGGGTTGAGATTTATGTTGCTTCTAAGAGGTAAGTTTGTTTGGGTTTCTTCCTCTTCTCCTTCTCATGGGTTTGATGGATTATATGGGTGTTTTGCTTGGGTTAATAGAGTTATTGTTTTGATTGTTTGCAAGTGATTGAAGTGATAAAGAAGGACAAAGGAAAGATTGAGGATTATAGCTTGAAGAGGATAATGGGTTGTGCTTCATAGAGGTTTAGGAGACTCTCTTTTATGTATATGAATTTTACTATATTTATGTGTGATATAAGTTTCTTGAATGTGTTGTTGATGATATATGATGATGGTAGTGAGTGTTGGTTTAAATTGCTCATTTATGCATGTGAATAGGATTTTGGGTGAAAAACTGGGTTAGAATGCACTTGCCCTTTCTTCGGTTATTAAGTTGTATTGGGAGTTATAGAAATCTAAATGGTATAAAATCAGTGCCGTTGGAAAGCTAAGATATATTCCTACAAATGTGTTAGAAATAAGTTTGATCTAATTTTAACTCTAAGTGTCCCTAAAGTAGTCTTGAAGTAGAGCTATCTTCTCTGGCCGGGTTCAGGGGAGCACTATAGGATGTTTAGATCCTATCTGAAACTGTAGAAGTCCAATTTATCTGAAATTTATTTCATTTGAAATTTAACATCTTAGGGAACAAATGTTAAGAAGGAAGGTTTTCCTAAAAATGTCGTTTAGATGACCGTTTAGGCTGAACAAAAATGAGTTGTGAAGCAGTCCTGAGTTTTGGCTTCTGTTTTGTAAATTTTTGGTATGTCACGGTCACAATGAATTCATTGCCATCGTGACCAATGCCTAGAGAAGGTAGAATGCTTATTTTTGGACCTGACGGTCACAATGAATTCATTACCACCATCACCCCTTCTGTCTTGACCTTTTTGTGTGTTTTTCTTCCCGAATTGAACCCGTATCGCACCGGAAATTTCTAGGATCCATCCGATGTATGTTTAGGACTATTAAATGAGTATAAGAATAGTTATCACTTGGAAAATGAACATGAATAGGATTAAGATTAATAGCAAACTAATGAAGTAATGATGTGTAATTGTATGTATTAGAATCAAGTCAAGTTTAATGGCATTATTGAGCATTATAATACTTCAATCTATATAAACGTGTATGCTATGAACAAGTATGCATAGTTATGAATTAAGCTTTAAGTTATATACACATGAAGGCATCACATGAAATGAGTTTGCTTAATGGAATATATATATATATGGGATATGAGCAGCGAATGTGTGATTGATGTAATTGCCTAACAATATTATATGATGCATGCTTTGATAATAAATGTTATTAGAATGTATTAGTATGCAAGATATCTATGATGCTATTATGGTTCATGTGGATATTGAGTGATTATATATTATGATAAAGGTAAATGTGCTTTGATGCTTTTAGCTTATGAATTCCTCTGTTTAATGGAGACCCATAATGCCGCAAATCGGGTAAGTAAGTATTTATATAAATGTTCAAATAGTTGGTATGATTGATATGATAAAGTGTGTGTGGAATAACATTTTGTTCTGGGCAGTGGGTATGTCACGGTGACAACCTAATGGGTTACCACCGTGAGGTACCCCAAGATTTCATTCTGCCGAGAGTTTTGATATGTCACGGTGACAACCAATCTGGTTGTGACCGTGACCTACCCTATTTTTGTAAAGAATGGTTAGTTGTTAAAAGTAAAGTTTGAATGTTAAGTTAATGATTTGAATGGTAAGTTAATGATTGGCCTGATAATGTTTCTATATTTGACTCTGAAAAATGTTAGAATATTGAATAGTGCTAAAGCATGTTTATGGAATTATATTGAATGCTTTATAATACGGCTAGTATGATGCATGACTGATATTATGAATTTCTTTATATGTCTACTATACTCTGGATTAAGTATGATGATATTTATATACCGTCTGATTTGACACATGATTTAAATGATACAAGACCTACGAGAGTCAGTCTTGTGGATAGTTAGGCATGCCTAATAGAGTCTTTTAGCTGCAGCCCTTTGGACGTTTGGACCCTAATCAAGTCCCCCGTTTGGTTCCTCGCGAACCCTTTAATGTGTTTGGATCTTGTTTAAGGTCCCTAATGAAAATGTTTTTGAATGTGAAAATGATATTGATATTCGATTCGCACCCGTAAGGTGATGTCTGTATACTTGTTATCCACTATTTTGAGTCAGCAGGTATTTTTGGTTTGCTTTGTCTGATATGAATATGAGAATATGATATCCAAATGTGTAAGATTTCAGTCATGTGAATCAGTATGAATTCGAACGTGATTATGAATCCCTGAATGGGTTAAATGTGACTCAAACATGCCTATGGTGTGCGATTATTTATATATATACCGTATTGTGACTGCGTTTGAATATAATCAATTGTGGTTATAAGCATGTGAATTAGTACGTATACTAGTGTGATTTTATACTGTCAACTATTATGGATTAACATGTGAACTTAGTTTGCGTGAAAATGCACATTGTCTATTGAATGATTTGGTATGAATGTGGATATGTTTCTCTAAACGCCCGGCTTCTATATGCAAGTATAATATCATATGTGTTATGAATGTCTGCCTATGCATTTTTCTTGTGTTATGCCTTAGCGGCCATTGTGAATGGCTGCCCATATTTTTCTTGTGTGTTTCCCCACTAAGCGTTATTGCTTAGCATGGACTCTTTTCCCGTGCAGGTGGCAGGTTTGGTTCGGTTCGAGTCGCGCATCTGCAGGGTCGGCCACATAGGAGTTAGGAGTTATTGTTTCTGTTATCAGCTTCTGTAATTTGGGTTTTATATTCTGTAACCTTTTGTAAATGTGTTATATGTAAAGGCCTTACTATAATATTCAGATGTTGAAATGCCGTTGTAAGTATGTGTTAAGTTATTCATCTGTTATATCATCTGTTTTATGCTCCCGCTGATTGAAAGAGTGTACGTGTGTGTGCATGTGCTTGTGCTTCTGCTTCCACTTGGTGCTTGTGAGTGTGTGAGTTAATGCATAACCAGCTTTTGCCCACAAGGTAAGTTTTTAATTATCCCGTATTTATGCTTGTATGAATGTATGTATGTGAGTGAGCATCGGTAGCACTCTCTGGCGTCCTTCCAACGGGGACGTAGGGGGTGTTACAGTCTAGACGCCAGGCTTTGAAGGACATGATTGATAGAACACCAGCTTGTCGGTGTGTGAAAGCACTGCTGAGCGATTGATAAACACCAGCTTGTCGGTGTGTCTAGAGGCCAAACTTTGAAGGACGTGATTGATAGAACACCAGCTTGTCTGTGTGTAAAATCATGGCTGAGCGACTGATAAACACCAGCTTGTCGGTGTGTCTAGACGCCGGACTTTGAAGAACGTGATTGATAGAACACCAGCTTGTCGGTGTGTGAAACCACTACTGAACGATTGATAAACACCATCTTGTTGGTGTGTCTAGACGCCAGACTTTCCAGCGAAATCAAAAGAAATTTTTATGCAAGGGTAAGTTATGCATGTGCATGTGCATATGTTATGCAGGATGCAGGTGACACCATTCATCTGAGTGGCCCAGTGGTCGAGGTACGATAACTTTTGCTGAAGCGACTCGTGGCTTCATTTGGTCGATTATGCCCCCAAGGGTCTGAAGGCGCTGCCCTGATTTAGGGACTCTAACTCATAATTTTTCAGGGAGAATCGCCCGATGTGCATCTTTGCTCGAAAGGGGTTGCCCAAGGTAATGCCGCCTTATCGCTTCTAGCGCTGTATGTCATTGTTTTAAAGGTAGTGCGTCCCTTGTGGATTTTTAAATTAGCTTTTCTTAGCGGGAAATGGGTCCTTGTCGGATTTTCGCATAACACTATGCCTTATTTTTTTCCTGGAATGGACCCAACCCAATCCAGCGGCTTTTATTAATTTCATTTTTTATAGGGCAGACTGCCTGTTCCCAGGTTTTCACCCTGCCCTTTGACTTAACTTTTGCTTAGAACGCCAGTCACGGTTTTCATCTCTAACGGCCTTTTTTTTTTTCAAGATAATGTTTTTGTCGGTTGCATGGATAAATTGTGTGCATTCAAATGGAGAGTGACAATAACGGATGCATTCAAATGGGGAGTGACATATTACTTGTCTGAAAAGAACTATGGACATTTATTGGATAAAAGAACTTCTCTGAGTGCATAATTGCATACAGGTACATTTTTCTTGTGTGATTTCATTACACATGACCATCATTGAACATTAGGCCCAAGATACCAGACCACATCTAATCTTGAGATAGATTTCGAAGGCATCACAACTCCTGTTATCAATCAGCCCTCTCGGGTTTTCTTGATTGAACATTTGCTCTCTTTTCTTTTGACTTGTTTTATTTTGCATTTTTTTAGCCCTTAGCCATGGAACCTCTTCAATCTGTCGATGTTGATCGGCTCCCTAAATTCATTTCCATCGATATCCATCAAAATTGCGGCCCCTTTAGATAAAAGCTTCTTCAGGATGAAGGGTCCTTCCCAAGTTGGCCTAAACATGCCTCGAAAGTCAGGAACCCCTGGCCTCATTTGCTTGAAGACTAGGCCCCCTTCCTTCAACCGGTGCTTCCTTACTTTCTTCCCAAATGAGCGAGCTAATCTCTTCTGGTAGATCTGATTGTGGTAGTATGCCCGCATCCTATCTTCGTCCAATAGGTTCAACTGTAGTAGTCGCTGCTTGGCCCATTCAGCTTCTGGAAGCTGAGCTTCCGTTACCACCCTCAATGACTGAAGTTCTATTTCTACCGGTAGGACTGCTTCCGTCCCGTAAACTAAGGAGAAAGGGGTAGCCCCTGTAGAAGTTCTGGCAATGGTCCTGTAGCCCCACAACGCAAATGGTAATTTCTCTGCCTAGTCTTTATAGGTTTGCACCATCTTAGCTAGTATCCTTTTGATGTTCTTATTAGCCGCCTCGACTGCTCCGTTAGCTTGCGGTCGTTATGGAGAAGACTTATGGTGTTGAATGCCATATTTCTTGGGCATCTGTTTAGTCTCAGCTTGGAATTGTACCCCGTTGTCCGACACAATGTGATGCGGGAGCCCATACCTACAAATTAGGTGTCGCTCAATGAATCTGGCCATCTCCCGGGCGCCCAACTTCTTGAAAGATTCAGCCTCCACCCATTTGGTGAAATAATCAATAGCGACCACAATAAATCTGTGTCCGTTGGAGGCTGTCGGGTGTATTTCTCTTATAATGTCAATCCCCCATGCTGCGAATGGCCATGGAGACGTCAAGTTGCACAACTCCGAAACTGGGAGGTGTCTCAGATTAGCATATTGTTGGCATAGTTGGCATTGCTTCACATACCTAGAGCAGTCTGTATCCATTGTCAACCAGAAGAACCCCTGCCGCATAATTTTCTTTGCTAGGGCTAGGCAACTCATGTGGGCTCCACAGACACCTACATGGGTCTCCTCCATAACCTTTTTGGCTTCTTTGTCATCTAAGCACCTTAGTTGTATGCCATCGGCTTGTCTCTTATACAACACACCGTCTACACTGATGAATTGAGTGGATAGCTTATGAATCATCCTTTGGTCTTTTTCAGTCGCCTCTTCTGGGGATACCGACCTTTCCAAATAATTCTGGACATCATAGTACCATGGCTTTCCATCCGTAGCCTCGACATCATAGTACCATGGCTTTCCATCCGTAGCCTCGACATACCGAAGCGAGCTTGGAAATGAACCTACTGATGTACTGTAATTTACCCAAAAAACTCCGAACTTCCTTTTCCTTTTGAGGCATCGGCGTCTCTCTGATTGCCTTGATTTTATCAGGGTCCACTTCTATTCCCCTTTGTCTTACTACATGGCCTAGTAACTTACCAGAGGTAACTCCGAAAATGCACTTCTTAGGATTGAGGCGAAGGTTATACTTGTCAATCCTCTGAAAGAACTTCTCCAAGGCCTCAAATTGTCCTTCTCGAGTTGCCGACTTGATCATCATATCATCGACATACACTTCGACCTCCTTGTGGGTCAAGCCATCCAAGATCTTAGTAGCCATCCTTTGGTACATTGCTCCAGCATTCTTCAACCCAAAAGGCATCACTTGGTAGGCGAATGTCCCCCATTCCGTAATGAAAGCTGTCTTGATTCGATCAACAATCCTGTTAAGGATTTGGTTGTACCCTGCGTACCCATCCACAAAGCTGTACATCATACAAGCGGTCGCGCTATCCACTAGTACATCAATATGGGGTAGGGGAAAGTCATCTTTCGGGCAGGCTTTATTCAGGTCTCGGTAGTCAACACATACTCGGACTCTCCCATCCTTCTTGGCTATGGGGACAACGTTAGCTAACCACGTTGGGTACTGGACCTCTACAAGAAACTTGGCTTCGATCTGTTTGTGCACCTCCTCCTTTACCTTTTCTTCCCATTCTGGTCTCAACCTTTTGAGCTTCTGCTTGACTAGCTTGCACTCTAGATAGGTCGGAATGGCGTGTTCGGCGACTGCCCGATCAATCCCTGGCATATCCTCATAGGTCCAGGCGAAGATTCTTTCATATTTTTTCAAAATTCTCTTGAATTTTATTCTCTCGTCAGGAGTTACATTGGATGCTATCAGAATTTCCTTGGGGTTTTCCGAAGTCCCAAGATTAAATGAGGTAGTATTGGTTGAGTTAATGTCAAATATAAATGATTCATGCTCGTGATCATGCATAATGAAATCATGAGAAACATCGCACAAGTAAGCAAAGTCATTCATATTATTAAGGTACTCAGAATTATAGACAGAATCGTCAAACAGTTAAGGAATAAAAAGTACATCAGCAAAGCTATCATTATCATCTTCCACTGGTGCCAGCGCTGAAGCCGATGGCCCCTTGTCATCATCGATCCTCAAATTCTCTAATTCTGGCGCTGCCTCTTCATCTTCCACTTTCTCTTTCCCCTTTACCCGGGTGGCCAGTAGATTTTCGGTGATAATCTCTTCGGGAACCTCCCGATCCCATGCTAGACTCTGATTGAAGATTTCCTCATCCCAGAAGGCTTCCACCGCCTTGACCATTCCTCGGACCAGTCGAACACATCATTGAAGATTTCAAAACCAGGGGTAATCTTGCCGCTAATGCACTGGGGCTCAGTCTCTCCAAAGTAGGCACACGCCGATGCAGCTGGTATAAAACTTTCTAAAATGTGCGGCACTTTCGCAGGCTTCTTTGCGGGCTTGTTCTTCTTGCCATCAACAACGTAGCCCAAACCCCTCCTATCCTTTTGCCCCCTTGTGGCGATAGGTGCTTGAATTCATTGTGAGCTCTTGCCCAAACCAACCCCGGGGAGAAAGCTCATCCTCTTCATCATATTGACAACTTAGGGGCTTACCACTGACTCATCTTCCTCATTCACCATAGCCACGTGAAACCCACTAAAAGGCTACTTAGAAATCCCGAGCACTGACACTTGATTCTCACTAGCCGCTCTAATAGTCACAACCTGACCTTCATGAGGGATCGTGATCATTTGATGGAGTGTAGATGGGACCCCTCCCAACTTGTGAAACCAAGGCCTTCCTAGCAGCACGGTAAAGTTGGCCGGGATCGGCACGACCACAAACTCAGCCTCGATCTCAACTGGCCTGGTCTTAACTTGCGCTTTAAAAGTCCCAGCAGCTTGCCTTCTCGAGTTGTCATAAGCAGTGATGGTCAAATCAGATTCACTCAACATGCCCTCATTCAATCCAAGTGTAGGTAGCGCCACCAGCGGGCACACATTAATGGAGGACCCATCATCCACTATGACACAGGCTAAGTGTTTACCATGGATTTGAGCTCTAATGTATAGGGTGCAGTTGGGATTGCGACCCTCAACTGGCATAACGGCATCAGTGTAAACTATGTTTTCTTCAGATCCCCCTTTCACAATGCCCAATAACTCGGAGGGTGAGATAGTGGTGGCGACTGTCGATTCACACAAGGCTTCAACTAGCTTCTGCTTATGGCTCGGGGATTACCTCAGTAAGTCCCAGATGGATATCTGTGTTGTCGTCCTCTTCAACTGTTTCAGGATCTGGTTCTCTTCTGTTTCCCACTCTTCGTTTAGAGGCACTGGGTCCTGTTGTCTCTCAACCTCCGGCACTACTCTTCCACTGCGAGTAACAGCTTGCACTCCTTGCACTTCTTCCTCACCCCCAGAACTCCATACACTCTCTGGTCCCTCAACTTCCTCAATCTCACTCTCACTGGTTAAGTCCCAAAACTCTATCATGCCAACCTGAGCCCCTTCTTCACTAACCCCTTGCTCGGGACGGAGGACTGCTACATAATCATTTCCGTAGAGGTCTCTCAACACATACCACTATGGCAAGCTTGAACCTATCATGAAAACAGGGGGAGGAACGGCGTTATACCCTGTATTCTTCTTCTTCTCCCTCTTTTCAGGGTTGGAGAACTGTTTATTGTCAATGAGATCTTGGACCCGATCCCTTAAGGTTCTGCAATCGGTGTGTTGGTGGAAAGCACAGTATTGGTCCCCTCTATGGTTCGGCTGGCCGTAGGTCTTAGCTTGTCTGGCTAGCAATGGTTGAAGTTTTCCCTCTTTCATTAATCATTCTAGGACCCAGGACAATGGCCTTCCCAAATTCGAATAGTGCCTCTGGTTCACGTCAGTGGCTAAAACTTCCACTGTTTTGCCCACTCTGTTACTGCTGCTTTCGGCGCCACTCGACCTATTTCCCCCTTGGGTCCCATAATTTTTTCGCACAAAACTGTCACTATTGGCCTTCTTCGCCAAGTATTCCGCTTTGGCTTCGATCGCTATATCTTTTAAGGATTCCCAAGTCTTGAGCCCTTTCATCTTAAGCCCCTCCCTCAAATACAGGCTCGCATTCCTAATAAACAATCTAATCTGGTCCGACGTATCGGGCGTCCTCTTCATTTCCATGACACGATTCCTCCACCGCGTAAGGTAGTCATGGAAAGATTCACCAGACTTTTGTTGCAGGAGCTCAAGGTCTTTTAGCGTCACTTCCATGCAGGTGTTGCAGTCATACTGCCTCATGAACTCACCCGTAAGCAGATCCCAATCCTCTTTCGACCATCTGTCTAAACCGTGGTACCAATCCACCATCGACCCCATCAGACTAAGGTAGAAGTACTCAACCTTTTGCTTCTTGGTGAGACCTGTGCCCTTCACGATTAAGGTATACTGCTTGATATGGGCTAAAGGGTCAGAAGTTCCATCAAACTTTCGTAAATCCGACATCTTAAATCTCTGAGGCAGCAGCTCTTCCTCACCTAAGTCTACATCTTCGGGGATGACCCCCTTTTCGACCGACAACATTCGTGTGATGGCCTCCATTCTTTCCTCTATCTTCCTCATCACATCATCCTCTAGCTTAGGAACTTTACACCTCACAGCTTGAGGGACTACTGGCTCATCTTCCTCTTCCCCTAAGAAATCATCCCTCGGGTCCGAAATCCTTACCCTCTATTGGTCAACTGGTGCCGCCACTCTAGGTTCAGTAACTGGCTGTGGCACAGTAGTAGTTGGTATAGTGATCTCCACAATAGGTGTTTCGACCGGGTTAACAGTTGGAGCTCCAGACGGTTGTCCAGTGTGTGGTGTCATTTGGGCGATAAAGTTCCCCTTCATGGCCAAAATCTTTCTTTCAAAATCTTTGAATCTCTTATGCAAGTCCTGTGTTGTTACAGCACCCGAATCTAGGAGATTGTATTGCGATAAGTCCGAGCTTCTATCCCAATCTGAACCCGAACCAAGTGCTAACCCCGATGGATCAACTGCTGGATTTCTAACCAAGCTTCCGCTGGGATCCCTGGACCACTCGAATGAATCTATGATGGCTGAAACAATTAAAGGGATTAGCATGATGCGTGTATGTCATTGAAGATGCATGATCGTGTTAATTCACCATAGGCAACCACATGCAAGCAAGTAAATCCTTCCACCCTTATCACTCCCACACACGCGGCAATACAGTCTCTTCCCTAGGTGGGCTTAGTTCACGGGTCAGCGGGGGACCCTATGAATGAGCGATGTGCATGGCGAAAAATCGACAGCACAACACCTCCTAATCTAATGTGCATACATATGAGCTTTATCCACTACGTGTTTGGATAATTTAACCTCATCAAGATAGGCCTACCGGGGCATGAAAGCCTTTGATAAGAGACCATTCTAAATTGGTTGATTTTTTCTAATATGCGATGACCCGTACCACAAGCATCGTATTAAGGAGCATGCTACCTAGGGGAAGTTTCTATTTGCCATTACATGGGCTTTGGTCAAGGTGATAAAACTTTAGGGCTACCCAAGCATGGTCCCTACCAAAGGGTCTAACTCGTCTTGAGCATAACGACCGATTGGGTCTCCATTTGATATACCAAAATGTACAAGGCTTGGGCTGGTGATTATCCCTAGCACTTCCCCATAATGAGTGAAAGTAGGGTCGTGCTTTGGGAATGCACCGAGGTAAGAAGGGACCAACTAGCATAGGTCTAAGGCTCTAAAATGTAATGCAAATTTTTGAAAAGAGATAGAATTTTAAGTTTTAAAAACCCAGTTATATATTTTAACCAAAGCACTTTCAAAGCGAAGTCTCAAACAAGTCCCCAGTGGAGTCGCCACTGTGACGCGCGCTGAACCCAGCAAGGGCCCTCGAGGTGAATCCGCTTTAGGATTCGAGGGACTTAGTTCGCGTCTTTTGGATCATGGGTACATAAGACATCACCGGTGAATCCCTCCCAATTGAATATTGGGGAGAACCACCTAGCCTAATGACACCTAAAGGCACCTTTGAGGTATTTTTGGAGTCACCACCCAATTCATGAGGAATTGGGAAAGGTCTCCACCTCTATCGGTCAAGACCAGAGATATGGTGTTCGGAACTTCCCTCTTATTCATGCTTTGGTTAATTATAAATGAGTTTTTAATCTCTTAAAATTGTATCTCTCATCTCGCACGGTCAATGCATTTTTTATTAAAGAGCGCATTTCAAGCATCTAAAAGCGGTAAAAGAAAAGTAATAAATAAAATGATAAATAAAGCGATAAAAGAAAGCGAATAAACATGCAAGCACGCAATTACAAGAGAAATAGGGGCGAAATGCAACCCCAATAAAAGGAGATTAAAAATGTAAGTGGGGACGGGATACAATCCCTTAAAAATAAATGAAGTTGCCCCAAAATTAATTACAAGGGCCCAAAAGGAAATGAACATAAATCTAAATGATCAAACAAAATCGAACATACATAAATCGGGACATTCATTAGGAACATTGGTCCCTTCGCACTTATTGAAGTTTTAGGAACATTGGTTCCCTTGCGTTTATTTGAAGAGGGTTCGAAGAGTCATTTTGGTTGTTTGATGAAAATCGGGATGAGTGATCCCATTTTTGAGAAAATTGACTCTTCGTTTTACTTGTGATATTTTTTATTGTTTGACTAAAACAAGGGATATTGGTCCCAATATTATTAGTAAAAGATCCAATTCAATCGTAGAAATATTTTTGTGACTTTTTATCTCACGCGTGCATAAATAAAATAATCATTTGCAAAACAAACACAACATAAAGAGAGGGAATTAGGGAGATCTCACCAAACCCGATGTGATCCTCCACGCGTCGTTACCCATCCGGGGAGTCACGAAAACGTCCGCATGGCACGACTCAAATTGAAAACTAAGACAGAAAAAATAATATCAAGAACATTAGTAACAGTTCTAAATAAGATTAAATCGAATAAAACAAAATAAATGTTGAACGCAAGTATATAATGCTAATCATGATGATAATAATAAAAGAGAAGAATGAGAATAATGGTGATAATAATAATAATAAGGTGTTAATAACTATGATAGAGATGAACACGAATATAGTAACAATATGATAACAATGGAAACTAGTGATAATGAAGGCCACAGGGACATAATAATTATAATAGTAATAGAAGATGACAATATTAATATTAATAATAATGATGAGGGTTGAGGAAGACACTGCCGACAAAAAGAACAAAATAAAATAGAAAAGAACCACACAAAAATCAAATTAATAGCCAAAAAATATTAACAGTAGCCAACCTCAAAAAATATATGGGACAAACAACATTATATTGATGGCTAGAAGGCAAAAACACCACCAACAACAAATAATATACAAGTGATAAAAAATAAATAAGATTGGTCCAAGTGTTTACCCTCATAGTTGTATGGATTGAAGGGTAAGGTGTCCAAATATTGCTCTCCTTGTTCGTAGGAAAACGGTAGAAAATGTTTGAAATAAAAAATCCCAATTAAAAGGATTAAACTTGAGAAATTATAAGTGAGGATGATGAACCACCAAAGCAATTGATTTTCTTTGTGTAAAATAAATCCCCAGCTAAAGATTGCTTTTAGAAAAATTAAGAAGAAGAATAAAAATCACGATAAAAAAAAAACTATGAAAAAGGCTCTCTTTTTTTAAGAAACTGTGTTTGTTCTTGAGAGAAAAAAGAGAGTATATTTCTTGGATTAAAATCGCCATCCCCTTCTCAAATGGAGACATGCTCCTATTTGATTTTTTGGTCTTGGCTCAAAATGGAAAGAGACAATAAATCCTTTCATTTTAGTTGATCCAAACTAGCGAAAAAGGATGAAAGAATCGGTAAAAACGAACTGAAAATCAGACTGGAAAACGTAGAAATCAGCGAAAATGACGGGTCGAAGGAGACTGGGCACGCATGCCTGTGTGGAGAGAGGGCAGCGCGCACCAAGAGAGGCGCGTGGTGTGCCTCGGCAGTGCGCGCTGCCTTGGTAGTGCGCATGCCAGGCGCGAATGCTTCCTCGGCAGGGCGCGCGGGTATGCACGTAGCATAGCCGCGTGTGCACAGATCCCGCCGTGCACGTGGCTGCACGCACAGCGGGACCGTCCCGTATTCGAGAAAAAAAGAAGAATTAATAAGAAATTAAAATAAAAATTAATTAAAAATAAATAGGTAAAAAAAGAAAATAAAGGGAATAAAATAAAATGAATAGAAGAGAGTAAAAATGCGAATTCTTGAATTCGTACCTTTAGGGTAACGAAAGGGATTTTCGACAAGGAAAACATTATTTTTGACACCCCTACCTGTGAGCCGGTATCATTTTCGTCATCGGGTAATTCTGACCTTTGACCGCCTTGGGACCCGGTGTCTGCACGGTGCTAGCTAGAGCTTATGCATTGAGAGCAGGGAGGAGCAGGATGCGCCTGATGTGATAGCTGGTAAGTTCCTACTCCATAACACTGAATTATATGCTCTAATTAACCCTGGTTCCACACACTCATATTTGTGCACAGATAAGCTTATTGATAAGTTGCATGAGGTAGATCAGTTAGATTATGAGATCTGTGTGACCAGTCTTTTAGGGCATAGTGTCAATGTGAGTAGAATGTATAGGAATTATCCCTATTGGTTGAGGGAGTTGTGTTTCCAGCGGATTTGATTGAGTTGCCCTTTAGAGAGTTTGATTTAATTTTGGGTATGGATTGGTTGGGTAAGCATCGAGCAGTGGTTGACTGTCATAGGAAGATGGTTATGCTTTGGGATAGCGATCGACCATCTGTGTTTATTAAAGGTTTAGGTACTAGCTCCTTGAGCAATGTGATTTCCGCAATGCAAGCGAAGAGATTCATTAGGAAGGGTTGTGAGGCTTTTCTAGCTGTAGTGTTGGACTCTAAGCGGGATCAAGTTAGGATTGAGGATATCCTGGTTGTCTGAGAGTTTGGGGATGTGTTTCCGAGCGAGTTGCCTGGTTTGCCTCCTGAGAGAGTAGTGGAGTTATCCATAGAAATAGTATCGGGTACTTTGCCTATATCGAAAACACCTTATCGGATGGTGACGCGTACTCAGCAAGCGTACTGAATCGGCAAGTAATATAGTGGAATATAATTAAGACCACGAGTTATCGAACCCAAGGGAATGTGTTGTGCAAGTGTTGACAATTAATTATATGCTAAAGAATTCCCAATTATTTTGAATTGATGATTGTTTAATGCAGAAAAATTAATAATCTAACTAATGATATTAATGTCTAAGAATATTAACGATTTAATAATACAGATTATTGATAAAATAACTAAGAGATCTTGCTAAAGAACACCCGCTTTCCCCAATAATATCATGTGAATACTTAATTCAACACTTTCATATACAATCAGTGAATAATCTAGCCTATACCATAGCTTGCCTTTCGGATCCAGCTTCTCTAAAATATGCACTTACCATTCTGGATTCAGCACATAAATTAGCATTATTACAGATTTTAAAGTTCTAAGTTAAATAATCCTACCATTTCGGATTCAGATATCCAACTCATTTATCTTCCACCATTTTGAACCTATTGAAATAAACATTCACAGATTTTAACTACCAATTCGGATTCATCAAATCAATGAAAGTTAATTAAAATAGAACAGAACATGTGTATGTATTTATGGGTTGATTGCAATCAAAGTTTATCTTGGTAGATCTCCCCTTAACTTGCATTCAAACCAGCAACAACAGATAATTTCAGAGAAGATAAAACTGAAGTATATTTGTATGTATTTATGAATTGATTACAATTAAAGTTTATCTTGGTAGATCTCCCCTTAATTTGCATTCAAACCAGCAACAACAAACAAAATCAGAGACGATAAAAATGAAGTATATGCATAATATGATCCATACAAAATATTCACATGATTTACTGGGGAATTAAGGTATCCCTTAACAAGAATTAAATTTACTCACTCATACTTGAATTAAAGACTGAATTAAATAGAAAGAAATTGATATTACCCATTGAATCTGAAAATGAAATTCTTACAGTAACCCAATTGATGTTCTTCAACTGCATCAGCTATTCCAACTTCCAAATTAAATTACAGAATTGAAATCTCACATCTAAGAATTTCCAGATCTGAAATCCAGAGTTTATTTTTCAGCAAAAACTCCCACTAAAAAAAATTGAAGATCCAAAACTAAAAAAGATGAAGCCCCCTGCTCTCCCAAATCGTCCTCCTTTTAGTTAGTTTTCCCCCCAATAATAAAAGTCAAAAGTCTATTCGGTGGCCTCTAAATTTGATTTTTTCCGGATTTGATTCACACAACAGATCTTTAAAGGTTACACGGCGGTGAGGGATTTCTTCACCGCCGTGTAAATGTCTCTGGGTATTATTTGTATTCTGAATTTTTGAAGTTACACGGCGGTGAGGGATTCTTCACCGCCGTGTAAATGTCCCAGGTCTGCTGCCCTTTCCTTGATTTTTGATTCACACGGCGGTGAAGAAATGTATCACCGCCGTGTAAATGTTCCAGTCTGCTTCCTTATTCTTTTTCTTCATTATTCTGGCCTCCCGTCTCACACGGCGGTGAGGGATTTCTTCACCGCCGTGTGACTCACCTAAAATGTTGCCAAAACAGCATAAATCTCCATTTAGTGCACCAAATAATATCCAATGATATTTTTAACAAAAATTAACACAAATAACAACTTTTAGACTAAGAAATAATCTCTAAATTCACATAAAAACATTATTTAATTTAAACTTATCAAAATACCCCACACTTAGCTTTTGCTCGCCCTCGAGTAAGATAACTTTTCCTTTCCAACCATCTCAATTTTCAAGCAGGAAAATGGGAATTCAGAATACCAAGCAAACACTTAGTAAATTCCACTTTAGAGTAATTCTTACTCAAACAAGTTTCAAAGGAAGAAAATACAATCGAATTTCTGATGTGTGTGTGCAAAGGCCAAAACCAATGTTTTAATATTTTTCAAAACTTAAAACTTCCAGCATCAATCAATCAAGAGCAGATTGAATCAGTACATAAATGCACTTCTGGTTTCTCATTTGAAACTCTAGAAACACCATAGGCCTCTCCTTTAGTACCGGAACCCGAAGGTCATCTCTACTGAACAAATTAAAACATAAACATGATCATTAGGTCTTAGGCAGGTTGTAATGTACGGTTTAATCGGTGATGGCTAACAAGAAAAGTTTAGGAAATCAAATGAAGATTCAGCCACTCTACCAACTAACACTGCTACCCTAAAAAATATTTTTCATCACCTACTTCCACTTTAACAACAATTGCCAAGACTTGGCTATTTTCCCAAATATGAAAAATTTTAATCACAAGAGAAATAATAAGATACAATTTCTTTCTCAAGCCCTATTATACCCCAATATTATCTTCTAATAGAGGATACCCCACACTTGAATTTTGCTATACTTGGAATCAAATATTATATATATATATATATATATATATATATATACATATATATATATAAATATTCTTTATTTTATTTTATTTTATTATTATTATTATATATATATATATATATATATATATATATATATATATATTTTTATTTTTTTTTTTTTTTTTTTTTTTTACTTAGTGGGATACTTATATCCTCTATTTTCTTGCAACTTACTTGTCAAGCAATATCCCAAAATTCTTTAATTTCTCTCACCCACTTATTTAATACTAAACACCCTATTTCATCCTTCAATGTCTTCCCAACCCAATCCTAGAGTGGCCAATTCTTAGAAGGGATAGGCAAAAGCATTTAAGTTAAATGACATATTAATTGTGTAACAAGAAAAATTTCAGAGTACGCTTTTAGCATACCTATTCAGCTCAATGGGGCTAGCAATGGAAAATTAATTCAATAGGTGGGATAAAGTTTATTTTAAGTAACTTCTCAAAAGAATTGATGCCTAAATCATGTCAACATTTATGCCTTAATTGTTATATCGTTTCGAAGGGCAATGAGGAAGGTTCTAGTGTTCTAAAAATTTTCTGATCAAAAGATTTCATGCTGGTTTTTTCTTTACTTGTAAAAACTGGCCTAAGTGCATAATTCATGGAAATTGCAATTGTATATTTCTACTTTGAAAATTGTTAAGAAAAATAACTTTAAGACAGAATCTTACTCTCTTGTCGACTAAGTGCTCTGAATGACCTTTTTAAGATTAACAATTGAGCTGGAATATCAACTTAAAAATTTGTTAAGCTAAGCATGAGTCAAATTGATGAGCTTAAATCACAAAATAAAACTTAAACAACTAACTAAAGAAAAGAAATCATTATCAAAAAGCAGAAAATATAACTTGTAAAATATAAAAGCAAAAGAAACAAAAGAAATAATAAACTTAAACTTACTACAGTACTGCAGGGTTAGTCACATCACATCAAAGTTACACAAACTAGCTACCCCACACATAAAAACTTGCTGTCCCCAACAAGTGATTCAAACGACCAACAATAACAAAAGAAACAAAATAAAAGATCAGATAACTTCCCAGAAAATCAGTCCTGTGGAGGTGGTGGCGGTGGGAAGCGGTCCATCATCGTTCTGAAAAAATGCTCCTGCTCCTCCCGAGCAAGGGCTATGGAGCGCTCTATCTTGGAGAAACTCAGTGACTGTGCGAGTAATTGCTGCTCCTGAATAGCTAAACGGTGCAAAATCTGATCTTGTCCAGTCTGTAGTGCCCCTAGCTGGGCAGTAATATGCGCTAAATCAGGAACGGCCCCAGCGGCAGCAGGCTCAGCACCAGCAGCTGCTCCCCCAGCCGCCTCTTGCTCCTCCTCAGACTCGTCGGCTTCTTCTGCTGGCAATTGCACACGGCCCCTCTCTACAAGCCTCAAGTACTCGTCCCAGGTAGATAGCCTAACCTGATGATGGAAGTGGTGGTCGTCTACTATGAGTTTGAGGTTTTTCAGCATCTTAAAGTCTATCACAGTGCTCTCACCTACTTCATCTCCCAAGGGACTGTGGCCGACTCTTTTGGCCAACACAGTCGCAATCCATCCAATAGATATTTTCCTTACTTTCTTGGGATTGCCCTGGAGGTCTTCAAACTTTTTCAATAAATAGTAGGCTCCATTTAGCCTTACCTGTTGGACCATGCAGTAGAGAAATAGTGCCTCTGATTGGTTCACTGCACTTGCTGCCTCAATATGTCCATAAAATGAAAGTGAGAAAAACCTGTGTAAAATTCGCAGTGCATGATCCCTCAAATGATGGGCTTTGGTCTGCCCAGTCACATATCTGGTGGCAGTGATGGGATCTCTGATTGCTGCCCATATGGTTTGCTTGTCCAAATCAGCTATATAACGAGCACCATCAACTGGAAATCCAAGTGCCTCCGCAAAATCATAAAAGGGCATAGTATATTTCGTCTGATTCAACCAAAAAATCACCTCACCAATATCTTCTTCGTCATCTGTATCGATCTTGCATGTGACTGTTGCAAGGAAATCTCGAGTTAAGCTCGGATATACTTTCTCCTTCTTTGAAAAAAAATCTGTCCATCCAATCCCAGCGATCAACCCCTCAATTTCATCTCTAATGTCCACGTTCCCTAAAGAGGTGAAGTCCAGAAAGGTGGAGGGGACATAAGTTGCAGCAGTGAAGTCCTTGTATGCGGGACGACATCGAGTAGGTACCCAAGAAGGTACCAAATCGCTTCTTCCTTGAGAAGATGATGCTTGACTGGTTCTGGATCGTTTAGGGGCCACTGCATTAATAAATAAAGCACTCAAATTAGTCACTGCACAATAATTAAATACACGCAATTCAAAAAAAATTGTCAAGTAATGTATTTCACTAACAACCAATATCAGAATTACGAAAAATCACAATCTGCATTTCTCATGGATTTAATTGTCTAAGTGCTGGAAAATGAACTTCACTGCATTCTCAATTGGCACATTCAGCATAAAAAAAAAAAAATTTCCTAGTTGTAATGAATTTATCCTTTGCAATTATAACGGGCAATTCGTAAGATTGTATTCACAACTTCATCTTTTCCAATTTGAACTTCACAATATATCAAGAGTTAAATACATGTTCAAGAGCAATAGATGGAAGCCAACAGAATTGCTAAAATAAAAGAACAAATTCTGGAACCGAGAAAACAGAAAGTTGAAAATTCATTCTCACTCAGACATGATATCGAACACTTGGTGGGCAGAAAATTTTGACAAATCTAATACACTCATTTCTGTAATTCCTAACCTCAAAATTAATCACAGGGTATCAAGAACCCACAATCACACAATGAAAACACAAAAACACATGATTTCAGCAAACAAAGAATTGAAATTCGTTCATTCAAGCATTTTATCAAACACTTGGTAGGCATGAATTTTGTTGCACACTATCATGAAAAATTGATGAAATTCCTACCCCCATTTTCTCAATCAGCAATGAAATCTTAGACAAAACATACTGAATTAACAAATCCATGCTTTAATTTCAGAAAGAAGACAGAAAATTAGAAAAAGGAAAACCTAAAACTAATAAGAACAGAAAATAAAATAAATAAACAAATAAAAACAGAAAAGAAATGAGAAATCTTACTTGATTTTGATGTTAATTATGCAAAACTGATGCTTGATTGACGAATTAACCCACGAATTTGGAAGAAAATTCACCGATGCAAGAAAATAAAAGAGAAAGGAAGAGGGATGGCGAGAGAGAGAGGCGAGAGGGAAAATGGGATTTGATTGTGTTTTGAAAAAAATGAAGGCAAACTGGCGGTTAATGATTTAAAAACGAAAATTTTAACCTTACACGGCGGTGAGAGATTGCCTCACCGCCGTGTAAATCGCGACTGGGCAAAAATTTTTCAAAAATCATAATTTCACACGGCGGTGAGGGATTTCTTCACCGCCGTGTAAAATCTCCACTGGTCATCAATTTTTCGAAAATTAAATTGTCACACGGCGGTGAGGAATTTCTTCACCGCCGTGTAACACGAAATTTTCTGAAAAAAATTTTAAAATTGCACAAGTTTCTCCCCATCTTTCTTTCCACACATTCCACACCCTTCCTCAACACAAATTCAACATGAAATGACAATTACATTTATTGATGCAAATGATTAAAAATACACATATTGAAAACAAAAATAGCAAGGTTTAGGAATTTATTTAGTTCAGATTTTTAAGTCTCAGCTAGACTTTGAACTCACCTTATTCGTCGTCCAATAAAATAGCCACTGCTGCTCCTTCAGCGTGGTTTTCAAAATAAAGTTTTAGACGATGACCATTTACCTTGAATTCCTCACTCCCAGGTTGTTTTCTGATCGTGATAGCTCCGAAGTCAGTCACACTTACAACTTCAAATGGTCCCGTCCACCTCGACTTCAATTTTCCAGGAAACAACCTTAATCGACTATTGTACAATAGGACTTTCATACCTGGAGTGAATTCCTTTCTGATCAGTTTCTTGTCGTGCCATCTCTTCGTATTTTCCTTATACTTCTCCGCTTGTTGGTATGACCAAAAGCGTATTTCTTCCAACTCATTCATCTGGAGAAGTCTCTTCTCACCTGCACTCTTAACATCGAAATTAAGAAATTTGGTTGCCCAATAAGCTTTGTGCTCAAGTTCGACAGGGAGATGGCATGACTTACCATAGACTAACTTAAACGGGGATAACCCTATAGGCGTTTTGAATGCGGTTCTATAGGCCCATAAAGCTTCATCCAGTCTCAAATACCAATCCTTCCTAGATGAATTTACAGTCTTTTCTAGGATTGTTTTGAGTTCTCTATTAGAAACCTCAACCTGTCCATTTGCTTGAGCATGATATGGAGTGGTAATTTTGTGCCTCACGCCAAATTTTTTCAATAGGGCAGTAAATTGATGATTAACAAAGTGTCTGCCCCCATCACTAATTATGGCCCTTGGCGTGCCAAACCTAGTGAAAATGTTCCTCCTAAGGAATTCTAGCACAATTTTGGCATCGCATGTCTTAGTAGCTATGGCTTCTACCCACTTACTCACATAATCCACAGCCACTAATATATATTCAAACCCAAAGGATATTGGAAAAGGTCCCATGAAATCTATCCCCCACACATCAAATAATTCCACTTCAAGCATATTGGTTAACGGCATTTCATCTTTCTTAGAAATATTTCCTACCCGTTGACATCTATCACATGTTTTCACAAAACTTTGAACATCTTTAAACATGGTAGGCCAATAAAAACCAGAAGATAAAATTTTTGATACCGTCCGGTTTGGTCCATGATGTCCACCAGCTTCTCCACTATGACAGGCTGTGATAATCTCACCTTTCTCCTCATCTGGAATACATCTTCTCAGCACTTGATCTGCACACAAACGAAATAAATAAGGATCATCCCAAATATAATGCTTTGCATCAGCTTTCAACTTCTTTTTCTGCTGCCATGTGAAATCCTTTGGCATAAATCCCCCTGCGAGAAAATTAGCTAAATTAGCAAACCAAGGAACAGAAATCTCATTTTCAAACAAAGCACAAATATGTTCATCAGGGAATAAATCTGAAATCTCCCCTTTCTCAATATGAGCATTTTCCAGTCTTGACAAATGGTCTGCTACAAAGTTTTCTGCTCCCTTTTTATCTTTAATTTCCAGGTCAAATTCTTGCAGTAGAAGTACCCATCTGATCAGTCTTGGTTTGGATTCCTTCTTTGCAAATAGGTGTCTCAAGGCAGCATGGTCAGACCACACCACAATTCTTGCTCCCAGCAAATATTGCCTGAATTTTTCAAATGCATACACAATTGCAAGAAGTTCCTTCTCCGTGGTGGTGTAATTCATTTGAGCTCCTGTCAAAATGTGACTTGCATAATAAACCGCACAAAATACCTTCTCTCTTCGCTGCCCAAGTACTGCACCAACTGCAAAATCACTAGCGTCACACATCAATTCAAAAGGCAAATTCCAATCCGGAGAAATAATCACCGGGGCTGAAATGAGCCTCCGTTTCAAAGTCTGAAAAGCCAGCATACATTCATCGTCAAAATTAAATGGAGCATCTTTCATCAACAAATTTGATAAAGGTTTAGCAATTTTTGAAAAATCTTTGATAAACCGGCGGTAGAATCCTGCATGTCCCAAGAAACTTCTAATGCCTTTCACACTAGTTGGGGGTGGTAACTTTTCTATCACCTCTACCTTTGCCTTGTCAACTTCTATCCCCTTCTCAGAAATTTTGTGCCCAAGCACAATGCCTTCCCTTACCATGAAATGACATTTTTCCCAATTCAGCACCAAGTTGGTCTTCTTACACCTTTCTAACACCAATTCTAAATGCCTAAGGCAGCTCTCAAAATGACTCCCATAAATGGTAAAATCGTCCATGAACACCTCCATAAATTTCTCTATGAAGTCATGAAAAATTGCCATCATACACCGCTGAAATGTAGCCGGTGCGTTGCACAGCCCGAAGGGCATTCTCCTGTATGCAAATGTGCCATAGGGACAGGTAAATGTAGTCTTTTCTTGATCTTCTGGAGCTATGGGTATTTGCATGTAACCTGAATATCCATCTAAAAAACAATAGAATCCATTTCCTGCCAATCTTTCCAACATTTGGTCAATAAAAGGTAAAGGAAAATGATCCTTTCTGGTTGCATTATTTAACCTCCTATAGTCTATGCACACTCTCCATCCTGTCACTATGCGTGTGGGAATTAATTCATTTTTTTCATTGGCTACCACAGTCATTCCTCCTTTCTTTGGTACACATTGAACTGGACTTATCCAATTGCTATCAGAAATGGGATAGATAATACCTGCATCAAGGAGCTTGAGTACCTCCTTTTTCACCACTTCTTGCATTGCTGGATTTAGCCGCCTTTGGGGTTGCACCACCGGTTTGAAATCAGTTTCCATAGGTATCCGGTGTGTACAATAGCTGGGACTAATTCCTTTTAAATCCGAAGTTGACCAGCCAATTGCTCCTTTATGCTTCTTGAGTACTTCAATAAGCATTTCTTCTTCCAAACCTGTCAATAAAGATGAAATAATTACTGGTTTTGCATTCTCTTCTAAAAATATATATTTTAAATGTGAAGGAAGAGGGTTAAGTTCAGAATGTGTATCCCCCTTTTCCAAGTTCAGTCCTTCTTCCTGTGTGTTTTCTTCTTCACTTTCTTGCTCCACAGCTGCAATCACTTCCTCATCTTCCAATTTTTCATTCTCCAAAGAATGCAGTAAATCCTCATTCACCGGATCATCTTCTAATATTTCCTCTTGCATTTCTTCTACACACTTGTCGATTGTATCCATAAAGTAAGCAGATTCTTCTATATCATTTGATGGATACCTTTGAGCTTTGTTCATATCAACAATTAATTTTTCATCATTGAATCTCAGAGTAACGGTTTGCCCATGCACATCAATCAAAGCTTTTGCGGTGTTTAAAAATGGTCTCCCCACAATAAGTGGTACTTTCCTGTCCTCTTCCATCTCCATCACCACAAAGTCTACTGGAAAAATAAACTTCCCCACTTTCACTAACAAGTCCTCTATCACTCCCTTGGGTCGCCTCACCGACCTATCCGCAAGTTGGAGTCTCATTCCCGTCTCCTTAAGATCACTAAGATTCAGCTTCCTGCAAATAGAATAAGGCATTAGATTTATGCTTGCACCTAAATCACACAAAGCATTACCATAAAAATTTTCACCAATAGCACAAGGTACAGTGAAGCTACCTGGATCTTCCAATTTCTCAGGGATCTTGTTCATGATTATAGCACTGCAATTTTCTGTTAGTTGAACAGTTCCATGCCCTTCTAATTTCTTTTTATTAGAACATAGTTCTTTCATAAATTTAGCATAGTTGGGCATATGAGCTAAAGCTTCAGCAAATGGTAAATTAATGTGTAATTTCTTAAACATTTCTATAAACCTAGCTTTTTGCTCATTTTTCTTTTCTTGTCTAGCAACAGCAGGAAATGGCAGTCTATTTATGTCGAGATCCTCTACCCTTGGATTCACTATACTCTTACCTTTATCCTTTTTAGGAGCATTTTCATTCATTTCTATATTAGAGTTAGAATTACTTACAGTCCGTGTTGGCTCCTCCTTTTCTGATGAAGAAATTTTACCTTGATCTTCTCTTTGTGCCACGTCCTTTCCACTTCGCAGTGTAATTGCTTTTGCTTCCTCTTTTGGATTTTGATCCACAGTTGAAGGAAATGTTCCTGGTTGCCTTTGGGACACAGAATTTGCAAGCTGTCCCAATTGAGTTTCCAGATTTCTCATAGAAGCATCTTGGTTTCGGTTCCACTGCTCTTGAGATTTCCACCTAGATTCTTGATTTGTCATGAATTGCTGCTGACTGTTTATGAAGTTAGCCATCATATCCTCAAGATTTGGCTTCTTCTCTTGCATAGGTGGCCTAGGTGGGTATCCCGGTGGATGGTATGATTGAGTTTGTGGTTGATTGAAGTTCTGTCCATGGTTGTGATGGGGTGGGTATGGCATTTGGTATTGGTTGGATGTTTGGGGTTGGTATGAATGTCCTTGATTGTGCTGAGCACTTTGGTTGAAAGGTGGTCTTGCTGGTGGGTGAGAGGATGAAGCATTCTGATTTCCTTCTTTCCAAGAAAAATTCGGGTGATTTCTCCAGCCCGGGTTGTATGAGTTACTATAGGGGTCACTCCTCCGATAATCCCCTACAGCATTAACATTTCCCATTGATGCACTCTCTTGAGCATACTGCCCACTTTCATACCACTCATCTTCTTGAGAAACAGATGCTACATTTTTCACCCTTAAGTTTTTCATCTCGTTTTGCATTGACTCCACCTGTGCCCTCAGTATTGACACTTCATCTACACTATGTATTCCTTGTCTTCTTGAGATTGATCTAGGATTAGCCCACTGAGCGTCATTTGATGCCATTTCATCCAGCAGCTGGAATGCTTCTTCTGGTATCCTATTCATAAAAGAACCTCCTGATGATGCATCCAGCAAAGATTTCGTTTGTGGTGAAATACCAGAATAAAATTGTTGCATCAGATGGTATATTGGTATTTCATGATGCGGACAGCTTCTTAACAATCTTCTGAATCTTTCCCAAGCCTCATAAAAGGGCTCATCACTCAATTGACTAAATTGAAAGATGCTGTTGCGAATATTTGCTGTTTTTTTAGGTGGGAAAAATTTCATCAGAAACCTTTCTTGCAATTGATCCCACGATGTAATTGACTGCCTTGGTAACATTTGTAACCACTCCCTTGCCTTTCCAATCAAGGTGAAAGGAAATAATTTCAGTCTTACAGCATCAGGTGTCACTCCTGGAATCTGCACAGTGTCACTAATCTCCAAAAATAAGTCCAAGTGTTGTGCAGGATCTTCCACTTCTGATCCAGAAAATTGATTTCTTTTCACCATGTTGATAGTTGCTGGTTTCAGCTCAAATTGTACCCCTCTTGGCAGCACAATTGTCCTATGGTCTTCAGTCCATCTTGGCACAGCATAGTCCCTTATCGTTCGCTGCCTAGGGACTTCTCCTCCATAATTTCTTGGTACCTCTTCATGTGCCCTTGGCACTTGTTCGTTCTCGGGAGGGACTTCATCAATAGGGAGAGGATTATTTTCCATGTTGTTGTCTCTTTTGGCTCTCCTGTGTTGACGCAAAGTCCTCTCGATTTCAGGGTCGTAGGGTGCTAATGATCCTTGTCTAACTCTGCTCATACACCACAACTACCTGAAAAGAATAAAAATAATAAAATCAGAAAAATGAAAACACATACAAATAAAAATCAAAACTTACTGACAACGCTATTTCCCCGGCAACGGCGCCAAAAACTTGACGCGTACTCAGCAAGCGTACTGAATCGGCAAGTAATATAGTGGAATATAATTAAGACCACGAGTTATCGAACCCAAGGGAATGTGTTGTGCAAGTGTTGACAATTAATTATATGCTAAAGAATTCCCAATTATTTTGAATTGATGATTGTTTAATGCAGAAAAATTAATAATCTAACTAATGATATTAATGTCTAAGAATATTAACGATTTAATAATACAGATTATTGATAAAATAACTAAGAGATCTTG
The DNA here is from genome assembly GCA_947683425.1 of Excoecaria cochinchinensis. Taxonomy (NCBI): domain Eukaryota; kingdom Viridiplantae; phylum Streptophyta; class Magnoliopsida; order Malpighiales; family Euphorbiaceae; genus Excoecaria; species Excoecaria cochinchinensis. Next base: position 26,857,324 of record CANTUQ010000004.1, read on the forward strand.
CTAAAGAACACCCGCTTTCCCCAATAATATCATGTGAATACTTAATTCAACACTTTCATATACAATCAGTGAATAATCTAGCCTATACCATAGCTTGCCTTTCGGATCCAGCTTCTCTAAAATATGCACTTACCATTCTGGATTCAGCACATAAATTAGCATTATTACAGATTTTAAAGTTCTAAGTTAAATAATCCTACCATTTCGGATTCAGATATCCAACTCATTTATCTTCCACCATTTTGAACCTATTGAAATAAACATTCACAGATTTTAACTACCAATTCGGATTCATCAAATCAATGAAAGTTAATTAAAATAGAACAGAACATGTGTATGTATTTATGGGTTGATTGCAATCAAAGTTTATCTTGGTAGATCTCCCCTTAATTTGCATTCAAACCAGCAACAACAGATAAAATCAGAGAAGATAAAAATGAAGTATATGCATAATATGATCCATACAAAATATTCACATGATTTACTGGGGAATTAAGGTATCCCTTAACAAGAATTAAATTTACTCACTCATACTTGAATTAAAGACTGAATTAAATAGAAAGAAATTGATATTACCCATTGAATCTGAAAATGAAATTCTTACAGTAACCCAATTGATGTTCTTCAACTGCATCAGCTATTCCAACTTCCAAATTAAATTACAGAATTGAAATCTCACATCTAAGAATTTCCAGATCTGAAATCCAGAGTTTATTTTTCAGCAAAAACTCCCACTAAAAAAAATTGAAGATCCAAAACTAAAAAAGATGAAGCCCCCTGCTCTCCCAAATCGTCCTCCTTTTAGTTAGTTTTCCCCCCAATAATAAAAGTCAAAAGTCTATTCGGTGGCCTCTAAATTTGATTTTTTCCGGATTTGATTCACACAACAGATCTTTAAAGGTTACACGGCGGTGAGGGATTTCTTCACCGCCGTGTAAATGTCTCTGGGTATTATTTGTATTCTGAATTTTTGAAGTTACACGGCGGTGAGGGATTCTTCACCGCCGTGTAAATGTCCCAGGTCTGCTGCCCTTTCCTTGATTTTTGATTCACACGGCGGTGAAGAAATGTATCACCGCCGTGTAAATGTTCCAGTCTGCTTCCTTATTCTTTTTCTTCATTATTCTGGCCTCCCGTCTCACACGGCGGTGAGGGATTTCTTCACCGCCGTGTGACTCACCTAAAATGTTGCCAAAACAGCATAAATCTCCATTTAGTGCACCAAATAATATCCAATGATATTTTTAACAAAAATTAACACAAATAACAACTTTTAGACTAAGAAATAATCTCTAAATTCACATAAAAACATTATTTAATTTAAACTTATCAGATGGCTCCTGTAGAGTTGAGAGAACTCAAAACTCAGCTACAAGAGCTATTGGATAAGGGGTTTATTCGGCCCAGCATATCTCCATGGGGCGCTCCGAATCTATTTGTTAAGAAGAATGATGGTTCTATGAGGATGTGTATCGATTATAGGCAGATTAATAAGGTCACAGTTAATAATAAGTATCCCCTGCCTAGACTCGAGGATTTGTTTGATCAGCTTAGAGGTGCAGGAGTCTTTTCAAAGATTGATCTTTGGTCGGGTTATTATCAACTGCAAGTTCAGGATGTGGATGTGGTTAAGATTGCATTTCAGACTAGGTATGGCCACTATGAGTTTTTAGTGATGCTGTTTGGTTTGACCAATGCACCTGCAGCTTTCATGGATTTGATGAACCGAGTGTTTAGGCCATATCTTGACCGATTTGTAGTTGTGTTTATAGATGATATCCTGGTTTATTCCAAGGATGAGAGTGAGCATGAGGAACATCTTCGGTTGGTTTTACAAGTTCTGAGAGAGCATCGGTTGTTTATAAAGCTCAGTAAGTGTGACTTCTGGCTTTGGGAAGTGTCATTCTTGGGGCATATTATTTCGGCTAAAGGTATTCAAGTTGATCCTTCTAAGATTGAGGTGATTGTTGATTGGAAAGAGCCTAGGAATGTTCCAAAAGTGAGGAGTTTTCTTAGTTTGGCGGGTTATTACCGTCGGTTTTTGAAGGGTTTTTCAGTTATTGCAGCTTCGATTACGAGGTTGTTAAGGAAAGGGGTCAGATTTGAGTGGTCGAAAAAGTGTCAGGCCTGTTTTGAGCAGTTAAAGAAGTTACTAGTCGAAGCTCCTATACTTACTCAACCCATCTCAGGTAAGGAGTTTGTAATGTATAGTGACGCTTCGGGTATCAGTCTTGATTGCATTTTGATGCAAGAAGGAAAGGTTGTGGCCTATGCTTCCCGTCAGTTAAAGCCAGATGAGAGGAATTATCTGACACACGATTTAGAGTTGGCAGCTGTGATCTTTGCTTTGAATATTTTGCGACATTATCTGTATGGGGAGAAGCGTAGGATCTTTACGAATCACAAAAGCTTGAAGTACCTCCTCATGCAGAAGGAGTTGAATATGAGGCAGCACCGATGGCTAGAGTTGTTCAAGTACTACAACTGCATATTGGATTACCACCCAGGTAAGGCCAATGTGGTCGCAGATGCTTTGAGTCAGAAATCGGTTTCTGCTTTGTTCTTGAGGCAATTTAGATGGAGATTTTATTCGGATTGAGCTTTGGTTGCTCAAGTGAGAGTGAAGCCTACCTTGAGACAGAGGATTGTGGATGCTCAGAAGGACGATGAGAGGCTACAACGGGTTTTGCAAGAGGTTAGTTATGGTAAGCAGTCAGAGTTCTCATTTTCGGATGGGGTGCTGTTATTTAGGAATCGCTTGTGTGTGCCTGAGAATGATGAGTTAAGGAAGCAGCTTTTGAGTGAGGCGCACACTATGGTTTTCACTATACATCCCGGTAGTGAGAAGATGTATCGGGACATGAAACAGTTCTATTGGTGGTCCGGTATAAAGAGACATATTGAGGATTTTGTGTCTAAGTGCTTGACGTGTCAGCAGGTAAAGGCTGAGCATCAAGTTCCTTCGGGATTGATCACACCTTTATCCGTTCCTGAGTGGAAGTGGGATGATATCGCCATGGACTTTGTATCTGGTTTGCCTTTGACTCAGAAGAAGCATGACTCAGTTTGGGTAATAGTGGATCGGCTTACGAAGTCAGCTCATTTTCTGTCAGTTAGAGTAGATTATCTGATGGATAAGTTGGCCAGTATCTATGTGGATGAGGTAGTCAGATTGCATGGAGTGCCATTGTCCATAGTATCAGATTGGGACCCAAGGTTTACTTCGAAGTTTTGGAAAGAGTTGCAAAGAGCTTTGGGTACCAAGTTGAATTTCAGTACGACATTTCATCCTCAGACAGATGGTCAGTCAGAGCGAATAATTCAGCTTTTAGAGGATATGTTGCGGGCTTATGCATTGGATTTTCTGAGCTGTTGGGATAGATATGTGCAGTTGATGGAGTTTACCTACAACAACAATTTTCAGTCGAGCATCGGTATGTCACCGTATGAGGCTTTGTATGGTCGGTAGTGTACGACTTCAATTTGTTGAACTGAGTTATCAGAGCGTACGATTATTGGGCCAGAATTGGTTAGAGATTCTAAGGAGAAGATCAGAGTTGTGCAGCGAAATTTGAAGGCCGCTAAAGAATGACAGAAGTCCTATGCTAACCTTAAGAGGAAGGATGTTCAGTTTGAGGTCGGGGACAAAGTTTTTCTTAAGGTTTCTCCTTGGAGAAAAGTGTTGAGATTTGGAAAGAAGGGTAAGCTTAGTCCTTGATTTATTGGACCTTTTAAGGTGTTAGCTAAGATTGGTTCGGTAGCCTATAGGTTGGCTTTACCGATGGAATTGGCGAAGTTGCACGATGTTTCCATGTTTCGATGCCTCATCGATACAGATTGGATCTTTCGCATGTTCTGTCAGTTCAAGATGTGCAAGTGCAGCCAGATTTCTCTTATGATGAAGAACCGAGAGCCATTTTAGCTCGAGAGGTGAGACAATTGAGAAGCAAACAAGTCCTTTTGGTCAAAGTGTTATGGAAGCATCATGGGGTAGAATAAGCTACTTGAGAGCCAGAGGCGACCATGAGTGCTCAGTATCCGCATTTGTTCGGTGTAGGTGAGAATTTCGAGGACGAAATTCTTATTAGTAGGGGAGAGTTATCACACCTCATTTGCCCCTAGAAGTTTGAGCAATGTTTGTGCCTGTGCATTGTATGTGTTTTGGCATGTAATAAGGGTATTTGGGTATAATGCATGTTTGTGGGTTTTGCTAGTATGTGGGTGCATGTTCAGTTTTAGGGTGTGAATTAGTTGGGCTATTTTTGGGTGTGTTGCTCACATGTTTGTGGGATGTGAGTGAGTGAGTTGTGGTTGTGTGTGGTGCTCACACCTTTGTAGGGTGTTATTAGTTGGGAGAGTCTTATGTGTGTGTGTGGTGTATGCTTGTTGGGTGTGAGTGATCAAGATCCACCACTAGGAAGAGGACACATGGCTAGGTTAGGTAAAGAAAAGAAGAAGAAGAGAGAGAATTGGGAGATCAGATTTTTTCATCTCCTTTCCCATTTTCCCCTCTTCTCCTTGACTTTCTTTTCCTTTACTTTCCATTTTTGTGCTCTAGCTTGGATTCAAGTCATAGTTAGTGGGAATTGATCATCTCTTAGCATTCTTATTGGTGAGTTTTCTGCATTTTCATCTTGTTCATCATCTTCTTCTCATTTTTTGGGTTTAAGGTTTTGATCTAGGGTTTTGTGGTTTGTTTATTTTGGTGGGTTGTTGATAGTTGAGTCCCCTCGCGACACTAAAGGCAAGGAGAAGGCTGTTATAAGTGGCACTAAGTGATTTGGAGCTTATGAGATTCAGGTTTGGGAGTGTGACGCGCGCTGGATGTCCACGCGGCCGCCCCTATGACCTCCCGCTTGAGGGCGATCGGGCACTTGAGGGTCCGTTAACAGCTTGCAATAAATCGCAAGTGCGTCTATGTTGGGCAACAAGGAGGTTTCATGGAGTCGCCACCCAATAGAACATTGGGAAAGTTTCTCTCGCCTCGGAGAGCCTAAGACTGCGCTTAGTATCCATTTTGGGCCAGCCAGAGGGGTCTTGGAAGGTAAACCTCTCGCCCTAAGGAGCCTAGGATTAACGCCAAGTTTCGTAACACAAGAGGTGTCTTGGAGGGTAAACCTCTCGCCTCTTTGGGACTCCCCATTTATTCATACCTTGGTTAAGTTTATAATCGAGTTTTGAATTTAGCATTTCATGCCTTTTCTCATTCAATTTTAATGTAATTTAATTAAACGCATATCAATCGTACAATAAAAGTGATAAATAAAATAAATGAAAGCAAAATAAATTACAATAAAACTAGGGGCGGAATACAACCCCCATTTGTAAATAAAATGCAAATCATACATAAATCGGGCTTTTTATTAAAAATGAGAACATTGGTCCTCTCATGCATAATTTAAGAAAACAATTTTAAAGTGATAATTTATTTTAGATGAAAAATCTAGGACATTGGTCCCATTTTTTGTTTAATAAAATCCAATTTAGTTTAATAGAAATATTTTGTGATTTTCTTAATTAATGTGTATGAAAATAAATTTATTATTACAAATTACATAATAATCAATTAAACCAAAATAATAAAAAGCAACAAAAATAATAAACAACTCCCAAGTGGTTCTTCAAATCTCCATGGGCTCCCACTTGACAAAAACTCACATATGAAAAAATAAGTATTGAAAAATAAAAGAAACAAATAAAAATGAAGTTATTATAAAAATAATTAAACAAATAACTCGAAAATAATTAAATTAAGGCAAACAAAATTGCATCATATATGACAAGCCAATTAAAATGACATAATAAGTATGCAATATAACAAATTAACAAAACCAACATGCATAAAAAAATAACATGATAATAATAAAATTCAACATGCAAAAACAAGCATAAAATAATGATGATAGAATTTAACATGCATAAAAACACATAAAATAATAATTATAATATCTAATCATGCATAAAAAGTATAATACATATAAAATTCAGCATGCATAAAACATATTAATAATAGCAACATGTATAAAAAGAAAAAGTAATAATAAAATCAACATGCATAAGAAATAAATAATAATAGTAATAATAAAATTAAACAAGAATAAGGATAATAATAATAATAATAATAATACTAATGATGGTAATAACTACAATAATAATAACACAATAATAACAAAGAATATGAACAATCAAATACAATAATAATAATAATAATAAAGAATATGAACAATCAAGCATAATAACAACAACAACAACAACAACAACAATAATAATAATAATAAAAGAAGAAGATGAACAATATGAACAACTTGAACAATATGAACAATTAAACAATTGAAATAATATGAACAAAAAAATAATAGCATGAACAATTAAAGAAGAAATAAGAAATATGAACAATTAAATAATAGATCTAAAAGAATTTACATGTTGATTAGTTAATTAGAAAGTAAAAAACAAGAAATAAGAAGAAAATAATAAAACTAAAAGAATTTACATGTTAACTAGTTAATTAAAAATAAAAAGACAAATTAAAATTAAACTAAGAAATTGAGCCAAGAATGTTTACCCTCAAAATTGATCTTGGAGAAATGAAGGTGGATGATCCAATTCCTTGTCTTGATTTGAAAAAATATGATTAGAAGAAAAAATAAAATATTGAAAGATAACTTTTACTCAAGAACAAACAATTAGTTTATTTGTCTTAAAGTAAAAAGTTGTCAATTGAAAAAATTCTCAAGAACAAAAATAGTTATTTTTTTGTCTCAAGAATTGCTGAAAATTCCTTTAGAAATTGAGAGAATTTGGTTGAGAGCAGAGAGAAGAAGAAAAAAATGTTTTCTAAAGAAAAATCCCCCCTAATTCCCACTAAAAAACTCTTTTTATTCGCCTTAAAATTCAAATTTTTTTTAATTAAGAAATTAAATTAATTTAATTCCCATAATTACAAAAAACAACTAAATTTATTGGGTTGGAAGATAGAAGGCTTTTTGAATTAAATTTTGTAAAAAAAATGAGTTAAAAAGCATTTAAAATGAAGAATTTATGGCCAAAACGGCCAAAATAGGCAAAACGGACGAACAGGGGCGCGACCGACGGCCTGCCCGCCTGAAGGCGCGACCGACGGGCAGCCCGTCCCTCGCGCGGAATTTTTTTTTTTTTATTTTTTTTTAAATTTTTTTTTGAAATTCCTATAAAATATAATAATTTAAAAACTCACTTTTTTCCTCACAAAATAAATTTTAAAATACTTTTAAATTTTTTTTTAAATACATTTTTATTTAATTTTAAAACAACAAATCGACAAGGAAATCGTTACTTCCAACTTCATTCTTTTTGCCTATAGATCGGCACACTTAATTTCATCATTGGGTAATCCTGATCTTGGCTACTCGGGATCCGGTGTCTACAGTTGCCCCCAATTTTGGGGAGGCTAGTGTGTGGGTGCCTAGGTGAGCCAAAATTCAGGAAAAGGAAAGAAACGCGTACCTGAGGCTGCCTCCTTCCCGCTGCTCCCTCGGGAACAGTGTTGTGATTCATCCTCTTGAGTTGCACTGAGTCGCTGACAAAACTACAAAGTGCCAAGGAACCATCCTAAGACGATGATGCGCCGAGTCGCTACCAAGGCTACAAAACGCGAAAGATAAATCGCACCGAGCCACTGACAAGCTACTAAAAGTGCGCTGCACGGAGTCGCTGACAAGACTACTAAACGTACAGGTGCTATCTGCAGATAGCGATGCGCCGAGCCACTACCAAGACTACTAAAAGCGCACAAGAGAGATGCACCGAGCCGCTGACAAGGCTATAAAAAGTGCGCTGAACGGAGTCGCTGACAAGACTACTAAACGTGCAGGGTTCCATCCTAAGACGGTGATGCGCTGAGCCACTGACAAGGCTACTAAAAACGCACAAGAGAGATGCACCGAGTCACTACCAAGACTACCAAAAGTGCACGAAAGAACTACACCGAGCCACTACCAAAGCTACCAAAAGTGCACTAATCCCTCTTCTGATTATGATGCGTCGAGTCGCTGACAAGACTATGAAACACAAAACTTGCTCTTCTGAGCTGCACCGAGTCTGCTACAGACTACCAAAAGTGCACTGCACCGAGTCGCTGACAAGACTTCTAAAAGTGCAGGATTCCATCTTCGAATGGTGACTGTCTTCTTTTAGATATTTCCTGCAATAGTATGTGCACAAAAATACATACAAGAAAACGTGTGTATGATATGAGATGTGAATGCTTGCAAGAATGTATAGATCATGCCCTAGGTGGCCCAGGGTGTGCTGAGGATATAGCTTGGTTGCTCCACCATGCCCCCGGAATCGACAGGATTGTCATCTTGGCCTTTGGGATTCCGTCCCCAATAAGTTTTCTGAAAGAGACATCCAGTGCATCTTTGCCCCCCGGTCAATGATCATATGCCCAGGATTCTGAATCATGTCCTGAATTGTGCCTTATATAGCTGAAAAGAAGATCATCCGAAGTATACCTCCTTATTACTTCAGGCATCGAAAGTCATTATTTTAAAGGTAGTGCGTCCCTTGTGGATTTTCACACTAGCTTTTCTTAGTGGGAAATGCGTCCCTTTAGGGATTTTCACATAACCCTTTGCCTAACTTTTGCCTGGCATGGACCCAACCCAAACCAGCGGCTTTTTATTTTTATTATTTTTTTGTAGGGCAGACTGCCTGTCTCCAGGTTTTCACCCTGCCCTTGGCCTAACTTTTGCTTAGAGAGCCAGTTACGGTTTTCATCTCTAACGGCCTCTTATTTTTTATTTTTTTATTTTTTTATTTTTTTAACTGCAAGAGAAAGCTATTATTCCCTTACGGGTGATCAGCACACATCTGCTTAGATATCTTCAGATAGAATGAGTAGACAATAGTCATTAGATAAATAGATGATAAGTGTCTTTTTAAAACAGAACTAAAAGAACAATGAAAATGTAAACTGCATTCTTTCATTCATTGCAAAATTGAGTACATTTCTATATGATTTCATCATACATGATCCTTATTTAACAAGAATTCAAAAACACAAGACTACACCTAATCTCGGAATAGATCTTGTAAGCATCAAACTCCTGTTATCAATCGGCCCTCTCAGGTTTTCTTGATTGAACATTTTCTCTTGGCCCTTAATTTTTGCCTAGGATGCCTTTTTTCGGTTTTCATCGTGACAGGGCGCCCAATTTTAGTAAGGCCGCCTTTTTTCGGTTTTCGACCTGCGGGGCATTTATTCTCTTCTTTTCATTTTTTTGGTCTTTAGCCATGGTACCTTTTTAGTCTATCGACATTGACCGGGTCTTTAAACTCATTCCCATCGCTGTCTGCCAAGATTGCCACTCCCTTTGTTATCAACTTTTTCACAATGAACGGACCTTCCCAGGTTGGTCTGAATTTTCCTCGTATGTCTGGCACTCCCGGCCTCATCATCTTAAAGACCAAATCCCCTTCTTTCAACGGGTACTTTCGTACCTTCTTGCCAAAGGACCTAGCCAGTCTCTTCTGATAAACCGGATTGTGATAATAGGCTCTCAACCTATCTTCATCCAACAGATTCAACTGCAACAATCGCTGTTGTGCCCATTCTGTCTCTGGAATCTCGGCTTCCATGACTACCCTTAAGGATTTCAGCTCAATTTCAACCGGCGGAACCGCTTCGGTTCCGTATACTAGGGAGAACGGTGTTGCCCCCGTAGAGGTTCTGACTATGGTTCTATAACCCCAGAGTGCAAAAGGTAGCTTTTCCGCCCAATCTTTATAGCTCTAAACCATCTTGGCCAATATTCTTTTCACATTCTTGTTCGCCGCTTCAACTGCACCATTAGCTTGGGGACGGTAAGGAGAAGACTTATGATGTTGGATTCCATACTTCTGAAGCATCTGTTTAGTTTCTGCTAAGAATTGCACCCCATTATCAGATACAATATGGTGTGGGAGACCATATTTGCATATCAAATTTCGCTCGATGAACTTAGCCATATCCCTCGCATCAATCTTCTTGAAAGATTCAGCTTCGACCCACTTAGTGAAATAATCAATGGCGACTATAATGAACCTATGCCCATTAGAAGCTGTAGGACGTATCTCACCTATGATATCTATCCCCCAAGCTGCACATGGCCATGGGATGTCAAATTATGTAGCTCTGAAACTGGGACATGCCTTAACTTCGCGTATTGCTGGCATAACTGGCATTGCTTCACATACTTTGAACAATCCGTATCCATTATGAGCCAATAGAATCCTTGGCGCATGATCTTCTTCGCTAAGGCTAAGCCATTCATGTGAGCTCCACAGACTCCGGCATGAACCTCTTCCATAACATTTTCAGCTTCTTTCTCCGCCAAACATCTTAACTGGATACCATCAACTTGTCTCTTATACAAAGTGCCATTTACACTGATGAACTGAGTGGACAACTTTTGAATCATCCTCTGGTCTTTCTCATGGCTTCCTCTGGAAAAACTGACCATTCCAAATAATTCTGAATGTCGTAGTACCAAGGGTTCCATCAGTGGCCCCAACATCCATCACCTGCTCAGCTTCAAAGCAAGGCTTTTCCGAGCTAGAGATTAGCATGGGTTTCATAGCAATCCTTGTTGGATTATCCCACATGGAAACTAAATTTGCGAGAGCATCAGCCAATTGATTTTCATCCCTGGGGTGAAGTGAAAAGTGCAAGTCTCGAACTGGCTACTCAACATTCTCAAGTGCTTCACGTAAGGTAACAACCTCTCTTCCTTAACTTACCATTCCCCTCTGATCTGATGAATTACTAATGAAGAATCTCCGAAGACTTCTGCTGTCTTTGCCCCCAGAGCTAGCAATGCCTCCAATCCGAAGATGCAAGCTTCATATTCTGCTTCATTATTGGTCGCTTTGTACCTCCACTTTTTGGCTAACGGTAGCTTTTCACCATCCGGGGTCGTAAGAATGATCCCTGTTCCTGCCCCTTTACTGTTAACTGCCCCATCAAAGAACAATTGCCACCCTTGTACTGCTATGGCCATGACATCTTCATCTGGGAAATTGTATTCGAATTGGTCACCCTCAATAGGATGCTCAGCTAAGAACTCAGCTACAACTCTTCCTTTAATGGTTTTCCTGGTGATATATTCCATATCAAACTCCTGCAATAGTAATAACCATCTCCCCATCTTTCCCAGCAGAGAGGGCGCTTCCTGAAGGTACCTAAGCGGGTTATGCTTAGCAACCGCTTGTACACTGAAGGAATGAAAGTAGTGCCGCAACTTCTTAGAAGCCCAAATAACTGCTAAACAAATCTTTTCCACTTCCACATATTTGGCTTCATATGTCAGGAATTTCTTACTAAGATAGTAGACAGCAAACTCTACCCCAAAATCATCCTCCTGGGCCATCATGGCACCCACTGAATTGTCTTCTATCGCCAGATACAGGATTAGCGACTTGGCATGCCGTGGTGGTCTTAAAACTAGAGGATTCAGGAGATAATCCTTAATAGTATCAAAAGCCAATTGACAATCATTATTCCACACTACCGGCTGATTATTCCTAAGAAGCTTGAAGATGGGCTCACATACTAAAGCCAGCTTGGCAATAAACTGGCTGATGTACTGAAGCTTTCCCAGGAAACTTCTAACCTCTTTCTCTTTCTGAGGCACTGGCATCTCTCTGATGGCCCTAACCTTGTCAGGATCTACTTCAATTCCCCTCTGGCTTACCACATGGCCTAACAGCTTACCCGAGGTAACTCCAAAAATGCACTTCTTAGGATTGAGGCGTAGATCATCCTTATTGATCCTTTGAAAGAACTTTTCCAATGCCTCGAAGTGACCTTCTCTGGTAGCTGACTTGATCATCATGTCGTCAACATACACCTCCACTTCCTTGTGGATCAAATCATTGAGAACTCTAGTGGCCATCCTCTGATAGGTTGCTCCTGCGTTCTTTAGTTCGAAAGGCATAACCCGGTAAGCAAATGTACCCCACTCGGCGATGAAGGCTGTCTTAATCCGATCCACTATCTTATTAAGGATTTGATTGTACCCTACGTACCCATCCACGAAAATGTACATCATACAAGCAGCGGCATTATCTACCAGCACATCAATATGAGGCAAAGGAAAATCATCTTTCGGGCAGGCTTTGTTCAGGTCCCGATAATCCACACATACTCGAACTTTTCCATCCTTTTTAGCCACAGGAACCACATTAGCCAGCCACGTCGGGTATTTAACCTCCAGTAGAAACTTAGCCTCAATCTGCTTATGGATCTCCTCTTTCACCTTCTGAGCCCATTCTGGCCTAAGTCTTCTGAGCTTTTGCTTGACCGGTTTACTTTCTGCGTAAGTTGGAATGGCATGCTCGACTACATCTCGATCAATCCCCGGCATGTCCTCGTAGGTCCAGGCAAAGACTTTTTCATTTTTTTAATATTCTCTCAAATTTTAGCCTCTCCTCAGGAGTTATATCTGATGCTATCAAAATTTCCTTTGGATTCTCCAAAGTTCCGAGATTAAATGCTGTCGTGCTAGTTGAGTTAATGTCAAAAATGAATGCATCATGTTTATGATCATGAGAAATGAAATCATCAAAAACATCACATTGAAGGCGCGACCGACAGCCTGTCTGCCTGAAGGCACGACCGACAGGCAGCCCGTCCCTCGCGCGGAATTTTTTTATTTTTATTTTTTTTTTTAATTTTTTTTTAAATTCCTATAAAATATAATAATTTAAAAACTCACTTTTTTCCTCACAAAATAAATTTTAAAATACTTTAAAAATATTTTTGAAATACATTTTTATTTAATTTTAAAACAACAAATCGACAAGGAAATCGTCACTTCCAACTTCATTCTTTTTGCCTATAGATCGGCACACTTAATTTCATCATTGGGTAATCCTGATCTTGGCTACTCGGGACCCGGTGTCTACAGAGAGTTTTTGTGATTTATGCATTTTTGTGATTTTTGCTCTTTGGATGAATTTCTGGAGAAATATGGTGTTCTTGATGTTCATAGTAGTTTAAATGTTATGGATTTTGATTTTGATGTGATAAGAAGGCTTGATTGGGCTTTAATGAACTCAATTGTGTTCTTGATTAATATGAATGATGAATAGTGCTGATATTATATTTGTGTAAATTGGTGTTGTTATTGGCATGATTTAATTGGAATTTGTGGCATAAATGTTGTATTATATGTTAGAAATGATGGTTTGGTTGCTAGAAATGAGGTAAGTGGAAGTTTGGATTGAGTGTGTGTGATTGAGTGTTGTGAAAGTGAGATTTTCTGCAGATTTCTCGTGTAAGGGCTGGAAATCACGACTCTGTCGCGACCTCGCAATAGAGCTCGGTGATAGCAGCTCTCGTATGCGTCCGAACTCTCTGCCAAGCAGAGCAGCGAAGCCTCTGTCGCGAGCGCGATAGAGCGCTCAGCTGCCGAGCTGTTTTGGATGATCCTCTGTCGCGAGCGCGACAGATCGAGTTGGCAGCTCACTGTCGCGAGCGCGACAATGAGTTGTATTTGATCCCCCGCGAGATCGTGACAACTACTGTGGTCGCGACCTGGGGCAAGTTCGCCTCTGTCGCAAACGCGACAGTGACCTATCCATGCCCTATTTTTCCTATTTTGCCTTCTCTTCTAAAATGAATTTCAAATGGTTTCTTCATGAATTTTTACCCCTGTATGCTATATAATATGCTTATTTATATGTGCACTATTATGAATTCTTCATGATAAATGATATGCTATGGTTTGGAACCTGGATTGTGTTACATGACCTGCGAAAGTCAGTCTAGTGGATAGTTAGGCATGCCTAATAGAGTCTTTTAGCTGCAACCCTCTGTTCTGTTTGGACCCCGATCAGGTCCCCGTTTGGTTCCTTGCGAAGCTCAATGTATTTGGATCTTGTTTAAGGTCCCCTCCGTAAAATGTTTTGATTATGATAAGATAAAAATTGGTTTTCGATTCGTACCCGTAAGGTACCGTCACTGTATACTCGTTATCCACTATTGTGAGTCAGCAGTTGCTTTATTTGTTATGTTCTACTTTGAAATGATTACAAGATTATGATATCCGAATGTGTATGATGATAAGTATGAGCTATCAGATTATATGCTTATGAATTGGATATGAGCTTCTGAATGTATGTCTTTATTATGCTAGCCTGATTATATATCTGACATAATTATCCGCATATGTTATTGTAAGCACCGTGTCCTGGAGCGGTCCAGATCAGAGGTTACCCTATGATGAAATCAATGTTCAAGCCTGTATGGGAGGCTGAATTTGGAGGTTTTAGTCCCGCGTTCCATGAGAAATGGGGTTTTTCTACACTTCCCGGGCAGAGGGGGAGAAAACGGAAGTTTTTCAAGTCAAAAAGGTTTTTTGTCCTCCACAGACGGCCCGCCCGTCTGTGGAGGTAGCCCATCGCTTCGAGTCACCGACGGCTCAGGGTATTTTCCGACGCCCGTCGGAAAGTCACCGCCCCTGTCAGGAGCCGCCTGGTTTCCCGGAGCACGCAACCGTTCCGACGCCCGTCGGTGGATGTGGCGGGGCCGTCGGAAGTGTCCTTGTGTCAGTAGGATTCTTCCGACGCCCGCCTCTACGCACCGACGCCCGTCGGTCGTGTCTGGCTATATAAGGTCCGGATTTTCACTTCAAAAGGGTTGGAAATTTTTTCAAGAAAGGAAACTCTGCCAAAATTCAAGCACGTTTTCTCTCTCCTCCAAAAAACACCCTTTTCCAAAGAACTTTACTTAATCAAGGATCAAATCGATCAAAGGAACTAAAAGCTAATTAGTTTTCTTTAGATTTGGACTCCAAAATCGATTTTCTGAAGGATCGGAGGTGAAATAGCTCATTTTCTCTCTCTAATCTTTCATTCTCTTATTTCTCGTGGAACGCGCGGGGATCTAACCGACACCAAAATCCTACCCAAGGCAACTATCTGAGGGTAAATATTCCGGATTCTCTCTCCATTTCTATCTCATATTTAATCATTCATCGTTTATTTATTCATCCTGTGAAATTATTGAATATTTTTCATTACTTTTCTTCATTCTGACTCCCCCATCTCCTCTTTTGGATAAAACTTGCTTTTTGATCTTGAAAAGCCCTTGTTTCCCTTCTGTTTTTCGGAGACAGAGGTGACCGACGGGTCATCTTCATGACCGACGCCCGTCGGTCACCCACCTACAGACCCCCTTTTTGAGTGACAAACGGGCATGTCGAATAACCAAACCGACGCCCGTCGATCGACCAAGAAAGGCCGTCGGTGGGTTTTGTCTCCAAGTTTTATCATCATTTTTACCTCTATTCAGTCCTTTCGATTTCTTATGTGTTAATTTTATGTATATTAACATCTCTTAACTTTCTATGAGTGTATATTGGATCTCTTGGATAATCCCGAGCTTGAGCGGCTGCCTACCATGCGTGGGGGATTTCGTCCGGTTTAGTTTCTTAAACCTCTTGATTTATTTCTCTCGCCTATTCATTCATTGATTATTTTATGTATATGAATAAGCTCTTTTATCCCGTTGAATGTAAAAATAGACCAACGATTTGTACTTAAATAAAATGAGTTTTGTATAAAATGCAAAAGGGTCCAATGCCCTATTTTTATCCAATAAAGATCATCACAATGAAAACATTCAATTTTAATAACAACGCATGCGAGGACCAAAGTCCTCAGAATAAGCAATGTCCCGATTTATGTATGATCCGCACATTTACAAAAGGGAGTTGTATTCCGCTCCTTGTATTATTGTAATTTACCGCTTTTATTATCTATCTGATCATTTATTGCTTTCCGAATGTGAATAAATGCGCTCTTTAATTAAACTGCATAGTGTGGAGAGAGAGCGAATTAATGATATTAAAATTTGATCATAAGCTAATTGAGGTAGAAATAGATGAGAAATCCCGGACCCAGCTCTGGTCTTTGGGCTCGAGAGGTTAGAGGTTATCCTCCAAAATACTTCTTGGGTCACGAGGCTTTAGCGCTAATCCTAGGCTCTTTTGGGCGAGAAGTTTACCTTCCAAGACCCCTCTAGCCGGCCCAAAATGGATACCAAGCGCAATCTTAGGCTCTCCGAGGCGAGAGTAACTTTCCCAATGTTCTATTGGGTGGCGACTCCATGATACCTCTTTGTTGCCCAACATAGACGCACTTGCGATTTATTGCAAGATGCAAACGGACCCGCAAATGCCCCGATCGCCCACGTGCGGGCGGTCCGAAAGGGCGGCGCATCGGGGTCCGGCGCGCGTCACAGTTATATTGTATGTGTTATGCTTTGACGACCGTTGTGAATGGCCGTCCACTGTTTTTTATGAGTTTTCCCACTAAGCATTATTGCTTAGCACGGTGTTTTATCCGTGCAGGTGCGAAAGGCATTTTTGCTTTGGGAGAGTTGCCGCCAGTCAAGCCAACACAGAGGGATTAGTGTTAGGGCTTTATTTTTGTAGCCTGTTGATATTCTTTTGTAATAGAACTCTCATTGTATCAGTAATTTTGTAAGCTTCCGCTCTGTATATTTTGGATATGTAATTATTTTGTTATATCAGTTTGATCAGAACATTATTTTAATGAATGTTGTTATAGTAATGCATGATCATGTTGATGTTTCTCTAAAGTTTTAATTTTCGCTACATTTTCGTATGTTTTTGATGTATGAACATTTGCTTGGTATCGATCTGTTTGGTGTGACACCACTGCTCCTACGGCATCTCACTCTAATCCGGATGGGTTCGCCTATGTATGGGTAGGGGGTGTTACACACTGCTACCTGTTGGATTCTTCTGAGTGGAAACAGGTGCTACTAGTGCACGATTCTGTGACTGAGGAGGCATTCTGGACTTCTTACCCTGACTGGCTGCACCTGAAGACTGACCCGATTTTCTTTTCTACCTAAAACGGGACTGTCTGTCAACCTCATAAGACATAATAGTCTCTGCTCTAACAGTTGCCTTAACCAAAGACCTCATATCCACATGTCTCTGAGAACCCAAAGCCAATCTGGTGTTATTATGCAGACCTCTCTCAAATCTCTGGCATAACTTCTACTCGGTCATGGATTCATCCTCCAAGTAGGCACTAAGCCGCTCAAACTCTTTCTTGTACTCAGCAACTGACTTATTCCCCTGTCTAAGCCTCCAAAAGGCATCTTGCATAGCAGATTTATACTCTGAACCAATATATTTCTTCTCAACCCGAGGCAAGAAAAACTCCCAAGTAATATACGCAGCTGGGGTGTGCTTGTGAACTGCACTCCACCATGTATAAGCCGGTCCCTGAAGCAAGGCTACTGCTCCCTGAAGCATCTCATCTAGCTGACTCTGGGTGGTCTCGAACATCCTCTTTAACTTAAACAACCACGCCTCTGCCTGAACTAGAGTCAAGCGATCTCGACCATAAAAATCCTCAACTCCCAATCTCTTAAGCTGCTCCAAAATCAATCTCGTCCTAGGTGGAGCTGGCTAATAGTCAGGACCCTAAGGCTATGGTGGTTGAGCATGCATATGCTGTTGGAAGAAACTTGCCATCATAGCCATAAAATCGGGATGTTGCAGAGGGGGAGGTGCAACTGGCGGAGTACCCTGATGTCGTGGCGACTCCGATGGACCAAAAGTAACAGATGCTGCACTCTCGACATCACTCTCACGTCGACCTTCAGCCAAAGCCATACTCACAATCTAACACAAGGAGCAAGCATACATTAGCCTCACAAAACTATACTATCCAAAACTTAATTGGCATGTACACGCACTTATCCTAATCCTATTGACCCACTCCAATCTTAGAATCTCCTAAACCGGAGCTTTGGTACCAATAAAAATTGTAACACTCTTATCCCTAACATTTCGTTAATTAACTATCCCACTTAAGCCAATTAATCTCATTAAGTTATCAGATTATTATACAGTCTAAAACAATGGAAACCGGTATAAAATTTCTTTTTTTTTTATACCGATTCTTAACTTACTTTAGTTGCGTAAGTCTATTAATGACATTAGAACAACTAAGCACTTACAAAACTTATTTTAACTTAAACTCAATTTCACCGATTGACCTATAAACTGTCCTAAATTACTATTCATTTGGTCAATTTTACTTTAATGTGCAATCACACATTACACATTACCACTTGTATTAACTTAACTTCTACAGGTTATCAGGCATGCCATATCATGCTATTACATATATCCAGACACATAAAAAAAATCATTACATACATTACTAACTAGTGCTAGTTATAACAGTCTATTACAAATCAATACCTAAAACTAAATATAAGTTCGTATACATGCCATAATTTCTTAACATACTTAAAATATTCCAAAACAACTTCTTCAATTGGCTCCAAAAATATGTGAGGTATGCACTGCTCCACATCCTAAGGAGTACTTATACGAAGTCAGATAAAACTACGTGTTGAGTATTAAATATGCCCAGTGTTGATTGCAATTCCAGGTATTTCCACTAAATTAAGTTATCATGCATAAACAATATTACAAATATAATAAAATAATCATAATTAAATATTATTCACATGAAAATCATAAGTAATCATTTATTCATTATGCATGCAATATTATACTTATTTATCATTTAATTACTTATTTATGGCCAAATTACCATTTAGTATACATAAATGACTATAATTACCATTCTGTCCCTAAACATGGCAAAATTAGAATTATGCCCTTAAACTTTACTAAAATTACCAAAATGCCACTAGTTAATTTTATTTAACCATTTTACATTATGTAACATGCAAATTACTATTTTACCCTCCAATTACCAATTCCATGCCAAATCACATTTTAGTCCCTAAAAAGTGACCAATTTTCATATTTAACCATTTAATGACATTTTTACCCTTATTAACCATTATTTATCCGTTTAAAGTTAAAATTACCATTTTACCATCAAACTTTTACATAAATGCCAATTATATCCTTTTTATTACATAAATATTATTTTAATCACAATTTAACCGTTTTAAGCTTCTTTTTACCATTTTGCCCCTATACAACACTAACAGACTCTATGAACAGGATAAACGAGACGTGAATCCCGAAGGGTCACAAATATACCAGAGGGATCTTGCGGGACGACCCCTGTCTTTAAATACATTCCAAAACATTTTAAAAACTTTCAAACAGAATAAGGTAGGACCATTATTGGCCTACAATAAGTAAGACATCATGCTCACACCCGCGGTCTTATGTCCCTATGGCTAGAAAACACATCCTGAACTAGACTTGACTACCATATCATCACATAGGGCAATATTATTCCATTTTTTCCCATTTTTAAGTTATCATACATACATTTTATGGCATTTCATCATACTATGACATCATTATACATGTAATTCACATCCAAATACCATCACATGCCATAAATTTCATGAATTCATCATGGTACGCATGGATAACTTCATACATACCATTCGGCCAACATACTAACTTTTCACTATTAAATATTTTCATCAACCTTACAATTTATTTAGGACATTTACATGTTGAATAACATAACCATGCCATTATTTCTCATAAAAACACATCAAAATCATACCTTTATGTGTGATACCCATTGGGCCATACATGCACATCATACATCATGTAAATTTTACATGCTCTAACACGTACCATTGGATAGATCTCATTCCAAATATCATATATACATCATAAACATGTCATAAACATCATCAAAACACATATGATATACCATTCGGCCCATATAGGAATTCATTACACCAATTTTTTTTCTCATTTTAAGCATTCATGTCATCATTTTCCACATCCCTTTATGAATATCAACTTATTTTCAATTAAACATGCCTTTATCACATACTTAGTTAACAAACATAACCTAAATCACATAATATACCATGGAAATAGATGGAGTTTGCAATCACAAACCTTAGATTCTTGCAATACACCTCTCAATACTCCTTTTCTTTACCTTTTGCTTGATTGGAAGTTCCTTCACCTTGATGACCTAAATATGGTCAAATACAAAGATGAAGATTTCACTAAAACCAAGCTTCTTTTCAACAAACAAACTTCATAAACATCTTATTCACATCCTAAAGTACCTTTAAGAACCCTTGAACCAAATTACAAATACCTAAATCACTTGCCTCAAAATCACACCTTTACTTAATAGTGTTGGTTTTACCCACTTTTAAACCTTCAAATGGACTTCTAAGACCACCAATGGAATCTAGAGGAGCTGAAATATGTTAGGAAGGCTTGAATATGGGGTGAGATGGAGAGAGATTAGAATAAAAATGGAGGAAAAGTGGAGGAAGATAATTCGGCAAAGGTAAGGGAGAAGTGAGGTGGAAACCAAGCCTCATACGGTGACCCGATCGGTCGTTATGATCTTGATGAGCTAGACCCGTTGGCAAGGACCATGCTTGGGTAGCCCTAAAGTAATATTAGCTTGGCCAAAGCTCATGTAATGAAAATAGTTACTTCCCCTAAGTGGTATGAACCTTAATACTATGCTTGCTATGTGGATCATTATATATTAGACAAACCCAGATAATTTGATTGGTCACCTAATCAAAGACTTTCATGCCCCGATAGGCCCATGTCAACTTATTCGGACTGCCTAAATACATGATGGTCAAAACCCATGCGTATGCACATTAGCTAAGAGGGGTTATGCTGCCGATTTTCCACTGAGCACCATGCGCGTCCATCAGGTTCCTTGTTAACCCATGGATAAAGCCCACCTAGGACAGAGACCGCACAACCTCGTGTGTGGGGGCAATAAGGTTGGAAGGATCTATTTACTTGCATGTAGTTGTGGATGATGCATTGCATATTCATGTCAGTCAATGCACAAATAAAATTTTTTATTTTCTCCCTATGCATACATTTTATTCTTTGCATATAATTATTACATGTACATATCATCCTGTGTATAGTTTTTCACATATTTCACATGTATCATTGTAATCTCTTTTAGCCATTGTATACCATTTATTGCACAGCACAATCATGCGTTACATATTATTCATGCATTATTCTAACTCTTTAATCTTTTAGCCATCAAAGACCACTTTCCTAGTTGGTTAGGGTTCCGACAGCCGCATTATCGGAGGGTTTATACTGAGCAACTAGAATCAAAGTCAAAGAGCAATTAACAGGCATTCAGAAAATCTTCAGAAATGGCCAATTCATCGAGAGAGGCAGATACAACACGAGCCATGATTGCAGAAGAAGTGGGCAGATGGCTTGAAGAATTTGAGAACAGAATGATGGCCATGATGGCAATAATGGCCCAGCCTACTGCACAGAACCCGACTGCTCTTCCTGGAGGTTAGAATGAACAGAAGGAGGACAGAGAGGACCCACTTGAGGAGGTTCGTCCACCACTAGTGGTTTTGAGGGTTACCACATCTGTGGGCCAAAGAAGATGAGGCCCCCATAGGCTAGAAAATGATTATGTACAGGATGAATTTGAAGAACCCATAGTGGTAGGAGGTAAGGCACTTCAGATAGAGGAGGCCATATGGAAGAAGATGGAGGAAAAGTTCCAGGTGATGTCCCGAATGCTGATGATGGGAAAAAGGATGAACCCCGAGGATAAGGAGCTGGAGGGAGAGGATCTAGTCCCTCCAAATTTCAAATTACCTGATGTTCTGAAGTTTGATGGTACATCGGACCCCATCACACACATCAAGCAGTACTCCCTGGTAATGAAGGGTACTACGTTGACAAAGAGGCGGAATATAGAGTACTTTTGCTTGAGTTTAACAAGTCCTGCGGTGGACTGGTATCATGAACTCGACAGAAAAAATAAAGAAGATTGGGATCTACTGACGAAGGAGTTCCTCAAGCAGTACGATTGCAGCACAAGAATGGAGGTCACTCTAAAAGATCTAGAGCTACTTTAACAGAAGTCAGGAGAATCATTCCATGAGTACCTAACCTGATGGAGGAACCGGGTAATGGAGATGAGGAGAAAGACTGATACCCCAGATCAAATTAGGTTATTTATTAGAAATGCCAAACCATATTTGAAGGAGGCACTCAAGTTAAAGGGATTAAAAGATTGGGAATCCCTTAAAGATATAGCCATCGAGGCAGAAGGGGAGCATTTAGCACGGAAGGCAATTATCGCCAACTATGGTTATGGCAGTACAAAGTCTAAAGGGGGCTCTAGCAATAATAACGAGAACGATGGTGATGAGAGGGCTAAAGCATTGGTCACTGAAACAGCTGTGCACTACGATTCCAACTTAGGTAAACCATTATCCTCGTATCTTGATCATTTCACCAAAGAAGGGAGATTGCAACCACTTTTGCCAAGTCCATCCACGAGCCAAGGAAGGCCAGGATATAGAGCGGATTGGTATTGTGCATATCATCAGCACACAGGGCATAAAACAGATTATTGCCACGCTCTGAGGGAGTGCATACAAAAATGGGTTGACATTGATCGGATTCTAGATTCGAGGAAAAAGAGAAAGAGATAGAACGATTATCACCAGTCTTGGGGATGCGGTCCAGAGAAGGGGAGCCTGAGGTATCAGAAGATTTTCAAGCAATTTGTGTTGGCAAAAACGGGAGTTGATTAAGCTATTTCGAATGTTCTTTTTATTTTTGAATTGTTTAATAATGACATTTTAGTTTCATTAATAAGGTGAACGTTTTTGCTTAATTGTGTTATGTCTCTTATGATTTCACTTTGCATAATCATGATCATAACTCATTCATATTTGACATTGATTTAGTTGATGCTACTCTATTTAATCTCAGAAAATTTGGAGAACCCAAAGAAAATATTTATAGCATTTAATGTAACTCCTGAAGTGAGATTAGAATTTGAGAGAATCAAAATAAAATATGAGAAAGTCTTTGCCTGGACACGTGAATACATGGTAAGGGTTGATCGTGGAATCACTAGGCACATCGTTCAAACACACCACAATCATGAACCAGTCGCATAGGAGCTTAAAAGACCCAGGCCGGAAGGGACAAAAAAGGTCAAAAGGAGGAATCCACAAGCTGAGACGAAGCCGACTTTTTTATACAACACCCGGCTTGGTTAGCGTCATCCTAAGTTGTCAAGAAGAGCGAAAAAAGTACGAGCTATCGGGATTTGAACAAAGCTTATCCAAAAAAAAAAAGATCAAAAGGAAAGGAACAGGAAAAAGAACAAAATAAAAAAGAATGAAAAAAAAGAGAAAAATAAAATACAAAAAAGAGAGAGGAGAAAAAATCAATATGTAGGGCAAGCTTTGTTCAAATCCAGTTGATCTACACATGCCCGCACTTTGCCATTTTTCTTGACTTTCGAAAAGGACCAAAAGGGTTATATTGACTCACAACAGATATTGATTGCTCGAACTTGGAAATAGACATCATAGGGGATGTGCGCCCTACAGCCCCAAAGGAACAAGGTCATGTCAAGATGGTCTCTCGCACCACGCCGGGTTCAAGGACAGAAGGACACCTTATGGTTAAGGCTAGGGAGTTGCTCTAGATTTATGGCATTAAAGACCACAAGTCCCCTCTGTATTACCCTCAAACTAATAGGGCAGGAAGGATGCTAACAAGAAGATCTTGATCAAGATGGCTCGAAACTACAAGGATTGGGCAGAGAAATGGCCTTTTGCACTATGAGGCTGGAGAACCACCATCGAAACCTCTACAAAAGTCACCTCCCAGTTCTCAATACATAGGGCAGAAACAGTATGGCCGATCACAATAGAGCTTAAATCTTTAAGAACAGTCATGAAAGCCCAAATTTTGGAAGCCGACAGGGCACAGCAACAGTTGCAGCAATTGAACAAGTCAGACAAGGACAGGTCACGGTATTATCGCCATGGTCAGATATATCAGAAAACATTCTGCTTGATCATTTGGAAAGACAACCAAAAAGCATCCTATGAAAGAGGGAGATTCAGTTGTCAAGCAAATAAGATCGTGTGTTCCGGACATACAGGATAAATTTAGGCCGATGTGAGAAGGTCCCTCTTGCTCTTCAAAGATTGTTATCCTAGACAGCAGCAACAGGCAGCGATAACGATGACTTCAAAGCACCAATCAACATCGATGAACTCAAGAGGGTCCATGGCTAAAGACTTAAAAATCAAAAGAAGAGAATAAAAGCCCCGCGGGTCGAAAATCGAAAAAAGGCAGCCTTGCTAAAAATGGGTGCCTCGTCAAGGTGAAAACCGAAAAAAGGAATCCTAGGCAAAAATTAGAGGCTTGAGAGAAAATGTCCAATCAAGAAAACCCGAGATGGCTGATTGGAGACAGGAGTTTGATGCTTACAAGACAAACTCTAAGATTAGATGTAGTTATGCATTTTGAATCAATGTTAGATAATGATCATGTTTAGAGAAATCATACCGAAATGTACATAATCTTTGCAAATACACGTGTTTATTATTTTCTAGTTCAGTTATAAAAAGAGAGATGTCGTTCATTGCTGAATGCATGAAATCTAAATGGCTATACTCTGCTACTACTCTCACCATCCAGATGTCTAAGTCGATGAGTTCTATTATCAACTGCAAGACTAATCACCTACCTTTCGAATGCATTAGTGGGATTAAAGGAACAATCCCCGATACATGGTACAATAGTCCTCATCGGCAGCTTGCCTAGAGGCCATGATGTATGGAGGTCAAAATTGAAGATAAAGGTCCATCTTGGAAAGATAGGGATGCGTCGCTATATCGTTAATCCCTCTGAACTATCGAGTACAATGGGCGGTAATGTAAAAGGCAGCCCCATGAAGCCCTAAAGAACCTGATCCTCATTCGCTACCTCACCTAATATGGCAACACATTCATCCAGAAAGTCAAAGGAATGCAACTGATGCCTAGAGAGAAATACCTCAGAGAATAACTGCTGATTACCCTAGGAAGTGGCTCTGATAGTAGTTTCAACTTTTCTTGCAGCCGTACCAGAAAGGCGGGAGAGTCTCAAAAAACAAACAAAAAAAAAACAAAAAAAAAAGAGAGGCTGTTAGAGATGAAAATCATGACTGGCTCTCTAAGCAAAAGTTAGGCCAAAGGGCAGGGTGAAAACCTGGGAACAGGCAGTCTGTCCTATAAAAAATGAAATGAATAAAAGCCGCTAGATTGGGTTGGGTTTAGTCCAGGCAAAAATTAGGCACAGGGTTATGTGAAAATCCCTAAAGGGACGTATTTCCTGCTAAGAAAAGCTAGTGTGAAAATCCACAAGGGACGCACTACCTTTAAAATAATGACTTTTGAAGCTTGGAGCGATAAGGCGGTATTACATCGAATAATTTCCTTTAGTCAAGTGGTGCATAATGCAGAACTTAATACAGAGTCATGGGGGCAAAATGCTCGTTGACCGGGGGGCAAAGATGAGCACGAGTCAGTTCTCTTTGAAAAGATTATGGGACAGAGTCCATAAAGCCAAGACAACGCTTTTCTACATCCTTGGGAGCATTAGACAATGTAAGCAGCAGAGCAGTACGCTCAACAAATCCCTTAACCACCTGGGATGTGATCTATTCATTTTTGCATATCACATGCATGTCACATGCATTCAGTCTTTTACATGTATAGATATGCACACACAATTCTTGTACATTAATCCTTTGCATGTGTTTTCTGTATACAGTTTTTTATGTATATTTCACATCCATGATTCCATACGCACACATAATCTTTTGTATATGTTGTTGTGTATATGACTTGGAGGGAAGGGTCCGAATATACCTCATGAGCAAGGATGGTCCAAGGGATGGGTTCAGTTCAACATTATCGGCCACTGCATCCAGCATAAAATCAGGTGCATATGTGAGGGGGTGGAATGCCCAGAAGGACAAGCCTATCTGAACACACCATGCTCAGGGCAATTCGGAATCACATAAATCTATAGAAAATAAGATCCTTTGAGAAGCCCAACTATCCACACATACTTTAGTCGGAGGCAAATCAGACGCAAAAGTGGGCCAAGGTACAGTTTTGACTTTACATCGGCGCTCATCCATGCCGAACAATCGGATCAAGATAAAGCCCTCACGAGAATGGAATCTCAAGGATCTGCTCCTGGAAAGACATTTAAAAGAAAAAGCCTACTCATGCACTCCATGCCGGGGGCAACAAGGTAAGTTTCTATACCATGAGATGTATGCTTGTACACATCACACAATAATCAAGATGAAGTCCTGACGAGGGAAGAATCTCAAGGATCTACTCCCAAGAGGGAAAAGAATAAGCCTCTCCATGCACACCATGCCGGGAGCAAATAGGTAAGTTTCTCTATCATAAGATGTACGCTCACACACCTCACACAAAGCGTACAAAATTCGGATTCAAATGTATGTATATTGCACACATATGATTCCATACACGTGCATAATGTTTTGTATATGTACATGGCTCAGATGAGGGGTCCGAATAGACCTCATGCTTAAAGATGATCCAAGAGTTCAGTTCAACTTAACATTGTCAGACTCATGCACACCATGCCAAAAGCCACTGGGTAAGTTTCCCTATCATAAGAGGCACTCTGACGCACATCGCACAATAAGTGTACAAAATCCAACTGCAAAAGAAACACAAAGAATACAAATTCTCAAACAAAAAGACAACAAAAACAAAGAAGATATTTTCAAGGCCTTGAAAATCCAATGTACTATAAAAATTCAAATACATCCAAAATGTAAGAATCCCAAAAACTTACAAGAAAGAAACAAAAACAAACAATCACAAAAAAAAAATCATTTTAAAGGTCGCCAAAGACATGGAAACCTATCCGCCTGCCGGCAAGCAACCAAAAGCTCAAATATTTTTTTCCTCTGAGGAGGCTCAAACATAATTTTCCTCTCTAGATGCTCGAAATCAAAGTCTCTCAGCAAGCATCAAAGTCTCTCAGCGAGCATCAAAGTCTCCCAGCGAGCATCCAAGTCTCTCAGCGAGCATCAAAGCCTCTCAGCGAGCATCAAAGTCTCTCAGTGGGCATCAAAGTCTCTCAGTGAGCATCAAAGACTCTCAGTGAGCATCAAAGACTCTCAGTGAGCATTTAAGCCTCTCAGTGAGCACTGATTTTTAAAGTCTCCTTACGAGCACAGAGCCCTCTCGAGAGGTATGCAGGTCTTTTTAACAAGGACGTTAGAGATGATAGAGGAATTGATATTTAGGGAACAACTAACCGTCCTTCAGGGAGCACACATCTGACAACGCCCCCAATAGGCATGTACTATCATAGGTATGCATCTCTTTTATATACCCTGCACATTTGCTTTTCCTTTTTTTTTTTGCAGGAAAAAAGAAGAGGTTCAAGATAAATACCAACGATATAACAGATCGCAACAGAGGATCCAGTTAGACAACACTTCACCTCACACCGTGCAGGCCGAGATGAGGTTAGCGGGATAGACCAGCCGCTGTGCAGACTGAGATGAGGTTAGTGGAGGACAGTGATAGAACAGATTGCAACAGAAGATGCAGTTAGACAACACTTCACCTCACACCGCGCAGGCCGAGATGAGACTAGCGGGACAGACCAGCCGCCGTGCAGACCTAGATGAGGTTGGCGGGGGACATTTGATAGAACAGATCGTAACAGAGGATGTAGTTAGACAACACTTCACCTCACACCGTGCAGGCCGAGATGAAGCTAGTGGGACAGACCAACCGCCGTGCAGACCGAGATGAGGTTAGCGGGGGACCAGTGATAGAACAGATCGCAACAGAGGGTTCGACAACACTTCACCTCACACCATGCAAGCCGAGATGAGGCCAGCAGGACAGACCAGCCACCGTGCATACTGAGACGAGGACAGTAGGGCACACACGATAGAACAGATTGCAACAGGATTGTGGTTAGAGGACACAGCATCTCACAGACGCTGTACAAGCCGACCGAAGGCAAGCGGGACAATGCGATAGAAAAGATTACAAACGAGCCACAGTCGGATAGCACTACAGCTCAACGGCAATAAGTCGCAACATTCCACACGGCAAAAAGGTAAGGGCTACCTCAGGCACGCATCTCTTTGCTTCTTCTCTGAATTTTGGCTTATCTAGGCACTAGTGCACTAGTTTTCCCAAAATTGGGGGCAATTATAGACATCGGGTCCTGAGGCAGCCCAGATTAGAGTTACGCAATGATGATAAGATGGCTTGTCACAGGAAAAAAGGTTGAAGTGGTGATTTCCTATTTAAATTTGCATTTTAGAGTGAAAAAGTAAAAAAATAATAAAAAATGTTTTGAAAATTAGATTTGAAAAATGGGGTTTAGAAATTGTAGTATTTTTAGTTAATCTTTAATAATAATAATAAAAAAAAAATTCAAGCGTCGGCCGCAGCGATGCCTTTCGGCAGCGCACAACGCCTGTGCGCGCTGCGAGGCACTGCGGGGCGCTCGCGCTACGGACGCCAGTCGAGCGCGCCGACAGGCGTCTGTAGCCCCTGTCCGCCGCAAAACGCCAGATTTTCCAAATCAATTTTTTTACAATTTTTGGCCTAAAAATCAATTTTTTATCCATTTTTTAAAGGTTTTTAAGGATTTTTTCCATCTTTAAATTTTAAAATAGAAAATATCTGATTTTATTAAGTTTTATCCCTTTAATTAATATTATTTTTCTATTATCTTCATATAAAAAGAATAAGATAAAAAATAAAAAAGGGGGAATTTTTTAGGGTGGATTTTTTAGGTTTTCTCTTCTTCTTCCTCTCAATTTCTCTCTAAAAATTCCAGATTTTTTTCCCACCAAAAAGAACAAAAATTCAGTTCATCTTTCATTCTTTTTCCAACATAATTTCTTCTAAACATATATTCAGAAGGAGTTTTTTTGTTTGATTAAATTTTTGAGACAAACATAACAATTATTTGTTCTCAAAATTCTTTTTTTTACCTTTTATTTGTTCGATAAAATTTTTTCCATTGATTTTCTTTTGAATCTCTTTTTGATGAAAAGTTAATTTTGAGACAAACAAAATAATTTTTTGTTATCAAAATCAAAATTTTCATTTGATTTTCTAAAAATAAGATTTTTTTTTATGTTTTACTTCTTGAGACAAACAAATAATTGTTTGTTCTTGGGATCATTTTTTATTTTTTTGATCAATATTATTCTTTAGGCAATGAAATCAATTCTTTGTTCTAAAAGAATTTTGATCATTTTTTAATCTTTTTTCTTGGAATAAAATTCCAACATTTTCATATCTCAATTCTAATCTTGCAAACCAAAACAAGGAAATCAATCATCATTTTTACCTTCATCGAATCCGAAACTCTGAGGGTAAATATTCTGAGCTTGATATTTATTTTATTTTCTTTCATTTATTTTGTTTATATTTAATTTATTAACATGTATATTTTATTATTATTCTCATTTATTTATTTATTCTATGTCTTGTTGGTTTATTCCATTTAATGTTTATATTATTATGTTTATATAATATTATTGCTATTATTAGTTTATTATCATTCTCTTTCATTATTATTTTCATTACTGTTGTTAATATTATCATATTATTTTTTTTTTATTCATGTAAATATTGATTGTTTATTATTTTTAACATGTCATTAATTTATTTCACTTTAATTCATCATTATTTTTAACATGTAATTAAATTAATTCATTTTGATTGATCTTTTTGCCATGTAAATGGTTTATATCATTTGTGAACATATTTAATTAATCATTCATTTAATTATTTTCATCGTTCTCTTATTCATTTTTATCATTCTTTTATCATTGTTATTATTATTTATTTATTTATTCATTTTCATTTTTCATTATTATCATATTCATATTTTTACATATTAATTCATTAACATGTTATATTTTATTCCAATTACATCTTTTAATCCATTTGTCATTTATAACACATTTTTCTCATTTATTTTAAATTGTTAACATGTTAATTCATTTGTCATTTTGATATCACCTTATTTTATCATTTATTATATTTTTGGTTCAATTACTAACATCATTTTATTTGTGTTGTGTTTTTATTTCACATCCTATTTTTTCTTCTTGGGCATTTTTTGCGAGCACGCGAGGAGATCCAGAAGGCTCGTTTGGGGTTAAATATTTATTTTCTTTATTTTTAATCTTTTATTCATTTGGCTTTTCCATTTATTTTGCTATGTAATCTTCCTATAAATTTGTTTATTTTAGACGCTAGAAAGAAAATCACCAAACCGTTTTTTATTAATTAACTTGGATTCTTTCCTAATTAAAATGGGACCAATGTCTCAATTTTCTCCATCCAAAATCATCACATCAAAATTGTTTCATAATAAATATGCATGCGAGGACCAACGTCCTCATCATTAATGAATATCCCGATTTATGCATGATTTATATTTTATTTACAATGGGGGTTGTATTCCGCCCCTAGTTTTGTTGTATTTACTTTCACGTGCTTTACTTTGATTATATTTTATTTATCCCTTTTCCTTGAGTGGACAACCTGCGCTTTAATTAGCTGCATTAAAATGAATGAGAAATGGGATAAAACTCTAAATTCAAAGCTCAATTATAAACTTAACCAAGGTATGAATAAATGGGAAGTCCCGAACTCACTCTGGTCTTAGGCTCAACGAGGTTAGAGGACCATCTCAATGTTTCATTGGGATAGGTGTCATAGCCGAATTTGTACCCTAAAAGAATTAACTTAATTTGGCATGTGTGTGTGAATTGAATGTGAGGATTGGATTAAATTGATTGAAGACAGGACTCAATTGAAAGGTTGGAAGGACCTAATTGTAATATAAAGGATTATTAAGTGGCTAATGGGTAATTATATTATGTTAAGCTAATGGTTGATTGGTTTATCTAATAATGCATTAGTTAAGAATAAATAAATAAGAATGGGTTAGTGGAGGCAGACTTTGGTGAGTGGAGTCCGTGTGGCTTCTTGAGAGATGCCACCTCCACCTTTGCATGCATGAGTTATCTAAGGAAAGGGAAAAGATTCATTTATGTGATTTCAGTCAATTTTCTGTGTTCTTTTCTCTTCTTTCTTGAATGGGAATGAGCTTTAGAGAGGCCTTAAGTAGTGCATGCATATAGTTAATGGGAGCAAGAATTAAGGGTTAACTTAAGAGGTAAGTGCATAGTGTTCTCATCTTCTACTCTTCTTCTTGGTTTTGATTTGGTATTGGAATTAGAATTGATGGATTGTGTTCAATTCTGGAATTTGAACTGGTTTTGCTAGCTGAAGAAGTGAAGAGGGATAAGGGAAAAGCTGTAATCAGAGAGCCAAACGTCCGTCGAGATTAGGAGCTAAGGCGATAAGGTTTCGGAATAAACCCTAAATGTTTAAATTGTATGATTTGTGTTGGTCCAATAGGGACTTTGATATGAGCTGTATGTGTATGTGGTAATGTGTTTGGTGAATGAATTGCTTGAGAGCATGTATGCTATGTGTGAATTGGGATTGATTATAATTTGTTCCCAAGATGAGTGCCAAAATAAGAAGGGAAATTAGGTATGTGCTAATTGAGTAAGTGGTTGATGTTTTTGGGTTGATTGCCAAAAGTGAGAATGAGATTTGAAGCCTTGGTGTGAAAGGAGAATTGGACTGGAAAGCACAGCTGTGCTAGTGATAAAACACGGCTGTGTTATGGTGTTTTTGCATAGGTCACGGTGATAATCAAATTGATTGTGACCGTGAGGTATGCTTGAGTTTAATTCTGCCTACTGGATTTTGGTATGTCACGGTGACAATGAAATGCATTGTGACCGTGAGGTACCCAAGGGAGCATTCTATTTTGCAAAGTGTGGATATGTCACGGTGATAATGAAATTCATTGTGACCGTGACATACCCTCAATTTGCATTCTGCCGAGAGTTGGGAACATGTCACGGTGACAATGAAATTGATTGTGACCATGACCTGCCCCCAGTTTGCATTCTGTTTTGAACTTCAACATGTCACGGTGACAATGAAATTCATTGTGACCGTGACCAATCCTGTTTTGGCAACATAACCCTAATGTGTTTGGACTTTCAAATGGTAAGGCTTAAAGCTGGAATGAAGAACATTATGAGTAAGTGTTATGTGTGTATTAAGTAATGTACATTTGCATACTATGTGATGGTTCTTGAATGCAATCAATTATGTGAATATTAACAATGAAAAATGAATTGGAAGCATATTGGGTATGCTAGTGTAATGCTTAGCTATGTGCTAACGTGAATGTGTAAAGTGAATGTGATATGGGCTATCTACGTATGTGATGTGAAAAGTGATCAATGTGAACTGAATAATATGTTTAACAACTTAAGCCTGCGAGTCAAGTAGTGGATAGTTAGGCATGCCTATAAGGTCAAGTGCTGCAGCCCCATGCGTTAAATGTGTCTGATTCCATGGGAATCACAATGCGAAAACAATGCGAATAATCCTTGCTGGATTTTATTATATGTGGAATGATGTTAAGTACCTGAGGGTACCAATGCGTAAAAGTAATCTCGATGAGATTCTAGTACCTGAGTGGTACAAATACGATACCCATTATACGCGTCATTGAATTGCAGGCTACCCAACCAACTAATAAGTGGAAATGATTGTGGCATAATATAGTAAACGATGTGAATATGTGAACTTGTGAATAATGCTTTATGATTGAATATAGTGTTGAACCATGATATGTGTGGAGTGGTATTTGATGAGATGATTATAATTAGGCTTGATTGTTGGCATGCGATGTGTGATAACCCTATTTGTGTGATAATTATTTGCTTTATATGTGTTCCCCACTAAGCGTTATCGCTTAGCATGGATTTACTCTAATCCTTGCAGGTACAGACGAGTGGTGATCGGAGGACGTCCCCGCATTTTGTACGGTCAACAGTAGGAAGTAGAAAGTGTAGGTTTTGGGTTTGATATTTTGGGATTTCTGTATAAGCTTTTGCCCAATCAAATGTGTATCGGGTATGTAAGGGCATGTAATAATCTAATAACTATGAATGATACCCCTCATATGTATGCATGTCCTACGAGTGGAAGTGGTGTATGAACTAAGGTAGTTAGCATGTGATGCATGAGTTAAGAACGTGTGTGATGAAATTTTACTATTAAGGTTAAGCATGTGTTTTATTGTGTGTGTGCGGCCTTCTCTAACAAAGATTAGCTGAGCTAGTCTGTCATTAGGGAACGGGCGTCACAAGTTGTGGTATCAGAGCCCAGGTTAAGTCTTTTCTGGGAATTGGGTAGATAAGATGTGTATAGTTTGTTGACCTAATGCGGAAGTCCTTGTTTAATCTGTGTAGTAAAGATGGATTCTGGAAGACATAGCCGAGAAGAATCTGCCGAAAGTGTGAATCCTCGTGAAGCTGAGGTGACGGGGTCTGGGCAGTCTAGATCGGTTGGCTATGGGAATGAGATTCCGTTTGGGCCTATGGAAGCTATGATGAAAATGACCCAAGATATGGCGAGAGTGATGGAACGTATGATGGCGCCTAGAGCCCCAATAGAATCTTTGAGAAAGCATGGTTTAGAGGAATTTCATGGAACAAGGTTAGATGAGTCAGAAAAAGCAGAGTACTGGATTGAGAAGGTGGAAAGGATTCTTAAGGAGATACGGTGTCCTCCAGACCAGTGGGTTGAATGTGTGGAGTCATTACTCCAAGGCCCTGCATATGATTGGTGGAAGCTGGTCCTGCAGAATCTGATGCTTCCTGAACTATTAAACTGGGAGTTCTTTGAAAGGGAATTCAAGAACAAGTATATTACTAAAGCACATTGAGAGGCAAACTGGAAGAA
This sequence comes from Excoecaria cochinchinensis, assembly GCA_947683425.1. Lineage (NCBI taxonomy): Eukaryota > Viridiplantae > Streptophyta > Magnoliopsida > Malpighiales > Euphorbiaceae > Excoecaria > Excoecaria cochinchinensis. The sequence continues at coordinate 26,891,054 of CANTUQ010000004.1, forward strand.
GTTTCTGAGTTTGAGGCAGAGAACCATGACGGTGGCGGAGTATGAAGCGGAATTTTGTCGCCTAGGCAAGTATGCGCCAAAAGGTGTTTTGATCGATGTGTTACGATGTCAACAATTTGAGGAAGGGTTGATTGAGGAAATTAAAGCATTGCTGATTTCTCTAACAACAGAACAGAATGTAAGTTATTATCGAATTGTTCAAGCAGCTTTGAGAGCTGAAAGGACTTTGGGAGCTCAAAGAGAATGGAGACAAAGGAAGAATGCAAGTAGAGGTGGTTCTCAGACGGGGAAAAGATCAAGAGATTCTCATGTGGCACCACCTGCGGAATCAGGGTTCGGTTCTGCAGCGAGAGGTAAGAAGCGTGGCACTCCCTCAGCATCTGGTTCTGGAAGAGGAACATTTGGTAACAGAAGTGAGGTTCATGAGTGTCCTCATTGTGGTAAGAGGCATAGAGGAGAATGCTGGAGAGTGACGGGTGCTTGTTTTAGATGTGGAAGCACTGAGCATTTCCTTGCTAATTGCCCGAATGCTTATGAGATGTCAGGAAATCAACAAGAGCAGAGTAGGAGTGGTTCAAATTTGCCTTCTACTAATAGAGGAAGAGGAAGAGGACGTGGCAGAGGTAGCCAGTCCAGGGGTGCAGTTGATTCTGAGGTTGTGGATAGGCCTGATGCGGCACCAGTGCGGGCTTATGCTATGAGGGCATGAGAGGATCAGGATGCGCCCGAGGTGATAGCAGGTACTATTCTACTTTGTGGTGTGAAAATATTTGCACTTATTGATCCTGGCTCAACTCATTCATATGTGTGTGATAAAAAGATATGTGAAAAGATGCCTAAAGTTGAATGTTTAAAATATGATATATGTGTGTCTAGCCCTTTGGGAGGTAATGTTAATGTGAACAGAGTGTATAGAAAATATTAATTTTGTGTATTTAAGACTTTTATTAAAATAAAAAAAAAAAGAAGGGGGTCGCGAGTGCCACCCGCGGAAGCACGCGGGGGCGCCCGCGCGGTAGGCCCCCAGCGCGCAGGGGTGCCCGCGCACGTGGAGGAGGGTCCCGTGCATTCAGCAGCACGCGCACTGCGGGGTAACACGCGCGCGCGGCCGTCTCTCCACGCGGGCATGCATGCCCAGTCTCCTTCGACCTGTCATTTTCACTGTTTTCTGCATTTTCCAATCTGATTTTCAGTCCGTTTTTACCGATTCTTTCATCCTTTTTCACTAATTTTGATCAACTAAAATGAAAGGATTTATTGTCTCTTTCCATTTTTAGCCAAGACCAAAAAATCAAATAGGAGTGGGTCTCCATTTGAGAGGGGGACGGCAACATTTTACAAGGGGATTTTTTTTTGGCTTTTCTCTCTAGCATTTTTCACTCTCCAGGAAGCATTTTCTTCTTCTAAAATTCTTCTTCAAAAATCTTTAAGTTTTTTTCTTCTCAAGTTTTAGTGTTTATTACTCTAAAATACTTAATCTTTTGAGCAAGAGAAACTAATTTTCTTGGCTTATTCATTCATCCCACCAAAAATATTTTCTTGAACTAATTTATTTAAAACACAGATTTTTATACTTTTTTTGAATATTATTATTATCAAAAATCGACAAGGGGAACGGATTGAGACATCCTATTTCCGATCTAAAAATTATGAGGGTAAACACTTTGGACCCGTTCTCATTTAATTTTATTTGTCATTTATTATTGTTAATTTTGTCATTTTTGTTATTATTATTATGTATATTGTCTATTCCTAACATTTTTAGTTTTATTGCTACTGTTGAAAATTTTGTGTGGTTTTTAATTTGATTTTTGGTGGGTTCAACTTGATAATTATTTTCGTAGTCAATCTTCTTCTTTTTTTTCTTCTTCTTATTATTACTATTATCATTATGACTTTACTATTGTCTTTTCTTCCTTTTGGCTACTGTTAGTGTGTCACTATTATTATTATTATTATTATTATTATTATTATTATTATTATTATTATTATTATTATTATTATTATTATTATTATTATTATTATTATTATGTTGTTGTTGTTGTTGTCGTTGTTTATATTCTTATTACTATTATTATCTTTATATTATTAACTTGTTTTGTGCTTACTTTATGTTTGCTAAGTTTTCTATTGTTATAGCCTATTATTATTATTATTATTATTATTATTATTATTAATATTATTATTATTATTATTATTATTATTATTATTATTATTATTATTATTATTATTATTATTATTATTATTATTATTATTATTATTATTATTATTATTATCATCATCATTATTATTATCATTATTATTATTATTATTATTATTATTATTATTATTTTTGTTGTCTTGCATCGTTATTATCATTGTTGTTATCATTATTTATTGTTATGCCCAATATTCATTTTATCTTCATTTGATTAATTTTCAGAATTATTACTAATATTCTTAATATCATTTTTCCTGTCTGAAATCTTACTTTGATTCGCATTGTGTGAGTGTACCCGCGGCTCCCCGGATGGGTCGCGACGCGCGAAGGGTACATCGGTTCAGTGATATCCTTCTATGCCCTTTCTTTTTATTGTGCTTGTTTGTAAATAATTGTTTTAACTTGTGCACGCATGCGATAAAAAATCACAAAAACATTTCTACAATTAAATCGGGATTTCCACTAATAAAATTGGGACCAATATCCCTCATTTTAGCCAAACAATAAAAAGTATCACAATTAAAACGAAGAGTCCATTTTCCTCCAAAAATGGGATCACTCATCCTGGTTTTCACCAAACAACCAAAATGACTCTTGGAACCTTCTTTAAATAAATGCGAAGGAACCAACGTTCCTAAACTTTGAACAAGCGGGAAGGAACCAATGTTCCTAAAATAATGCCTCGATTTATGTATGTCCTTTTATTTTGATCTTGTGTGAGTGTTTTAAATTTAAGTTCATTTTTTTGGGCCCTTGTAATTAATTTTGGGGCATTTGTAATCTTATTTTGGGGGATTGTATTCCGTCCCACTTTATGTTTTTAGCTTTCTTTCAATGCGGTTGTATTCTGCCCCTATTTCTATTGTAATTGTGTGCTTGCGTGTTTACCGTTTTCATTTATCGCTTTCTTTATTTACTTTATCGCTTTCCTTTTATCGCTTTCATATGCTTGGAATGCGCTATTTAATTTAAATGCATCAATTGCGTGAGATGAGAGATATATTTTTAAGGGATTAAAAAACCATATATCTGGTTTAGACCGTTAGAGGTGAGAGACTTTTTTCCAATTTCTTGCAAATTGGGTGGCGACTCCAAATGCCTCAAAGGTTCCTTTAGGTGTCATTAGACTAGGTTGTTCTCCCTAATGTTCTATTGGGAGGGATACACCGATGATGTCTCATAGCGCCCATGATCAAAAGACGCAAACCAATTCCCCGAATCCTGAAGGCGAATTCAAAGCAAGGGCCCTTGCAAGGTTCGGCGCGCGCTACAGGTAGCATCGACCATTTTCTTACCAATTGCCCGAATTTGTATGAGAACACTCAGGGTCAGCACGAGGTAAGTCGAGCTGGGGAACATTCGTGCTAGAGGCAGAGGACGGGGTCGTGGTGGATGGCCTTGGGAAAGAGATTCTTCTGAGACAGTTGATCGTCCAGTGCCTGCGGCTGCAAGACCCTATATGGTGAGAGCCCATGATGACCAAGATGCTCCGAAGGTGATAGTCGGTAAGTTCTTACTTTTCATTACTGAAATGTATGCTTTGATAGATCCGGGTTCTACCCATTCCTATCTGTGTTTTGATAAGTTGTGTGATGAGATGTCTAATGAGGATAATTTGGATTATGAGATTCATGTCACTAGTCCGTTAGGGTAGAGTGTGAAAGTGAATAGGGTATGTCATAATTGTCCATTGATGGTGCAAGGTAAGGAATTTTCGGTTGATCGGATTAGTCTACCATTTCGTGAGTTTGACCTTATTTTGGGTATGGATTGGCTGTCCAAACAGCGAGCTATAGTGGATTGTCAGAGGAAAACAGTTGTGCTCAAGGATAAGGATCAGACGCCTGTGGTTGTAAGTGGTATAGGAAGTGATTTGCTTCATAATGTGATTTCGACTATGAAAGCCAAGCGGTTTATGAGGAAGGGATGTGAAGCGTATTTGGCTTTGATTTTAGATCCCGAAGAGGGCAAGTAAAGGTAATAGATATTCCAGTAGTAAAAGATTTTGTGGATGTGTTTTCAGAGGAATTACCAGGTTTGTCACCAAAAAGAGAAGTAGAATTATCTGTGGATATTGTGCTGGGTGCCACTCTGATTTCTAAGGTTCCGTATAGGATAGCTCCGATGGAATTGAAGGAGTTGAAAAGTCAGTTGCAAGAGCTTCTGGATAAGGGCTTCATTCGACCAAGTGTGTCGCCATGGGGTTCTCCGGTTTTGTTTGTCAAGAAAAAGGACGGCACTTTAAGAATGTGTATTGATTACCGGCAGATCAACAAGGTTACGGTGAAAAATAAGTGTTGGAATAAAAAAAACAAACACAAATAAAATTAATGTTAGTCATGTAATCAAGAAAAATCAATTAAATACATGAGATAATCAATAATAAATTAAAAAAAATTAAAATAAGATGACATCAAAAAATGTCTAATGAATTAAAATATTAATAAATTAGAATAAAGGAAAAATGCATTATGAATGATAAATAAGTGATAAATAATAATAATAATAATCATGATAATAACAATTATAATAAAATAATAAAAATGTTAATAATAATGACAACAATGAAAATGGTAAAAAACGATAACATAATAATAATAATAATAATAATAATAATAATAATAATAATAATAATAATAATAATAAACACAATAATAATAAATAATAATAATAAACATAATAATAAATAAAATATATAAACGATTGAATAAATAAATAAATAAATGAAAACAATAAAAACTTACATGTCAATCAATTAATTGTGAAAAAAGAAATAAAAATAATACAATAAACAAATAAAACTATGAGATCGGTTCCATAATGTTTACTATCAGAATTCGGATTCGATGGAGGAAAAAATGATGATTGATTTCATTATTTTGATCCACAAATTAGAAATAAAAATAAGAAAAAGTTGGAATTTTATTCCAATTAAAGAAAATTTGCTAAAAATGGAAGAAATTAAAAACTTTTAAGAACAAAGAATTATTCTCTGTCTCAAGAACAAAAAAAATGGAAGAAAAATAAAAAAGGTCTAAATCTATTCTCTTCAGAAAAATAATTGTAAAAAATCTTGTTTTTTAGAAAATCAAATGAAAATTTGGACTTGAAAAACAAATAATTATTTTCTTTGCTCCCAAAATCAATTTTTCATCAAAAAAGATTCAATGTAAAATCCTTGAAAAAGCTTAATTGAAAAAATAAAATAAAAGAAAGTGAGAAAATTAGATTTTAAGAACAAAAAATTATGTTATTTGTCTCAAAATCAATTTTCTATCAATAAAATTCCATCTAAAAATACTTAGAAGAAATTTTATTGAAGGAAAATGAAAAAGAAGAAGTATTGAAGGAGAAGAGCATTTTTTGGAAGAAGAAGAAAACAAAAATCAGAATTTTTTTGGTTGCCTCCCCCTTTTTTTCTTTTCATCTTTTTCTATTTATATGATAAAATATGAAAAATCTAGTTAATTTAGGAAAAAACCCTTAATTAATTCAAATATTATTTATTGATATTTTAAAAATGGAAAAAATCATGAAAATCCACAAAAAAAATGGGATAAAAAAACAATTGTGGAGCAAAAATCCCGAAAAATGGCCCAAAACCTGATTTCCAACAGTTTTGGGCGGATTCGGCGACCGACGGGCATCTGTGGGTGCATGGAGCACCCATTGGGCGATCGGCAGGTGTGCTGTGCGCTATGCCCGCGCGCTGCCGACGTCTGAATTTTTTTTTTAAGACAAATTTGACTAAAATACTATACTTTCAAGTCTCACTTTTTTATTTTTATTTTTTTTTGTTCTAAAAAGCAATTTTGACAAGAAAATCATCACTTTCAACTTTTTTTGCCCGTGAACAAGCGTCTCATCATCATTGGGTAACTCAGATCTGGATTACCTCAAGACCCGGTGTCTACACTAGTACTCCCAAAGATCAGGGCTTGGACCTAGATATGGACGATATGATCCGCACTCCAGCCTCTCTGTAGGGTCCTCCAGAGGTGCCGAGTCCTATTCCTCCACCACTATCAGTCCTGCGAACAGATACCCGGGTTGAGAGGAGATTTCACACGTATGGCCGACCGAGACATCTAGTGTAACACCCTATACTCGTAAGTGGTACGAACACCAAATGCCACAGTACTGCACTGACATAAACTACAATGCATTTAAGAGATCAGTTGAATTTTTTTTATTTTTTTTACTTCAATAACAATCATATATATATATAATAACATAATAATTACACTAACACATATGTCTTTGCTCTCGTCTACTGTAATCGTATACATGCCATGCGAATCATTCTATCCTTGTTGTCGAATCTTCCTTCAATCATTGTTAAATCTTCGGCCACATCAAAATCTATTATAATCTGCATGCAGTAACATGCTATACATATCCTAAATTTTCCATTACTATAACTACATGCATGTACATATAAATGTATTTCCTTAATCCCACTATTTGATTATCAATTCTTTACTTTGGTCATTTATCTTTATTATATCTTTTGTTTCCTTTTCTGTAACTATCCTTTAACATTTTCAATTCTATTATCAGTGTCATTATTATGTGTTCTATTAATCCTGATAATCTTAACACTACCTTCGGTTAATTAATTTACAATCAATTCCATTAACAATCCTTATTATCACTTTGTCTATTTTTAAAATCTATACTTGGTCATATCATTAGTCATCTAATCACTTATTAGAACAATCATTAATGTAATTCTTGGCGCTAACAATTTAACATTTTTACTTTCTTTATGTCCTTAACGATTCCTTTACTTTTCCTCTAATTACATAACTATCTTGCATTTTACAGTTGCACTAATATTTTCCACTTGTTCAAATCTTATATAGTTTACTTAATTTCAATTAACCGTACTTCGAAATATATTCCTGAATTATTAATGCTAGAATACAAATTACTGACTTATCTAGACACTTATTATTACTATCATTATTTTTTTCCTTTTCTCGATCAAAACTATTATTATCATTAATGACATTATTATCAATCTTATTATTCACACTAACAATTCCCTACACATTCACAGTGATATCAATTTTAAATTATGGCCTTGACAATTACACTACTATATTTTACTATTATCTTTACATTTATTATTCCCCACTATAATTATTTAAATATTTTTGTTATATTTCATTTGGCAGACTATACAATTAGTCTCATTAGCTCTTTTTAATTCCACTCAATATCCATACACTATAGTTTAAATTCACTAAAGTCTTTCACATTCTTCATATTTACTAATTTACCCTTCCATGTGACTTTATTATTATTATTATTATTATTATTATTATTATTATTATTATTATTATTATTATTATTATTATTATTATTAGTTAGATTTATTGATTTCTATTTTCATTTCTTAACTTACAATAATATATCCAAATTAATGTTCTAATAATTTCATTTAATAGTCCATCCACTTATTAATGTATGATTAGGTCCTTATATTAGCACTATTAGGATCAATTACCCTCTCATTTTTCACTTATTCATAATAATGCCATTGCTTCACATTTTTGCCCTTCATTGTTTCTTAATTACAATTATGTCACTATATAAACTTAATTAAATTATACACACATACCCAATTATATATATATATATATATATATTAAATCAGTTAAAACCATTATTCACTTAATAATTATTTATACCATAATATTCCATTTTTATTTATTATTTATTCATTAATTATCGACTAGGCATTTAATATTTATGTTAATAATTAATTCCACTTTAATCCCTTAATTAGCCTCACTAGTGTAAATTTACAATTAGGTCCCTAAACTTTTATCAAATTACGACTTTACCCTTAATTGTCTTGTATTTACAAAAATGCCACTAGTTAATCTTATTCTTACATTTATTTATCATTTGATCTATAAATTACCATTTAGTCCTTGCCATATCATTTTAAAACCAAATTATGCTTTAACCCTTATGTTCCAAATTTTATCATTCAAATTCACTATAATTACAATTATGCAACTAATTATTCTTAATTTCACTTTTAATTTACTATTAACATACAAATTTACATTTTAACCCTTCCAATAATATTTTCATGTCAATTTTAATTTCAGTCCCTAGCACATAATCAAATTACATCATTAATCATTTATTTACACTTTTCCCTTTAATAACATTTAATATCTCAATTATACACTAAGTTAACGTCTTACCCCTACACTTTTTATTCCTTTTAACTTAGTCCTTAAACTACTCATTTAAACCATTTATCCACTTAGATACTTACATTACTCAATAATTTCACTTAAATCATTGAATTAGCTATTCATTTGAAAAATTACATTTAGGTCCTCAACTTTTATAAAAATTATGATTATGTCCCCAATTTTACCTTATTTACTAAAATATCCTTATTTACACTTATCTTTAATTTAAGTCATTAGTTAACTTACAAAATTACATGTTGGTCTCTAAATTTTCGCTTTTGTGCCAAATTACATTTTAATCCCCAAACTTTAAATTCTTTACACCATTATCATTTTATTTACACTTTTCACTTAATTATCACTTATTTTCACTCTTGAGTGTAAAATTACCGTTTTGCCCCTAAACTTTCTATTTTTTTTAATTTAGTCCCATTTTTATTTATTTTCTCATTTATCACTATCTTAATCATTTTATTAGTATAATTACCATAATTACCCTAGGATATGCTGGACGTAGATCTTACAGATCCACTACACTATAGAATGATCCCAAAGGAACCATTCAACACTGGCACTGCACTACATTGAACACTGCACTGAGACAGACCGTCATTGGCCTATCAATAGCGAGTCGCCATAACTCGGACCACGGTGTGGAATTCCTATGGCTAGCCAATTATATCATGGACTAGATTTTACTACTAGACTATTACCAAGGGCAAATAATATAAGATTTTCACTTATATCACTTAATATATCAACATATATCATTCAGTCATCAAATACACTTCACTTTAAAATTTACATATCACCTATAATTCACTTCCATTTCATATATTTATCATTTATATCTTAAATTATGCCATTGAGTTCATTTAATCATATAATAATCATTTTCACTTCACTCTTTTTCCATCAATTTCATTCTAATACAGTTATTATTCAATTTTAACATCAATTATGTTATTTCCTTACTTTAATATATCATAGCCCATAACATTCGATTTAGATATAATGTATGTTCAACATATAAAATGTTCAATTAAATAATAAAAAATTCAAATTATTTTATTTTACACACCATTTCATTTATACATTTATTTTTAAACATTTCTATTACCAATTTCACAAAATTAACTATAAGATTATCAACATACTCATTCGGCCATCACTTGCACTATACTTTAAAATTTCACATTTTAAATAATAATCGCTTCGATCTCACTTATTAATCCATATTAACACTAAATATAACATTTTACATAATTTACATCATACATGTCAATATTTTTACTTTACACATATTAGATTATCATACCAAATTATTTTCAATTAAATTCCATTTATTCCAATTAACTTAATACACACTCTATTATCATTGTAATGTCATTTTATGCCATTAAACTTAATCAATTATCAAAGTATACTAAATTACCCTAACCTATTCCATTCGGTGAAGGTGTGTCCATACCATTTCACTTAGTCTTTTTTCTTCTAATCACTCAATTAACTAAATTACATGTTATCATCACTAATACACTTGTTAAATGCTTTAAACATCCAAGTATTTCACGTAGTCCTTAAGAATACCATCCGACCAAACCTAGGGTTCCTACATCCATTTGTTTTCTTTCCATTTTAATCATTCAAAATCCCATTTTTAACCTTCCTAATCATGCCTATCAAATTTATTTCAATTAAACATGCATAAATCACATACATGTAATATGAACATAACCTAAAATCATACTTTTTTCAATGGAAAAAGAATGATATGGTATCCACTAACATTATTTCCTTGATCTCCACTCCTTAATCGTCCTTTTCATAACCTTTAACCCATGAAACAACTTCCTTCTCTTTGAAAACCTAAGGTGGCCAAATATGTTCATCAAGATCTACTCAAAATCTTGCTTCCTTTTTGTAAAATAATTACATAAACATCATGTACATATCCTAAAATACCTATTAGAACCTTTAAATAAAATTATAGAACCCTAAATCACTTACCTCATTTTTAAGACATAACCTTTGTCACTAGCTTTTTCCCACTTTTAACCCACCAACAGGACTCCAAACACAATCACTATGTTAGAGAGGAGTTGAAATTTTCCTATGAGGCTAAATTTTGGGGAAAGATTGGATGAAAGTTGGAGAAAAATGGAGGAGAAATTAAGATGAAGGATTCAGCTAAGAAGGAGAAGGAGAAGGGCGGCGGAGGCTGGATTCAGCTAAGAAATTTGGCTTTGTGTGGCCTATTGATGCATTTTATATAGATGCTAATGACCGCAAGTATACGGTGTACCGAAGCAGTACTTAAGAATGTCGATCCCACGAGGAACGTGATTTACACACTATTACTACCTAATTTTAATCTTGTTTACAATGTTCAAATAATGTGAAAGTTGATTTTAAACTAATCTAACATTTAAACTAAATAAGCCTAGTTAATAATAGTCAAAGAAGATAAAGGATAAATGAATAACTAAAGAATATGAACTTGATTTCATCATTTTGATCAACATTTATTCATCTTTTCATGCAAGCCAAGTTGGGATAAAGTTCTAAATTACTCTCTCGACATAAATTAGAATGCCTAAAACATGCAATTAAAATTCTAACTCACAATTTTCATTAATGAACTAGAGGTTTCTAATTACATATTCTAAGAATAAAAGCCAAACTATAGCAATTATCTCAATATAACAATTTCTCAAAATACATCTTGATAATGAAATTCTATTAGATTTCATATAAAGCAATTTTTCGAATTACTTTAACTTACAAAGATCATGCAAAAGATACTAATAGAAAATCTGCATTTGAAAGACTATGAAATAGATGGAAAAAGAAAGAGTAATAATATGCAAATTCATTGAAACGATATTCATAAAATTGATGAAGAAGAAATAAAATAAGAGAATAAGATAGAAGCCTTTTAACCCTTTTCTCAATCTCTTGAAATAAGTTTTCTTCTCCTTGATCTTCCTCTTCAACACATAAATTCTACTTGAGAAAATTAGACTAAAGAAAGAAAAAACTATTCTAACTTACAGAAATTTTTGTTAATTAAATGTTCTTCTATTAACTCCCCTAAATTATAGTTAATGTTAGATATTTATAAAATTCTAAACATTATATCCCTTAAAGATGTCCCTTGGAAATGGTTGTAATTGTTGGAAGAAAGATGCAACTCTTTAAGTGCTTTTTGGAGTAAAACTGCTCCAACGGTCAACTCTGTCGTGATAGTGAGGATATCGCGCTCGCGATAGAATACGGAACGCGTCTACTCTTCCTTCCTTTCTTTCCTCTTTTCTCTTCCTTCTCTAGCCAATCACGACTCGTGATCTCCTTGTGTGAGTCGTGACCTGCTTCCGCCCTTTCTTTCCTCTCTCTGCATCGTCACGAGTCGTGATCTCTTATCACGACTCGTGACCTTCCTTCTTTCTTCTTTTTTTCTTCTCTTCATGCTGGCCTCTCTGCATCGTCACGAGTCATGATGTTAGTTCACAACTCGTGATCCTACTCCTCAGCTTCTTCTTAGTCTTTTATGCTTGGTTTCTTCCTTTTTCACCTAATTAAACCTGTAAACATAAAAACACGCAAACTAACACAAATACTTGAAATATAAACACATTGACACACTTAACTTACTTAAATTCACACAAAACACATGCTAAATATTACTTCAATTAAACTCCTATCATGGCCTTATATAGGCTGAAATTGAACCAAACCGATCCAACCAAAGTGGTCCAACCGGTTTGCACCAAAATTTTGGTTTTTAGGCCAAATTCCACTGTTCAATGGTTACTATAAGTTCTTCAAATTATTTTCACTCCTAACCAATTCCATCGTTCTTAGAATATGGAGAATAGCTTCCCTATAAAATTTTAGCTCAATCGAAATCTATTTGGGATCCGGTTCACTTAAATTGGTCTGATTCAACACTGTTCGGTTCTGTCGTACATCACTAATCTATTACTTTCAAAAATTTCTAAAAATTATTTTAAGTCTTTCCACAACCCATAATACACCACTTAGAGCTCATTTACTATTTTTAAAAATTAAGTCAAAGTTTGGTCAAACCCTAGTTCAATTGAACTAAACCAGAGGCAAATTTTAGCTTAACTTTTTGAGACTTATTTGACCTCATTTTCGCTCCAAATTTTACCATTAGACTCCTGATAGTCCACAAATCAATTCTGCAAAATAAAAATTCTCTAGCAATCGCTGTCATTCTCAACTATATGACTACCTCGAGGTCACCCATCTTAGGATTGCTATGCCTCGAGCACGCTTAACTCTTTAACTCTACTGAAATTAAAGGTACTAATACCGACATCTTGTACCAGAATTACACTACAGAGTCTATAGAATTCACTGAATACTGCCAAGCTAGTATTTAGGCCATTACATCAGGGGGTATCCACATCCACGGCTCCACCACCACCAGAGCACTGACTAGAGCCATCGTAAGCTAGCACACAGGCACTTATTCAATAGATACTGCTGGAGATTATATCGGCCATGATTGCTGCCTTTGCCACCATGGACCGAAATATGGATGAGAGGCTTAGGGTGCTAGATGAGCGTCTGGATAGATAGAAGCAGGTCATAACGAGTTTGAGGCAGGCTCTGAGTGCTTCATAGGCAGCGATAGGCCAGACTGTTGATGAAGCGCTTCAGCTAGTTGATGAGTCTGTCACCTATCTGAGATTCCGGGTTGAGATATTAGAGGGCACCATACCTGGCATATCGAGGACAGTAAGGGAGCTCCGCGAGGAGATGAAGCGTCAGATTACATAAATTAGGGATGCCTCCAGATACCAAAGCTCAGAGTAAACACGGTCTTTTTCATATCTGTTGATGACTGTTTGTGAGTTCATGGATTTCCTGGCGACTTGTGCACAACCTTTATTTGATAGGTATGCCCAGATCCAGTTCCAGCATCCCCCACGACCAGAGCCTTGGCAGTGCCTCGATCCCCACCAGTGGATGTCACTCATCAGTCATTAGCCTCCAGAGCCGGGCCATGACCTCCAGTGCAGGGCCGTCGACATCCAGTACCAAGCTGATCCATGTATCTGATAGCGACCTGGACTCGAATGAGCCATCTGGTTATTCTCCATTCTAATTTGTATTTAGGGAGATTTGTAAACAAATATCTTTTGATGTACAAACTTTTCATTGTTTAGTTACATTTTTGTGTTTCATACGAATTTTACTCTTCTTTAAAAGTACATAATAGATAAAAAGAAAAAGAAAATAATAAAATAAAGATGAAATAATAATAATAATAATAATAATAATAATAATAATAATAATAATAATAATAATAATAATAATAATAATAATAATAATAATAATAATAATAGAAAAAATGATGAACAAAGCAAGACATTAAATTTGTGCTTTGAAATATCTGGTTAATACAATCAATTAACAAATTTTTTTGAATTTATAGGGATTACACTCTAACAGTCTATATAATGACTCAAGGGTGTAACTCACCAGAACAACTCAGTGGAATTAATGATAAGCCACATCAAAGGAAATTTCCGAAAGAGTCGTTGGCGACAATCATATGTCGGACAGACCAAATGAAGTCTACAGAACGATACATTAGCGACAATCAAATGCCAATGTTTCAACGGCGACAATCATACGTCGATGTCTTGATGGCGACAATTATATGTTGGATAGATCAGCTGTAGTGTTCAGGATATCCCGATGGCAACAATCATGTGCTAGAAGGATCAACCACAGTCATTGGTGATAATCATATGCTAATGGCTATACGGCGACAATCATATGCCGATGTCTCAAAGGAGACAATCATATGCCTGATAGACCAATTGCAGTTCATCAAAGGGTCACTGGTAACAATCATATGCCATTGGCTCAATGGCGACAATCATATACTAGTGGCTAAATGGAGACGATGTCTCGAAGGTGACAATCAAATACCTGACAAACCAACTGCAATTCATCAAAGGGTCATTGGCGACACTTGTATGCCAGTGGCTCAACGGTAACAATCAAAAGCCGATGTCTCAATGACGACAATCATATGCTAGATAGACTATCTAGAATGCGACAATCATATGCCTGACAGACCAAATAAAGTCTATAAAATGATACAATGGCAATAATCATATGCCAATGTTTCGGTGGCGATAATCAAACACTGATTTCTTGATGGCAATAATCATATGCCGGATAGATTAACTGTAGTCTTTAGATATCTCGACGGTGACAATCATATGCCAAATAGATCAAACACAGTCTTCAAAATGACTCAGCAGTGACAATCATATGCCAATGTCTTGATGGCGATAATCATATGCAAGAACGGTTAACCGAAGTCTTTAGAAAGGCTACATGGCGACGATCATGGGCCACAAATCTTCAATCAAAATCATCACAGCAAAAGGGAACAACTGAATGTCCTCTAGGGGATAACCGTTCTCTAGGGGACAACCAACAATCGTTCTCTAGGGAACAACCAACAATCCTTCAGGGGGAAACTGTTCTCCGGCAAATAACCAACTGTCCTTGTGACACCCCTTACCCGTACATCAGGCGATCCCATCCCATGAGGAGTAAGATGCCGTACGAGTCATGGTGCAACCAAACAAAGCAGAGAACAATGCATAGCTAAACATACACAAAAGTGGGATAATTAAAAACTTTTGCGAAGATAAGAAAACGAAAGCTGATCATACATTAATATAATGGAAATCATTACATTACTGTTCTGATCAACAAAGAGATACAACAATTAATTACAAATCCCAAAATTACATAAACAAAAGCAAAAGCTATTACGAAACCAAAATAAGAGAGTTCTATACAAAAAGAATCTCAAAATACAAAACTCAGTCCTATTCTAAACCCTGCTGCATTGGCTCGGACAGCGGTGACTCTCCCAAAGCAACTCATTCCGCACCTGCATGCGTAAACACACCGTGCTAAGCGATAAACGCTTAGTGGGGAACACACATATAACAAAGGACAACCATTCACAACGGTCGTCAAGGCAAAACACACGCGTACGTCATAATATACCATACACATAGCATACCAATTGCATAAGCATGCAAATACACTAAAGCCATACATTCAGGAACTCATAACAATATTCATATTCCCATAACAAATTATACTTTTCATTTATGAGTTCACACATGTATCACATACAATTCCTCAAACACAATTCATACCAGGCACCTGCTGACTCGAGGGAGTGGATAACGAGTATACGGACAGTACTTTACGGGTACGAACCGATACGGACAGTACTTTACGGGTACGAGCCGATAAATCAAGATACTTTTACTTTCACAAAACATTTTCAAAAGGGATCTTAAACAAGATCCGAACACATAGGTGTTCGCGAGGAACCAACGGGAACCTGATCGGGGTCCAAACTTATCAAAGGGCTGCAGCTATAAGACTCTATTAGGCATGCCTAACTATCCAGTTTCTAGACTCTAGCAGGTCATGCATGAACCATTCAATACATTTCATAATATTCCAAAATCATCATCATACATGTACATAGTCGTATCATGGATCCAAATTCATATAATTCATAAGATATCAAGCATAAATCTAATAGATATTAAAGGAAACTGGAGTTCAAACCCACACACAACAAAAGAAAACTCATTCAACATACAGGGAGCTATCGCGCTCGCGAGAGAGACCGAAGTCTCTTTGCTACGCGTGCTCGACGGATTTCGCGACCGCAAGGAGGAAGGAAGGGCCAGTCTCTGTCGCGCTCGCGACGAGTCGCGTGCTCGCGATAGCACTTAGTCAGCATCACGCTCTGTCGCGATCGCGACGGGTGGTGCTCAACCCTTCGGCTATCGCGAGCTCGCGACGGGTGTCGCGTGCTTGCGACAGCGAAGCTCCGAAACACCGATCTCTGTCATGCTCGCGACAGCGTCGGGTTTTGCAAAATCTGCAGAATTCAGCAGATTTTCTTCCTCCCTCTCTCAACCACAAACACACAAAACTCATCCAAAAACCTCTTACCTCAAACCCAGCCATCCGTTAGCATCAATAACCATAATATAACATTAATCAACAAGAAATTTCACACAATTCATTAATTTAAACCTCCAATTTTAAGAATCATCCAAAACCCCAATTTATGCACAAAACCACATCAATTCCAACATTATCACAAGTAACTCATACTCTTGCAAGATCCACATATCAAAACACAAAACCATAGCATATATATCAAAATAAAGAACATATAACAACCTAATTCTAAGAAATCAACAAATCTCATACATAAACATATATATATGAAGACCAAGAAATTCCCAAACCTTAAAATCCTTAGCTTCTATTGCTTGGATCCACTAGTTCCAGCCTTCTCTTTGACCTTTGGCTCGTGAGGAGGCTCAACTAAGCACAAACAAGCACCCAAACACCAAAAACACAAACCCTAACTTAGATCCAACCCAAGAAGAAGAAGAGAAAATGCATGAACAATATAAGGAAAAAGCAAGAACTTACCAAGGAAAATGCAAAGGAGTAATTAATTCCACCACTTGAGCTTGAATCTAAGTAAAACACTTAGGAGAGTGCAAAGGAGGAAGAAGAAGAAGAAGAAGAAGAAGAAGAGAAAAAGGGGCAATGGGTTTTAAAATCTGATTTTCCCTTTTTCATTTTCTCTTTCCCCTCTTTCTTTCCCCTTTACACATGTCAATCTTCTAATGGAGGAGATTACTTACTCACACCCTAACTAAGTGTATCACATGCACAATGAAACACCCTAATAATGCACCCTACACATGTATGAGCAACACACACCACAATAACCCACTAGTGCATATCCTACTATGGCGCACTCAACCACACACAATGCAACTCCCATGCACACACACTACAATGGTGCACTCATGCACACGCAAACCTGTCCCAACTAATTCGTACCATAGTACTACACATGCACACAAGCACCAGAAAAATCCCAATTTATACAATATTACCAAAATGCCCTTATGATCATGCCAAAATACATACAAATACATACACACACATGGCTCATTCTACTAGGGGGCAAACGGGGTGTGACAGTCCTTCAGGAGGCACCCATCCGACATAAACGTAAAGGGAATGTTACACGCTAATATGATGACGTCAAAAGCGTGGCTTAACACATCGACAAACTGGCGTTAATCAAACCCACCATAACTCCACCAACATAACATGAAGGTGGCAACCTCAGGTATGCATCTCTTTCCTTTTCTTTGAACTTTGGCTAACCTAGACACTAGTGTACTAGCTTCCCTAAACTTAGGGTCAACTGTAGACACTTGGTCCTGAGGCAACCCAGATCAGAGTTACCCAATGAGAACACCAATACCTGTTTCATAGGTGGAGGGGTAGAATTGTAGGTTTTCACTTTTGGATTCCCACAAAGTTTAAAAGTCGCCTTTGATAAAAATTCTTTCGCATTTTCAAAATGGTCTTCATTTATAGAAAAAACTGATTTTTGGTGACTGACGGTCGTCCCCATAAGGGATGCCCATCCGTCAAACTTCAGGGGTGCCCATCTAAATAGAACTCAAGAGGGACTACCTATTGAGTGACAAAAGACCGTCCCTTGTTTCAGGGAGGACTGTTGGTAGCTCAAAAGGATGCCCGTGTCCTGATGGACGAGCAATGAAGGGTAAAGCGAGAATTCGAGTTTTCTAGTCTAGTGACGCTCGTCCATCATTTGAAGGATGCTTGTCAGTCCTGATCTGGTATAAAATTTCCAGATTCCTTCAATGGGAAATTTGAAATTTTCATCCTATAAATCAAAGATCGGATTTTGGGTTATTATTGGATGATTTCAGGGGATCTTCAGTTGATTTGCCTCCTGAAATTGCTTTGAAATATAGAAAATCAAGCTTTTGGAAAACCTATAAATTGAGGCCATTTGTTCACAAAAAAAGGAGATTTTTTTTGCGGGAAAAAAATTTTTTGGAAGCAAATTGATTTTTAGAAGCAAAAAGTTTTTTCTTTACATTTGTTTTATTCCAAAATTAATTTTTCAAGATCAAAAGGTCTAATTCAGAATGGAAATCAATTCTCTTTTCTTGATTTTATCTCAAGAATTTATATTTGTTTTAAAAGAACTTTTCTAGAAAGAAGGTAGTGAGAGAAAGTGATTTTCTTACTGTCTTCTTCAATTCAATGGATTTTTGTGGTATTAAAGGTATAAATCTACATTTTCATTGCCTTTCCAGAGATCAACATTTTGAGGGTAAATATTATGGGTTCAAAACATCATCATTTTGCATTAATTCCAATATATTTGACATGAGACATATGATTAGATTCAAGATGTAAATTAACATGTTTTGTTTGTAATTATACCATTTTCCATGATTTAATTTTCCTTATTAGCATAATTACACAAAATAATGGCCTAAAACCCGTAACAATGTAGGAAATAGAACTTTGTGTGTTCAAAAATGGAGTTTTTACCCTTTTTTGATTTATGGGGGTGACTGACGGGAAGAACCCCCGACCGATAGTCGCCCCTCAAGCGATGGATGGGATGTCACGGAATCTCCTCCTCCCGTCGGTCGCCTCTTAGATGGTCGTCCCTCGCCTTTCTTGGCCGTCATTTCTTTTCTTTTCTTACTTGTTTTAATCTCATTTCTTAATTTTTTAGTGGCATGTTTAGCATTCTTAGTTCTATGTGTTTGTTTGCTGTCTTATTTATTTTTAGTATTATTTTTTTTTATTTTTAATGTTTATTTAACGTTGCTAATAAGTTATTTTCTTCTACCTTGAGTTTATTTTTTATAAAGTATGGATGGTAAAATTGAAGCTCACATTAGGTGCATGACTTGAAGACATCATTTTGGTTTATTCTTCTCAACCTCTCTTGTTGTACTATTTATCTCTTATTGTTCCTGTATTTTTATTTGGCTTTAATTTATTTTCATGTTTTGTTAATTAAAAAACGCGAAAAGATTTTTACGAAACAATTAAAATTGGATTTTTTAAATAAAATAGGGACCAATGACCTGATTTTCCTCAAATAAAATATCACTTAATAGACATCTAATTATGCTTCACTAATGTTCCCACTGTCGAATGAACGCCCCATTTTATGTATGATTTCTATGTTGCTTTATTGGTTGGGATTGTATTTCGCCCCTATTTTGTAAATGAATAAGTTTTATTGCCTTAAATTGCATTATTTATCGCTTCCAATTAAATGCTTTAGATGCATTTTAATAAATTGCATAGATCGAATAAGGAAAAGGATAGAATTTTAACTTGAGAACTCACTTATAATCTTGACCAAGGCATTAATATAAGTAATGTCCCGAACTTTCTCTGGTCTTAGGCTTCACGAGGTTAGATGACCCTTCTACTATTTTATTGAGGCAATTTTGAAAGATCTACTATTGGCCAAAATAGACACATATATATCGTCTTAAGCTCAACCAGGCTAGATAAACTTTCTCAATGTTGTATTGGGTGGCGACTCCAAAATATCTCTTGTTGCCAAAAATAGACGCCCTCGTAATTGATCACGAGTTTGAAGAACCTCTTTTGAACCCTAAAAGTGGACCTTCGGAGATAACGCGGGGTTCGATGCGCATCACAGTAATAAAAATAGGAAATTTAAATCTATACATCAAATTTAAAACTAAGTTGGAAAAGAAAACCTTAAACAACAACTAACTCTCTTGACACTTAAAAGTTTTAAACGATCTTGCTCAAAACTAAAAACATGAAAAATATTCGTATCGGAGAGACAAAACACAGGCTAAATAGATTAAGTATAAAGCAATTCATAAGCTCAAGTAAAACACACAATAGAACTAAATAAAAATAGAAAAGATAAATCATTAACTAAATTAAAAGAAAAATAAATTAAAATGTAAAAATGGAAATAACTCTAATAGAAAAGCAAAACAAAGTAATAAAAACTAAAAGCATAAATAAAAACTAAAAATAGTAGTGGTCAAAAACTTTAAACATCAACGAGCTCAAATCACCCTTAAAATCAAAGTTTACTCCTACCCCACACTGACAAAATTGATGTCCTCAGCAATGAAATCAATTTATCAAATTAAAAATAAAAAAGATAATTGATTCAGCAAAACAATAATTTAGATAACTCCTAGAAATGCGTCACTCCTGCAGAGGTGGTGGCGGTGGAGGAAATATCGCTAGGAAATTACTGTAAAAATGCTCTTGCGCCTGCCTTATAAATGCTAAAGATCACTCTATGCTCTCAAACCTTCGATCTTAAAGATCTATTTTTGCTACCATTTGGTCCGTGCTTGAATGAAGTTGGGCCTGGCCTATTGAAAGTAGCTCTAGCTGTAATAATAGCTCGGAATAGTCCTAAGATGTAGGTGGTACAACAACAGCTTGTGCACTTTCCTCTGGTCCCTCAGCTGGAAATTACACTCTGCCTCTCTCTACCAACCTAAAATACTCCTCTATGGTCGATAACCTTAACCCATAAAAATTATCATTCGTGTCCACAATAACCCTCAAATTCTTTAGCATTTTGAAGTCCATTATAGGACTGGGTCTTAAGTCTGAGACCAATGGAGTATGGCCTACTTTCTTGGTCAAGACAGTCACAATCCACCCTATTGATATTTTCTTTACTTTGTTGGGTTTCCTTGCGAGTCTTCAAACTTCTTCCATAAAAAGTAAGTTCCATTCAGCTTAATTTTATGAACCATGCAGTACAAAAATAGGGCTTCAGCTTGATTCATTACTCCTGCTACTTCAGTGTGACCATAAAAGGAAATGGCGAAAAAGAGGTGTAGGTTCCTAAAAGCATGACTCCTTAAATGGCGGGCCTTAGAAAACCCGTAACGTACTAAGTCGCAGAAACTTGATTACAGATGGTAGCTTAGTTTTATGTGCCTATTCGAGTCTTGTAAACACCTTGTACCATCCACAGGAAAACCAGAGTTTCACTAAATTCATCAAATGTCATTTTATAATTCTTCTTATTGAGCCAGAATGTCATTGATCCCAGATTCCCTAAATCGTCTTTATCTACCTTCTAGTTAACTATGGCCAAGAAGTCCCTGGTCAGGTTAGTATGGACTTTCTCTTTCTTCTGGAAGAACTCGTCCAGCCTATGCCTTCAATGAGCTCATCTATCTCAACTTTTATCTCTAGCCTTCACAGTGAATCAAAGTCAAGAAATGTGGAGGAGAAATATGTTGTTGCATTGAAGCACTTGTATACATGTCAGAAAATGTGAGGAACCCATCCAGGAACAGAGCTATCCCTTTCTTGAGATGTAGTAGAAGAAGGCCTAAAAAGTGAGGCTTGATTGATTTTTTGTCCTTTAAGAGACACTGTAAAAGGTGAAATTTGAATTGAGATCAAAACACATAACATGGCTCACAAACTAATCAGTAATTCGAAAAGAACAAAATACTCATTTTGAAAGTTCAAAGTGCATGTATAAAGGATTGAGTAAAAAATTGTGAAGAATAGAGTATAAACACTAGCATTATGGCTAACATACATTGCTCTCAAAACATTAAACATGAATATCAAGTGCATCTAATAGTAAAGCAAATGAAAGAGTAAATACTACAAAGAATAACACTACCATAGCTCAAGATCCTAGTTCCCATTATTATCCCTTTTCAAGTAACAATTTAATAACTAAGAGTATGCTAGAAAATTGATAAATAGGTCCATAGTAAATCACAATGGTGTTATTAATAACTCAATAGCATTAAAATCCAACTCTAATAGTGCCACAATTGATAATTGACCATTATGCCATCGCACCTAAACCATGCTTGCTAATTCTAACTTACTGCTTAAAGTTCACATTAGCAATTGTGATAAAAATACAAAGCATGTAAACTAAAATTGAAGTAATTAAACAAACAGGTGGTATGCATGCCTTCAAACTGGATTTATATGAAGAAATTAACACTCTCAACACCTGCTAGCAAGAACATCACTTTAACAACATAAATTAAGAAAATGCAGGTGTAGCCAACAACATAATCAAAACTGAAAAATCAAAACACAGTTGTAGAGAAGACATACTTGTTGGTAGACAGAGACTAGATAACTCACTTAAATTGAAAGAGAGACAAATGGGAATAAAAATGACGATAAAGCAATTTGCATTTTCATTTAGGCAAAACATCAAACACTTGGTGGGTATAACATCAGTCAAAAGTAATTAACAACCTACATGTAACACCCCGTTTGCCCCCTAGAAGTTGGAGCCATTTGTGCATGCGTACTTGTGTGTGTGTTGGCATGTGATAAGGGTATTTTTGGAAAAATGCATGTTTTGTGGGTTTTATTATAGTGTGAATGCATGTAGAGTTATAGGATGTGACTGTATGGGTTGCATTAGTGTGTGTTTACTCACATATTGGTAGGGTGTGCATTAGTGAGGATAGCCTTGTGTGTGTGTAGTCCATGCTTGTTGGGTATGAGTGGTTAATCTCCGTCAATGAGGAATGACATGTGTCTAGGGTTAGGAAAAGAAATAGAAGAAGGAAGAGAAAAAGGGAGAAAGTAGAATTTGTTCTTCATTTCCCGTTTCTCTCTCTTTTCTCTACTCCCTTCTTCCTTTTTCTCTTCTCAAGAGTGCCCTAGCTTGGATCCAAAGAAGAGTGGTGGAAATTGATCATCTCTTGACCTTCAATTGGTAAGTTTACTGCATTTCTTCACCTTCTTTATCTTCTTTTCTTCTTCATTTCTTATTTGGGGTTTAATCTTGGACTGTGTTTTGTGTGATTTGTGGGTACCATTTTTAGTTGAGCCTCCTCGCAATCACAAGGGAAAGGAAAAGGCGTGTGGAAGTGGTGCCAAGTAGATTTAGAGCTAAGGAATTTCAAGTTTGGGATTTTGTTTGAGAACTTATTGATTTTGTGCATCTTGTGCTTTTTGTGTTTACATGAGAATTTCTGGAAAATTTATGTTTGATGAGGCATATTATGGTGTTAATGTTATGGGTAATTATTCGATTTGAGTTATGATGTATGAATGTTGAAGTATTGAATAATTATTGAAGTTGATGAATATTTACTTAAATTTCTGGCTTTGTGTGTTCTTGTGGAGTTTGATTGTGCTAAGCATAATTTTGATTGTGTAAATTGTGGATTTCAGTTATGTTTTATGTTATATGTGATGGTGGAAAACTTATTTAAAGGTAATGGTTTGATTTTGGGTCAAAATGATTTTGTGGTTGGAAATCTGGACCTTCTGCATTTTGCTAAAAAATTGGGAATTGCGATACTGTCGCGAGCGTGACATCTTTGCGAGCACGACAGAAGGGCGAATTCTAGTTCTTCGCGAATTGCTAGTTGTTTTGCTCCTCGTCCTACTCGTGATTGAGAATCACGACTCGTGAAGCCTTGGCACATGAGAGGTGAGGTAATTATGCGTCGGGCATGGGAGAGGAGAGATTCATGACATGTGAATCGTGTTCACGAGTCATGAACCTAGTTCACGAGTCGTGAACTATTGTTCACGAGACGTGAACTATTGTTCACGAGACGTGAACAATGTTCACGCGACGTGAACATCGTTCACGAGTCGTGAAAAATCTTCACGAGTTGTGAAGATCGTTCAAGACTCTTGAAAGTGCCGCACGAGTCGCACGCCTTCGCCCTCCCTTTGCGTAGGCCAATCGGCGCGACACTGGTTGCGATCGCGACAGTGACCCTTTTTGCCTATTTTTTCGATTGTGCCCCTCTCTTTCCAAAATGAATTTGTATCATTTCTTTTTGGGTTTTTACTACTGAATGAGAATAATTATGCTTATTATATGTGTGTACTATTATGATTTCTCCATGATAAATTATATGTTACGCTTTGAGCATGAATTGTATTATGCATGACCTGCGAGAGTTAGTCTAGTGGATAGTTAGGCATGCCTAAAGGAGTCCTTTTGCTGCAGCCTCTATACTGTTCTGGACCCTGATCAGGTCCCCATTTAGTTCCTCGCGAACTTCTGCGTGTTTAAATCTTATTTAAGATTCCTCTGTAAAATGTTTTGAAAAGAGATAAAGTGATACTATTTTTCTGACTCGTACCCGTAAGGTACCGCTATGTGACGATTCGTACCCGTAAGGTACCTCTATGCGTTTACTCATTATCCACTACTATGAGTCAGCAGGTATTACTGTAACAACCCGATTTGGCCCTAGTAGAATTTCGGAATTTCGGTTCGGGAATTCCAGAGTTTGTGTGTATAAGAGAGTGTATTTGAGTAAGTGGCTTGTGTGTGTTGGTTCTGTCGTGAGTGCAATAGTGTCGAGGACGCAACAGAATGCTTCACGGGAAGCCTATTTGAGTTGGATTATTTGATATGTATGGGACACGTGGCGATATAGGAGTTTGACAAGTGGCATTGTAGGGGAGTGACAAGTGGCATTGTAGGAGAGTGACACTTGGCTTATAACTTTTTGGATTGAAATGGATTAATGGAGGTAGGTGGGATTAATTGGATTGGTTGGCTTTTAATGTGGTTAATGGGTAATTAATTTGTTGTTTTTCTTTGGTTGACCGGCCACTATCTTCACTTATTCCTTTTCAATTTTCTACTTTTGGGCCATTTGGTTCTTCTTTCTTTCTTTATTTTTGGGTTGTTACCGTGCTCCATTCTCTTTCTTTATTTTTTCTCTTTTCATTTGCTCCTTAAAGGAAAGTCACTTGGATTGGTTTGAAGAGTATAAGTTAAGGGTTGAGTTTGGTTCTTAAGAAGAAGGTAAGTAGCATGATTTTAGCATTGGTCTTCTTCTGTTTAATTTCTGTTTTTGATTTAAAGTGAAGTCTATGGATTAAGTGTTATATTGGTTTATTTATGCATGAAAGTTGTGGACAAGAAGTGGAACAAAGGCAAAGAGAAGATTGGAAACAAGTAGAGAGCTGAGTTAAGCTTCCTAGAGGTAAGGATCGAGTGCGATCTTAATGTTTTTGCATGTGTTTACATGGAATATATTTAAATAGATACATGTTTGAATAGAGAGATGCTTGATGAGCTTTAATTAGCTCAATTGTTCTTTTAGAGTATATTTGTTAGATGTTCATTTTGATTGCTTGCAGTGCTTATGATATGTGTATATATGTTTGTAAGTATGTGAATTGATCCATTGAGTGTGTGTGTTGATGATAAAGTTTGATTTAGCAAGTTATGCTTATTTATCATCTGACCTCTGTGTGATTTTTTTTATCACAAATAGAGTTACAGACCTCTAAATTCAGCAATTCTTGATCCATTAGAACCAAGATTTCAATGCCTACAAAAGTCTCAGAAATGACCTTGAGCAAATTCTTGCTTGAAGACCATGAAAATATGCTAAAAACCGTAGCTTCCCTGTTTGGGTCAGGTTACTTGAACAATATAGGTTGTTTAGATCATATCTTAAGTTATAGATGTCTATTTGACCTGACAATTGTCCCATTTGAAATCTAACATCCTCGAAAATAATTGTTAAGAAGACGACTTTGCCTAAAAATGATGTTTAGAGGTCGGCTTAGACGATACAAGTTTTAGGTGAGAAGCAGTCTTGTGAAGGTTCCTGATGGAGCCTTCTGTCGCGAGCGCGATAGTGTTGCAAGCGCAACAGAGAGGGTTATAAGAGTGATTTTCTTCTTGAATTTGAGCCCATAGTGGACATGAACCAATTCCCCACCTTTACCCTCAACTAATTTGTATATTTTGAGGTGTTTTCCTTCCCAAGTTGAACCCGTATTACCCCGGAATATTTCCGTGGTCCATATCATGCATGTTTAAGTTTATCGAATGCTATGACATAAGAGTTTAATGATAGAATTAAATGTATACATGCTTTTCAAGTGTTGCACATGACATGCTATGTGATCTCAAGTGTTTTATAATGCTTGAATTACTGTAATGTACCTGAATATAGTATGTAGAGTCTTTATGCAATTTAGCTTCTGTCGCGAGCGCGACATCTCGTCGCGATCACGGCAGTAAACTTGGCTTCTGTAGCGAGCGCGACATCTCGTCGCGATTGCGACAGTGAACCTCTTTTCGCTTGGTTCTATTTGTTTGAAAAATGTTTTCTTTGATCTTGCTTTGCATGTCTCCTCTTTAACTAATAGTCTATACTTGATCATTCTTCTCTTATACTATAATAGAGTTCGTACTAGTAAATATTGACATGATAGTATTTTGAATTGTGATCCTAGCAGTGTTAAGTATTCTATTTTGAGTTATTGAGTCAAGCCTGAAATGTCATAGTAGTGGATAGATAAGCTTGCTTATAAAGGGTCAGAGTGCGGCTGCCACAGTGACCTTAATTGGTCCAACAAAGAATACCCAGCGTATTCATTTTGAGTTAGGTCTCTAGAGTTTAATATTGTTTATCAGTATTTAATGTAAAGTACCCGTATCCACAATTATTGAAAGTTCAGGCTAATGTATATCTTGTAGAGTACCAGAGATGAAGTAGAGACTTGTAAATGCATCTGATTATAATATGACATGTTGTTAATATCGTTTGCCATATATGGATTCCATATATGGATTTCTGCATTATGAATAAGTTAAAGCATATTGGTATTTACTCACAAGATTGTCTACATGATTATTTATATATGACATGACAGTTGATATGCATGTATTATATGTTATGACTTCGTTAGAAGTCTTTTGCTTCTGTTTATCCCCGCTAAGCGCTATCGCTTATCACGGGTGTTTATCCATGTAGGTTTTCAGGTTTGGATCATAGGGTGCACATCTGCAGGTCAAGGGCCACTAGGAGTTTTGTTTTGATCTCTTTTTATATGAGATAGTAATAGAGTTTCTTACATTTTGAGTAACATCATTATGTATATAGGGAGTATAGTATTGACATGTAAATGTTAAATGTATTTGTATATGTATCCTAAATGAACATGTAATAAGTATAAAGCTTTTGTATTATGTACAATTTATATATATGTTTTAAGAGCTTTTTGTTTTGCCCAAAGTATTCTTATCTTTTAATGTTAACACTTTCGCTACGGTATATGTATGTGTGTGCGTTAAAGTCCGCGTGGCGCCTCGATATTCCTTATCGGGGGTATGGGGGTGTTACAATTACGATTTATTCTGATATGATTAAAAGTATGCGAATACGAATGAGTATGATTATAAGCATATGAATCTGTTGGCATATGAATGTGTTTATTGAACCCTTTGAATGGCGATGAATGGAATTCTATTGTGATTATATCTTGTGATCATCAGTATGCCATTCCGTATGTGCTTTGCCTTGGCGACCATTGTGAATGGCCGTCCATATTATTGTTGTTTGTTTCCCCAATAAGCGTTATCGCTTAGCACGGTGTTTCACCGGTGCAGGTGCGGAAGATGTATAGCTTTGGGAGAGTCGCCGCCAGTCAAGCCAACATAGAGGGATTAGTGTAAGGGCTTTATTTTTGTAGCATGATTCTGTTGTAATAGAACTCTCTATGTAGTATTTTTGTAAAGCTTTCGCATTTCATATTTTGGTTATGTAATTATTTTCTATCGACAAGTGATCAGAACATTATTTTAATGAATGTTATTATGTTAATGCATGATCATTCCGATGTTTCCTAAGTTTTAATTTCCTGCTAATTGTATGTATGTTTTTATTATGTGATTGGATGTTGTGTATCGTTCTGTGTGGTGGCACCCTTACTCATACGAGTTTCTCACTCCCTTACGGATGGGTTCTCCTACGTATGGGAAGAGGGTGTTACAGTTTTTGGTATTAGAGCCTCAGTTTAAGTGTTTTTGGGTGATTGATGTGTTTAGACATATGTTTAGGACTGTGTTGGCTGATGCGGTTGTCTTTGTCTTTCTTTTAGATGGATTCTGGTTCAGTTCGTGGGTCGCTTGAGGGATCCACTGAAAGTGTGAATCCCTAAACAGTTGATCCTTCAGTGTCTGTGTCAGCTCAACCTGCTAGGCCACAACCTGAGGCTGCAGCCATGTCCTTTGAGGTCATGTTGAAGATTTCGCAGGACATGGCTAGGGTCAATAAGAGTGTGACCGCTCCTAGAGTCCCTACTGAGAATTTGAGAAAGGCGGGTACCGAGGACTTTTATTGGACTGGTTTGGATGAATCAGAATGTGCTGAGAAGTGGTTGGAGAAGGTAGAGCGAACCTTGGATGAGATTCGATGTCCTCAGGAGAGGCGGGTAGAATGTGTTGTAGCCTTGTTGCAAGGATCCGCCTATGACTGGTGGAAGTTGGTTCGAATGCATCCCCAGTTTCCTGACCCAGTCACATGGGAGTTCTCCGATAGGGAATTTACAAATAAGTATGTGACTCGGGAGTACAAGGATGCCAAGTGGGCACAATTTTTGAGTTTGAAGCAGAGGGTGATGATGGTTTCAGAATTTGAGAAGGAGTTTAATCGATTGGCAAAGTATGCTCCTGAGGGTGTTCTGACTGAGGAATTTAGATGTCAACATTTTGAGATTAGATTGAATGAATCTTTGAGGGTCATGTTGATTTTGCTGATGAGTACTCCGAGTGTTGGGTATTATCAGATTGTGCAAGCTGCAGTACGGGCTGGCAGGTCAGAGTCGGTTTTGAGAGAGAGGGCTCAAAAGAGGAATCCCTATCGTGGAGGATCTTCTTCATCCTAAGGTAAGAGGTCTCAAAACCTGTAGGATGAGTCATCTTTAGGCCCAGCTTCGAGAGGCAGGAGGCAGGGTTCAGCTATGAGTTGAATTCTGGCAGAGGTGGTTTCGGTAATAGGACGGATGTTATGCCTGAATGTTCTCACTGCAGGAAGCGCCATTGGGGTGAGTGTTGATGGCTCACAGGTGGTTGTTTCAGATGTCGTAGCACTGATCACTACTTGGCAAATTGTCCGAGGTATAATGAGGCTTTTGGTGATTAGCGTGAGGCTAGTAGAGTCGGCTCTAATGCTCTGCAAATGAGTCTTCGTAAACGCCGAGGTAGATGTGACACCCCTTACCCATACTCAGGCGATCCCATCCCATGAGGAGTAAGATGCCGTACGAGTCAGGGTGCTACCAAACAAAGCAGAGAACAATGCATAGATAAACATACACAAAAGCGGGGGTAATTAAAAACTTTTGCGAAGTATAAGAAAGCAAAAGCTGATTGTGACGCGCGCCGGATCCCCGCGGCCGTCCGCTCGACCGCCCGCACGTGGGCGATCGGGGCACGTGTGGGTCCGTCAACAGCTTGCGATAAATCGCAAGTGCGTCTATGTTGGGCAACAAGGAGGTTTCATGGAGTCGCCACCCAATAGAACATTGGGAAAGTTTCTCTCGCCTCGGAGAGCCTAAGACTTGCGCATTTTATCCATATTGGGCCATGAGGCCTAGGATTAACGTCTAAGTCTCGTGACACAAGAGGTGTCTTGGAGGATAACTCTAGCCTCTTGAGCCCAAAGACCAGAGCTGGTTCGGGACTTCTCATTTATTTATACCTTGATTAATATCATAATTAAGTTTTGAATTCATTGTTTCATCAACTTTCCACACAATGCAATTTTAATTTAAAGGCGCAATCATTCATATCAAAAGCGGTAAATGTAAGCAAAATCCAAAATAAAGCATTCAAAATAAATTACAATAACACTAGGAGCGGAATACAACTCCCATTTATAAAAATGAAATACATGCATAAAACGGGTTATTCATTAATAGTGAGAACATTGGTTCTCGCATGCATATTTATTATGAAGCAGTTTGATGTGATGATTTATTTGGGTATGAAAAACTAGGACATTGGTCCCCTTTTATTTAGAAAAAGAATGCCAAGTTAATTAATAGAAACGTTTTTGTGATTTTCCTTTTAGCGTGCCTAAATAAAGAATTTTACAAGAAAATTATATGGCAAAATTAAATAAAATATTACAAACCAAATATATAAACCAAACGAGCCTTTTTGGACCTCCCGATGTGCTCGCAAAAACGCCCAAGCGGAAAAAATGAGTTTAGACATAAAAACAAAATACAATTAAAATAATGTTAGTAATTAAATCAATTAAATCAATTAATGAACAACAAATTAAAATAAAATAAGATGATATGAAAAGAATGATAATGGAATCAAAAATATTAACAAACCAAAATAAAATGAGAAACATGGATTATATGTGATAAATGATTGAATGATGTGATGAAAATAAAATAAAACATGTTAATTAATTAGTACATGAAAATATACACATGATGAAAAATGATGAAGATAAACGAATCAAAAAATATATAAAATGATAAAGAAAAGAATAATAGATTAAAACAATTAAAGAATGATGAAAACAATTAACTAAACAATATGATTAATTAAATATGTTCACAAATGATATAAACCATTTTCATGGCAAAAAGATCAATTAAAATGAATTTATTAATTACATGTTAAAAATAATGATGAATTAAAGTGAAATAAATTAATTACATGTTAAAATTAATAAACACTCAATATTTATATGAATAAAAATCAAATCATATATACAATTAAATAGAACAAATATAAAATCAATAAAACAAATGAATAGATTAAAATAATAAATAAATCAATAAAACAATAAAATATACATGAATAAATTAAATAAAAATAAAATAGAAATTGAAATTGAACCTAGAATATTTACCCTCAAAATATTGGATTTGATGAAGGAAAAGTGATTATTGATTTCTTTGTTTGATGATTCACAATATTAGAGTGAAATATTATGAAAATATTGGAATTTTATTCCAAGAAACATGAAAATAAAAATGATCAAAAATTCTTTAAGAACAAAGAATTGATACATTTGCCTAAAGAAATGATTTTGATCAAAAAAAGTTTTATTGATTAAAATAAAGAAAAATTGATTGAAGTTTTATCAAATAAAAATTAGATTTTGATGACAAACAATTATTTTATTTGTCTCAAAATAAATTTTTTATCAAAAAGAGATTCAAAACAAAATCAATGAAAAAGTTTTATTGAACACAAAATAAAAGATTAAAAACAATTTTGAGAACAAATAATTATTCTATTTGTCTCAAAAATTGAATCAAACAACAAAACTTCCTCTAAAAATATGTTTAGAAGAAATTATGTTGGAAAAAGAATGAACATTTGATTTTTCTTTTTGATTTTTGGTTGGGGAAAAAATCTGGAATTTTTGGTGGAAGAAGAAGAAGAAATCTGGAATTTTTAGGTCTAAAAAATGTGGAGAGGAGAGGAGGAACTCTTTGATTTCATCATAAAGTATTTATAAGATAAAATAGGTTGCCCTAATTTAATTAAGGAAAAAACCTATTTTAACCAAAAATTATTTTATTTTTAATGATAAAATCAAGTTTTATTATTTAATTACCTAAAAAAATATTTTAGAATTTAATTTGAAGTCAAAAACCCCAAAAAAATGGGATAAAAAACGGATTTTTGGGTGAAAAAATCGGAAAAAAGGCTGAAAAGAGGGATTTTTGGGTATCAGACCCTATACCGACGGCCAGGAAGCCGTCGCTACAAGGGACACCGCCCGTCGCTATAGAGTGACGGGGACTCACGCGGCGACCAGGCGAGAATCGCGCGAAACCCGCGCGCTCGCGCGAACGCACGAGCGCTCCGTGCGGCGCTCAGCGTGCGCGATGCTGCGCGCGCCTTTAGCGACGCGCATCATCGGCGACGCTAAGCGTCGCCTTTTGCGCTCGCTGGGCGCCCAGGCGCCAGCGCGCTGCCGCGCCCGACACTCGCTGTCCAAAATTTTTTTTTTATTTTTTATTTTTTTTCTATTTTTTTTAAATTTTAAATTGACTAAAAAACCATAATTTTAAGCCCCCATTTTTCAAAATTAATTTTTTAAATATTTTTTTATTATTTTCTAATTTTTCACTCTAAAATGCAAATTTGACGAGAAAACCATCACTTTTAACCTTTTAAGCCTGTGAAGGCAATTATCATCATTGGGTAACTTCGATCTAGGCTGACTCAGGACCCGGTGTCTACACTGATCATGCATTAATATAACGGAGGCATTACATTACTGTTCTGATCAACTAAGAAATACAACAATTAATTACAAATCTCAAAATTACATAAACAAAAGCGGAAGCTATTACAAAACTGAATTACGAGAGTTCTATACAAAAAGAATCTCAAAATACAAATCTCAGTCCTATTCTAAACCCTGCTGCGTTGGCTTGGACTGCGGCGACTCTCCCAAAGCAACTCCTTCCGCACCTGCACTGGTAAACACACCGTGCTAAGCAATAAATGCTTAGTGGGGAAACACACATATATCAAAGGACAACCATTCACAACGGTCGTCAAGGCAAAACACAAGCGTACATCATAATATACCATACACATAGCATATCAATTGCATAAGCATGCATATATACTAAAGCCATACATTCAGAAGGTCATAACAATATTCATATTCCCATAACAGATTATACTTTTCACTTATGAGTTCACACATGTGTCACATACATTTTCTCATAATACAATTCATACCAGGCACCTGTTGACTCGAGGGAGTGGATAACGAGTGTACGGACAGTACTTTACGGGTACGAGCCGATACGGACAGTATCTTACGGGTACGAATCGATAAATCAAGATACTTTTCACTTTGACAAAACATTTTCAAAAGGGTTCTTAAACAAGATCCAAACACATAGGGGTTTGCGAGGAACCAAGCGGGGACCTGATCGGTATCCAAACGAAACTGAGGCCGGCAGCTATAAGACTCGATTTGGCATGCCTAACTATCCACTTTCTAGACTCTAGCAGGTCATGCATAAACCATTCAATCCATTTCATAACATTCCAAAATCATCATCATACATGTAGATAGTCGTATCATGGATCCGCATTCATATAATTCATAAGATATCAAGCATAAATCTCATAGACATTAAAGGAAACTGGAGTTCAAAAACTGCACACAACAAAAGAAAACTCATTCAGCATACAGGGAGCTGTCGCGCTCGCGACAGAGACCGAAGTCTCTTCGCTGTGCGTACGCGATGGATTTCGCGACCGCGAGGAGGATGGAGGGGCTAGGCGCTATCGCGCTCGCAACGAATGTCGCGAACGCGACAGAGAACAAATATTGCTGTCTCAAGCTCGCGACGAATCGCGAGCTCGCGATAGCACTTGACCAGCATCGCGCTCTGTCGCGATCGCGACGGATGTCGTGCTCGCGACAGAGGGTGCTCAACACTTCAGCTATCGCGGGCTCACGACAGCGAAGCTCCAAAACACCGAACTCTGTCGTGCTTACGACATCGCCGCGATCGCGACAGCATCGGGTTTTCCAAAATCTGCAGAATTCTGCAGATTTTCTTCCTCCCACAATCAACCACAAACACACAAAACTCATCCAAGAACCTCTTACCTCAAACCCAGCCATCCATTAGCATCAACAACCATAATATAACATTAATCAACAAGAAATTTCACACAATTTATTAATTTAAACCTCCAATTCCAAGAATCATCAAAAACCCCAATTTATGCCCAAAACCACATCAACTCCAACATTATCACAATTAACTCATGCTCTTGCAAGATTCACATGCCAAAACAAAAACCCATAGCATATACATCAAAATAAAGAAAATATAACAACCTAATTCTAAGAAACCATCAAATCTCATACATAAATATATATATACATGAAAACCAAGAAATTCCCAAACCTTAAAATCCTTAGCTTCTATTGCTTGGATCCACTAGTTCCAGCCTTCTCTTTGCCCTTTGGCTCGCGAGGAGGCTCAACAAGGAAGATGTAAGGGAGTAATTAATTCCACCACTTGAGCTTGAATCTAAGTAAAGCACTTAGGAGAGTGCAAAGGAGGAAGGAGACGAAGAAGGAGAAGAGAAAACGGGAAATGGGTTTCAAAAATCTGATTTTTCCTTTTTCATCTTCTCTTTCCCATCTTTCTTTCCCCTTTACACATGTCAACCATCTAGTGGAGGTGATTACTTACTCACACCCTAACTAAATGTATCACACGCACACAATGAAACACCCTAATAATGCACCCTACACATGTATGAGCAACACACACAATGCTCCCTCAAGGACACACCCTACAAATGTATGAATGCATACACACCATAATAACTCACTAGTGCATTTCCTACTATGGTGCACTCAACCACACATAATGCAACTCCCATGAACACACACTATAATGGTGCACTCATGCACACACAAACCTATCCCAACTAATTCACACCATGGTGCAACAAATGCACACACACGCACCAGAAAAACCCCAAATCATACAATATTACCAAAAGGCCTTTATTATGCTAGACTCATACAAATGCACACACATACATATATGGCTCATTCAACTAGGGGGCAAACAGGGTGTGACAACTCTCCCCTACTAACAAGAATTTCGTCCTCGAAATTCTCACCTGAACTGAACAACTGCGGGTACTGAGTTCTCATCGACTCCTCCGGTTCCCATGTTGCTTCCTCTACCCCATGGTGATTCCACAAAACCTTGACCAAAGGAATCTGCTTGTTCCTCAACTGTCTTACTTCCCGAGCTAAGATAGCTCTAGGCACCTCATCGTAGGAAAAATTAGATTGCACTTGAACCTCTTGAACAGACAACACATGAGAAGAATACAATCTATACTGACGGAGCATCAAAATGTGAAACACATCATAAAGCTTCGATAATTCCATCGGCAAAGCCAATCTGTAAGCTACTGGCCCAACTCTTGCCAAAACCTCGCACGGACCAATAAAGTGAGGACTAAGCTTTCCTTTCTTCCCAAACCGAAGCACTTTTCTCCAAGGAGAAACTTTAAGAAAGACTTTGTCCCCGACTTCAAACTGCACATCTTTTCTCTTCAGGTTGGCATAAGACTTTTGTCGATCCTTAGCTGCTTTCAAGTTTCGCTGCACAACTCCGATCTTCTCCTCTATATCTCCAACCAAATCTAGCGTAATCACTGACCTCTCAGATAGCTCTGTCCAACAAACTGGAGTCCTATACTGACATCCATACAAAGCCTCATACGATGACATACCAATACTCGACTGAAAACTGTTGTTGTAAGCAAACTCCATCAGTGAAACATACTTGTCCCAATGACCCGGAAAGTCCAAAACACAAGCCCTTAACATATCCTCTTTGATCTGAATCACTCGCTCTGACTGACCATCTGTCTGAGGATGAAATGCCGTACTGAAATTTAGCTTGGTACCCAAAGCTCGCTGCAACTCTTTCAAGAACTTAGATGTGAACCTTGGATCCCGGTCTGAAACTATAGACAAAGGCACTCCATGCAACTGAACTATCTCATCCACATAGATACTGGCCAATCTATCCATCTGGTAATCCATCCTAATCGGCAAAAAGTGAGCGGACTATGTGAGTCGATCCACAATAACCCAAACAGAATCATGCTTTTTCTAAGTCAAAGGCAACCCAGAAACAAAATCCATGGTAATATCATCCCACTTCCACTCGGGAACGGACAAAGGCATGAGCAATCCCGAAGGAACTTGGTGCTCAGCCTTTACCTACTGACAAGTCAA
Source organism: Excoecaria cochinchinensis (assembly GCA_947683425.1). Classification (NCBI taxonomy): domain Eukaryota; kingdom Viridiplantae; phylum Streptophyta; class Magnoliopsida; order Malpighiales; family Euphorbiaceae; genus Excoecaria; species Excoecaria cochinchinensis. The sequence goes on from CANTUQ010000004.1 coordinate 26,927,005, forward strand.
GCACTTGGATACAAAGTCCACTATGTCCTTCTTCATACTCGACCACCAAAAGAACTGCTTCATATCCCGATATATCTTGTTACTCCCGGGATGCATGGTGAAAACTGTACTATGCGCCTCATCCAAAAGCTATCTTCTTAACTCTTCATTATCCGATACACACAAACGGTTTCTAAATAGAAGAACCCCATCCTGAATCGAAAACTCTGACTGCTTGCCTAAACTGACTTCTTGCACAATCCGCTGAAGGTTCTCATCAACCTTCTGAGCATCAACTATCCGCTGTCTCAAGGTAGGCTTGCCCCTCAACTGAACTATCAAAGCCCCATCTGAACAAAACTTCCATCTGAACCGTCTCAAAAATAAGATAGAAACTGACTTCCGACTCAAAGCATCTGCAACTACATTGGCCTTACCTGGATGGTAATCCACAATGCAGTCGTAGTCTTTAAACAATTCGAGCTAACGACGCTGCCTCATGTTCAGTTCCTTCTGAGTCCGGAAATACTTCAAACTCTTGTGGTCCGTAAAGATCCTGCACTTCTCCCCATAGAGATAATGACGCCAAATCTTCAAAGCAAAGACAACCGCTGCTAACTCAAGATCATGCGTCGGATAGTTCCTCTCATGTGGCTTCAAATGTCGAGAAGCATAAGCCACAACCCTACCTTCCTGCATCAGAACACATCCCAGACCAACACCTGAAGCGTCACTATACATAACAAACTCCTTACCCGAGATGGGTTGAGTCAGTATAGGAGCTTCGACCAATAACTGCTTCAACCTCTCAAAACAAGCTTGACACTTATCTGACCACTCGAACTTAACTCCTTTCCTCAATAACCTAGTCATCGGAGCGGCAATCACTGAGAAACCTTTAACAAACCGACGGTAGTAACCCACCAGACCGAGAAAACTCCTCACTTCCAGAACATTCCTAAGCGCTTTTCAATCGACTATTGCCTCAATCTTAGCTGGATCTACTTGAATACGCTTAGCTGAAACTATGTGGCCCAAAAACGACACTTCCCAAAGCCAAAAATCACACTTACTCAACTTGGCAAATAACCGATGTTCCCTCAACACTTGCAAAACCAACCGAAGATGCTCCTCATGCTCGCTCTCATCCTTGGAATACACCAGGATATCATCTATAAACACCACCACAAACCGGTCTAAGTATGGCCTAAACACTCTATTCATCAAATCCATGAATGCCGCTGGAGCATTGGTCAAACCAAATGGCATAACAAGGAACTCATAATGGCCATACCGAGTCCGAAATGCAGTCTTAACCACATCCTCATCCTTAACACGAAGCTGATAATACCCAGACCGAAGATCTATCTTGGAAAAGACTCCTGCACCTCGAAGCTGATCAAACAAATCTTCAACTCTAGGCAACGGATACTTGTTCTTCACTGAGACCTTACTGATTTGCCTGTAGTCGATACACATCCTAAAGGATCCATCCTTCTTTTTAACAAACAGAACCGGAGCTCCCTAAGGAGATATGCTGGGTCGAATAAACCCCTTATCCAATAGCTCTTGTAGTTGAGTTTTAAGTTCTCTCAACTCTATAGGAGCCATCCGATAAGGTGCTTTCGATACCAGTGCGGTACCCGACATAATCTCTATGGCTAGCTCAACTTCCCTCTCTGGAGGCAAACCCGGCAAATCACTTGGAAAAACATCATTAAACTCTCGAACAACAGGGATGCCCTCAATCCTAACTTGATACCTCTTGGAATCCAAAACCACAGCCAGAAAAGCCTCACAACCTTTCCTCAAAAACCTCTTGGCTTGAATCGCAGAAATCACATTGTTCAAAGAACTCGCACTCAAACCTCTTACAAACACTGGAGCTCGGTTCCTATCCCGAAGCATGAAGGTCTTCCTATGACAATCAACCACAGCCTGATGCTTGCCCAACCAATCCATACCTAAAATCAAATCATACTCTCTGAAGGGCAACTCTATCAAATCCGCAGGGAACTCAACTCCCTCAACCATCAAAGGACAACTCCTATAAACTCTACTCACACTGACACTATGCCCTAAAGGATTGGTCACGCATATCTCATAGTCAACTGATCTACCACATGCAACTTATTAATAATCTTATTTGTGCACAAATATGAGTGTGTGGAACCAGGATCTATTAGAGCATATAATTCAGTGTCATGGAGTAGGAACTTACCAGCAATCACATTAGGGGCATCCCGCTCCTCTCTGGCTCTAACTGCATAAGCTCTGGCTGCAACTGGTGGAGGACGCTTAACAGTCTCAGAAATAGCTCCATCTCTAGGTCGACTGCCTCGACCTCTACCTCGGCCCCTACCATGGGCAGCCTGAGAAGCATTCGATCTAACTCTGCTAGCTCCTCCCTGAGGTACCAAATCCTCATCCAACTGGGGACAACTAGCTGGACGTGCTCGGTGCTCCCACACTTAAAGCACCCACCAGTGAGCCACCTACACTCACCCCGGTGAGCATTGCTACAATGAGCACAAACAGGCATAGCATCCGATCTACCACCTCTGCCAGAACCAGACATCGCTGTAGAACCTTGCCTTCTACCTCTAACAGCCAAACCAGCTGACGTCTCATCTTACGGGTTCCTAGATCTCTTACTCGACGATGAGGAAGAACATCCTCTTGCAGAATTCCTTCGCTGAGCTCTCTCCCTAAGCAATGATTTCGACCTCTCTGCCCTCATGGCAGCCTCTGCAATCTGATAATAACTTACCCCAGGCATACACATCAAAGAAATCAAAGTAATCTTCAAAGACTCGTTCAACCCTACTTAAAAATGCTTGCATCTGAAATCATCTGTGATAACCCCACGCGGAGCATACCGAGATAACCGATTAAACTCCTTCTCGTAATCCGAAACTGACAAGGCGCTCTGCTTCAAACTTAAAAACTGCGCCCATCTTGAGTCCCTATAAGCCTGAGTCACATACTTTTTAGTGAACTCCTCACTGAAGAAATCCCAAGTAACTGGATCAGGCATCTGAGGTCACCTATATACCAACTCCCACCATTCATAAGCTGACCCTTGAAGCAATGCCACAGCACACTCAGCTTGCTGATCGGGAGGACACCTGACGTCCTTTAAAGCTCTCTTTACCTTATCAAGCCATTTTTCAGCTAACTCTGACTCATCAAGCCCAGTCCAATAAAAATCCTCAACACCAGCTCTTCTTAAACTCTCTATCAGAGCTTTCGAGGCAGTCACCCTTTCCAAAACCCGAGCCATGTCCTAATGCATTCTGAACATTGCCTCTAAAGGCATGGCAGAGGCCTCGGGCTGGAACCTAGCACGTTGAGCCGACACCGAAACAGAAATAGATGGATCTACAGCTGGAGGATTCACACTTTTAGCGGATTCCTCAAGCGCAGCATGAGCAGAATCATAATCCATCTAACAAACAAGAGAACAGCCGCATCAGCCAACACAGCCCTAGACATAGACATATCCACACATAGCATCACACAGATAATCACCCATACCACAACTTGTGACACCCCTTACCCGTACTCAGGCGATCCCATCCCATGAGGAGTAAGATGCCGTACGAGTCAGGGTGCTACCAAACAAAGCATAGAACAATGCATAGATAAACATACACAAAAGCGGGGGTAATTAAAAACTTTTGTGAAGTATAAGAAAGCGAAAGCTGATCATGCATTAATATAACGGAGGCATTACATTACTGTTCTGATCAACTAAGAAATACAACAATTAATTACAAATCCCAAAATTACATAAACAAAAGCGAAAGCTATTACAAAACTGAATTACGAGAGTTCTATACAAAAAGAATCTCAAAATACAAATCTCAGTCCTATTCTAAACCCTGCTGCGTTGGCTTGGACTGCGGCGACTCTCCCAAAGCAACTCCTTCCGCACTTGCACGGGTAAACACACCGTGCTAAGCGATAAACGTTTGGTGGGCAAACACACATATATCAAAGGACAACCGTTCACATCGGTCGTCAAGGCAAAACACAAGCGTACATCATAATATACCATACACATAGCATATCAATTGCATAAGCATGCATCTGATCTATACCTGATCTGTTATCTAATCTGTATCTGATCTATTACCTGATATGTACATGATCTATATCTGATCTGTTACCTGATCAGTATCTGATCTATTACTTGATCGAAAACTGATCTATTACCTAATCGGCATCTCATCTATTACTTGATTGGTATCTAATTTTCTATCTGATCTGTTACTTGATCGATAACTGATCTGTTATATGATCTACATCTCATCTATTACCTTATCAGTATCTAATGTATTATCTTATCTGTATCTGCTTTGTTATTTGATCTGTATTTGATCTGTTACTTGATCTGCATCTGTTATTTGATTATATGTATTATGTCTTTACATAGTATATTAGAATATATAAAACTATGTGGTTCTAATTCCCAACTCTTGGGATATGTAGGAAGCTTGGAATATTCATTCCAAGACCGAACCAAATCATTTAAATTGATATATGCCTAAAAATGTACATGTGCCTGCAAGTTTATGTATGGACTATAATTCTAATATATGTCTATATTTGTATATCAGCTTAAGATAAATGTTAAGGTAGTTAGCAAAGAGATATGTTATTGTGCTCGGATTGTAATATGTAATTGTACCTTTGGGTACCTCTGTGTTGTACCTCCGAATACCTCTGTATTGTACCTTCGGGCACCTCTGTAATTATACCTCCGGGTACTTCTGTATTGTACCTCCGGGTACCTCCGTAATTGTACCTCCGGGTACCTCTATGATTGCACCTCCGGGTACCTCTTTATTGTAACTCTGCGTACCTCTGTATTGTACCTTCGGATACCTCTGTATTGTACCCTCGGGTACACCTATTTAATACCTATGGGCAGCTACTATTTTGCAGTCAAAAAATGCAAGTATTTTTAATGTATGAGATAAGTAATTTGCATGTTACGATAGTATACTTGGGTTGTATTGTAAATTAATAAGTTTGAGATATTTGCTTATTATTTGTGCTTATGCATTTGTTAGATGTATGTAAGCCATGCTAATTGAGAAATGTGTTTGAATGTTATAGAAAGGTATTGTATTTCTGAAAGTTATAGAGAGATATGTTAATGCATTTTATGCATTATACATTTTATTGTAGTATAATGTATAATGTATAATGTATTTTATACATTATACTTTATCATATGTAGAGATATGTAGTATAATGCATTTTAAGCATTATACTTTATCATATTCCGACGTATTTTAATTACATGTATTTGGTGCACGTATATAAGCTTTGCTATCTATAACGAATGGTTACAGATTTTAATATATGTAGGTATAAAGTTGAAGCTGCTCTGAAGGATCATCCACTGATGGCTAGACCAACACAAGGATAAGATAGAGTCATGAAAATTGTGAATCTGTGCTAGTAATTGTGCTGGATGTCCGTCTTGTCTATAGATTGTAATATTGACTTAGTGCAATAATGAAAAAATTAAAGAAATTTAATAATTCTGATTTGTAAGTCTCACGTTTTCCTATGTGGCACTCTCTTATCCTCTTAGGGGGTATAAGGGGTGTTACATGTGCACCATACAAAAATCCAGTTCATTGAACACTATTCCAAAAATACTCTTACCTCACAAAAAGCATAATTTGACCACTAATTGAAAAACAACAACAGACTGAAAAACTCATAAATTAACTACAAAAACACAATCAAAAGCAAAATAAGAAGAGTTAGAAATTGTAGTTCTAGTTTTCAAAGTCTGAGCTAGACTTTCAGAGTGAGTTTACCTGTCATCCAAAATGGTGATCATCACCACATGGGCCAATTGATTTTTAAAATATAGTTTAAGGTGATGACCATTCACTTTTAATTCTCTCCCATCATTTGATTTTCGAATTGTTACAACACCGAAATCAATTGTATCAACAACCTCATATGGCCCAATCCACCTGGATTTCAATTTACCAGGAAATAATCGTAATCAACTTTCAAATAATTACACCTTCATACCTGGAAAAAATTATTTTCTAATTAGCTTCTAGTCATGCCAATACTTTGTCTTCTCCTTGTATTTTTTTGCTTACCGGTATGACCAAAAATGTATCTCCTCTAGCTCATTCATCTGTAACATTCTTTTCTCACCTGCACTTTTCTCATCAAAATTAATAAATTTAGTGGCATTGTTCAGTCGCCTATAGTCTATATGCACTCTCCAACCCATAACTATATGAGTTGGAATAAGCTCATTCTTCTCATTAGACACTACAGTCATTCCCCCCTTTTTAGGCACACATTAGACCAGACTGACCCAACTACTATCAGAAATTGGAAAGATAATACCTGCGTCTAGTAGCTTTAGCACCTCTTTCCTTATAATCTCCTGCATATTTGGGTTAAGTCGACGTTGAGGTTGCACCACCGGCTTAATTTCATCCGCTATGGGAATTTGATGTGTACAAAAGCTAGGACGGTGTGACGCAGGCCGAACCCGTGTATTTCCCAGACGGCCCGCTTTTAGGGTTTGAAAGGGTTCGCGTCGGGATCTTGGGTAACATGAGATATTTTGGAATCCCTACCCTAATGGAACATTGGGAAAGTTCATCTAATCTCATCAAACCTTTAGGCACCATTTGAGGTATTTTGGAGTTGCCGCCCAATTTAAAAAAAATTTGGAAATTTCATCTAATCTCAGGGGTCCAAACTAGAGAAAGATTCGGAACTTCACTCTTATTAATGCCTTGATTAATTATAAATTAGGTTTTAATAATTAATTTTCCAATCTCTCTTCTCACACATCATGCAATTTAACTAAAGCGTACATCAAGCATCGAGGAAAGTGGTAAAAGCGATAAAAAAATAAAAATAAACTGCAAAAATAAATTACATGATGAAAATCTGGGACAAAAATATAATCCCCCAAAATATAAATTAAATAAAAAAAAATCAACTAAATAACTAACATACATAAGTCGGAGCATTTATTAGGATAGGAACATTGGTTCCTTCATGCACACTTAAAAATTAAAGAGTTATTTTTAGGCATTATTGAGAAAACTGGGATGAGTGATACCATTTTAATGAAAATTAACTCTCCTTTTAGTGTGAGATTTTACTAGTTAAAAATTAGGACATTGATCCTATTTTATTAGAAAAAATCCCAATTTATTAATAAAAATATTTTTGTGATTTTCCTTTTAACGTGTATAAAATAAATAATTTTATCATAAATTACATAGAAAAATAAATAAATAATAAATAAAATAAAAAAATGATAAGCAAACTAATAGAAGGCTCATAAATCTCCTTGATCTCCCCATTTTCTCGTAAGAATGCTCAAACAAGGGTTGAGCAAGAATTGTATACAAAATAAGATAAAATAAAATTAATGTTAGTAAATAAATCTAAAAATTCAATAAAATAAAATAAAATAATAAAAATAAACCTTACCACATAAAATGATAAAAAAATAAATAAACATTACATGACAAGAAAAATAATATTAAAATCATGCAAAAAAACACATCACGCTAATATGGATGGAAAAGCATCGAAAACGAGAGAAAAACGAGTTAAAGGGGCACAAAAGGAAAAAATAGAGGTGAGGGGCAGCCACCCCTCGAGAAGCAGGCAAGTTGCCCCTCACCTCCTTCCCGCCCTTCAAGGATAGGAAAGAAGCAGGAACGATTTTGCCTCCTTCTCCAATGGTTTAATGTAAAATCTTGCAATTTTATGTGTTCTTACAAGGTTTCATGCCATATTAATGCGAAAAACACCTAAAACAACTCGAATCATGAACAAAAAACAACAAATAAACAAATTGATCACATAAAATAATAAACTCAAGATGTGCAACAATGGTGGAAGTTAAAAAAAAACTAATGGAAATAATTAATAAAATAATGCAATTGAGCCCAGAAATTTACCCTCAGAATAGTAAACAATTAAAAAGATGAATCGCAATTCGATTCCTTGTTAAGATTTGCAAAAATCATATCAAAAAGAAGAAAATTGACTCTCCATCTCTAAAAAAACTCAAAAACTTGTTTTTAAAAACAAAGAACAATTTTCAACTTTAAGAAAAGAGAATCGATTTCTCTATCTTAAAAACTACTCTTGGATCAAAGATCGAGATTCAGATCAATCAAGAAGAAGAAAATCGATTTTCCTTTCTCTCAAAAAAATCTAAAGATCTCAGAATATTGTTCCTCCTTTTTCTCTCTCTAAAAATTCTATTTATATTAAACTTAAATTAAACCTAGAGATTTTAGGAAAAGATTAGGTTGATTTAATCCGAACTTCCTATTTTGAAAAAAAAAACCAAAATTATACCTTAAATATCTTGAAAATTAGTGTTAAAATCCAATTAAAAATAAATTCCTTGATTTTGGAGGGCAAAAAACACGTTGGGGGAAAGAGATAGGGAAGCGTGGCCTCCTCGCGTAGCACGCCCCTCGTGAGGGGCTACCTCGAGCCACGAAAGAGTGAGGGGTGCCCTCGCACTGCGTATGCGCATGAAGGGCACTCTCTCGAGCGAGGGCGGGGTTGCACCCGAGTGGTGCTCCCTCAAGCGTCTGACCGCTACGAGGGGCGGGTGCAAGCGTGAATGGCATCTTCCCTCTCGCAACCCGCCCCTACAGAGGCGGGCATTTATGTGAAGGGCACCCTCATGTGAGGGGAGGCCTGTTCAAGTCAGCTAAATTTTTTTTTTCTAAAGGAATTTGAAAAGGAAATATCACTTCCCACATTCCTGCCTATGAAAGGACATTAATTTCATCACTGGGTAACCACGATCTAAGTTGCCTCGGGACCCGGTGTCTATAGTTGCCCCCAGTTTTAGGAAAGCTATTGCATGGGTGCCTAGGTGAGCCAAAACACTAAGAAAAGGAAACGAGCGTTTGCCTGAGGCTACCAACTTCTTGCTGTGTTCATGAAGTCGTGGCAGATCTTTGATTAACACCCATTTGCTGAAGTGCCGAGTCACTCTCTTGGTGGTCGATTGATGTCATCTTGTTGGCGCTTCAAATCTCCTTTACTTCAATGATGGATAGATGCCCTTACAGAGCTAGTTGTTCCCTGGAGAATGATTTTGTGATTTAAATCATAAATATCATCCTCTTAGATTGTCCCGAATCATTCTCTAGACTTCTAAAGTGCAGATATCATACTCCTAGATTGCATTGAGTCATTATCTAGACTATAAAGTGCAAATATTTCTTGAAACTCACCGAGTTATTATCTAGACTACAAAGTGATGGTCATCCTCTTGGATTGTACTGAGTCATTCTCTAGACTTCCAAAGTGTGGATATCATTCTCCTGGATTGCACCAACTCATTATCTAGACTACAAAGTGTAGATATTATTGAAACTCACTGAGTCATTATCTAGACTACAAAGTGAAGGTCATATTCTTGGATTGCATCGAGTCGTTATCTAGACTACAAAGTGCGGTCATTGTTAAATCTCACAGAGTCATTATCTAGACTACAAAGTGATTGTCATCCTCTTGAATTGCACCGAGTTGTTAACTAGACTACAAAGTGCAGACATTCTTGAATTATTTTTGGCATCTAACTACTCATCGCAGCTTCTAGCCTTAGCTATTTCCTGAATAAAGAAATTTCTATTAATCAGTTGTCAATTTATTTTGACGAGTTATTTGAGAGTTTATCTTTGGTAGGGTTTTATTTGTTTCTCTGTTATCATCTATCATTTTATTTGTAATTCATCACTTTTATTCTTTTTCCTTTTATCTGCCTTATATTAAGGTGCACTAAGATGCAAAGTATCATAAAGATCTTTTACATACAAGCCATATTAGTTTTGTAAGTAAATAAAATCAAAATGACAATGAATCTCCCTGAACATCAGCTATAATAGAACATAGTCTGTAGGCTCCTTAGGATCGCTCTCATCTGATATATGTACTAGAGGTGTGGTTGGTGTCCCAGACGTGGATGGCTAGTTAGCAACATCCACTGGCAGAGATCTAGGAGCTAATGGTCGTGGTGCTTGCAACTCTGCCTCCATCTATCCCTCTAGGAAAGGGCAAACGAGAGCTTCGATAGTCCCTATTAGATCATGAACACCCGTCCCTAAGGTCGCGATGGTCATAGTGTGGTCTCTAATATGATTGCTCATATATGTAAGTCTGGTATCAACAACCTCCTGCAGATGCCTCACTGACTGTGAAGTACTATGTGCCAATCCCTCTACCATCTCCAACTGGAGCCTCACCATACTAATAGATTCATTCATAACCTGTAGGGACTCATCTACTAGCTATGCTGCCGTTGTATGGGAAGCCCTCATAGACTCCTCAAATCTGTCCTAGCACTATAGCACCTCATCTATGAGCTTATCCAAGTGCTGCACTCTCCCATCTATGCACTACTCCATCGCCATAAGCCTCTAATCAGTATGCTGGAATTGAGCATCCAAAGCTGCCAACATCTCTATCTGCATAGCTTGGATAAGGACCTCAATACTAGTCTGGCTTTGCTCTATCCTAGGCCTAGGTGGCAGTGGTGGAGCTGTCGAAGTAGATATCCCCGGGAAACTTGGGCGACTGTATGGATGATACCTCTAAGATGTTTGAGGATCCAACCCCCGAGTGTTTATATGAGGAGAAAGGCACACCCCATCCTCTGGAGGGAGTCGCTATGATGATGGTGTGCGAGAAGGTCCTCCAAATCTATATCTAAATCCATGCCATCCTATGGTGTGTGAGGCTCTTCCATCTCTAGCTATGGATGAGGATGCTCCTCGTCTGGCTGATGCTGAGGATGCTTTTCCTTTGACTAGGTCTAAATCTCGCCTGGTACTATAGCTGTAAGAGGAGGTAAGTGATACATCCGTCTGGTCTGTACAATAGTGAGCAACCTATACCTCCCTGAATGGTCAGGCAACTGCTCAATCATACCCATAGATCTGGCAAGCACCCAGTCAACATATATATCGCTATCCACGGGTGACCCAAATGTACTGGGGTCGTGCCCTAGTTGCATTAGAAATCTGGTGACTACCCCGCCTATACATATCTGTCCTGTAGTCCCCCGACCCTGTCTTAGTAGGCCAAATACTATCTCAAGGCTGATGTTCAGCTACGTCCCTATCACCATAGCCCATAAACTCCAAATCTCTGTAGCATTGTTAGCACCGGGACTGCCGACTCGACCAACCAAAACTCTTTGGATGTATCTAAAAGCCTGTGAAGACAGTAAAGTACTCTTGGCCATGTTATGATCATAATGGGCTCCTAGTACCATGATCAACTCCCACCGATGTGCTTGGACACTCCTATCTGGTATCGGCACATAGTCTCCAATCGAAAGACCCATAATCTGTGCAAAATCTCAGCGACTCATCACAAGCTCTTTGCTTCTGACCTGAAATGACATAACCCCAGGCTCTATGTCTAACCTTGAAAACCCTCTATACTGAATTGTGGCCTATAACTCTTTGGTAACCTTCAAGTATGTGAGGTAAGCCAGTGTAAGGAACTTGGTCCAGCCTATCGCCGCTAATAAGGTGCTGACTTCCTCCCACATGCCCATATGTTCCGAGAATGGCCGGGACATGAACTTACTAGACAAGAACTGTGAGTGTCATAACGCCTCGAATCTTCGTCTATGAGCATCTCTCATCCAGTCCGAGGTTGGAATCTCTTCAAGTTCTTGAGGTGGATTGCATCCTGGAGGCATCCTAAAAAATTGAAACAATTAGTTTGTGCATGTATACAATGATTTAATTATTATTTGCTAAATTATGCAAACAAGTTACAGTCTAATGCCACACTATTTACAATATTTATATGGGGCAACTATGCAGTTATTTTTATGATTTTTAAAAATTTGGGCATCATTTCGACAAAAATGTGCCTAACCTCTTGCATGCAATAGACATGCCCCATTAATAAATTCAATAAAATATATTTATGTAGTGTCAAAATTATGCCACAAATAATTTAGAATTTAACATTTATTCATTATTTTACAAAAATAACCTTCTCATCTTCATACTTTATATATATATTTTTTTACGTGTCTCTTTTCCACTTTTTTTTTCATGTTATTCTTTACATTGGTAGTGTAATGGCTCAAATAGCGGCTTAGTACTGATCAGTGAATTCTGTAGAGTCGTTTGTACGGTTTTGGCATGAAATTGATAGTTTGAGTACCTTTGATTACAGAAGAGTAGAAAGGTTAAATGTGCTCAGGCCAGGGAAGGCTCCTGATGGGTGAACTCCCTAGAATCAGGTAGAGAAAAATATTTTATTGGACTATTGGAAAGTAAAATTTATAAGGAGTCCGGTGGTATAATTTGGAGTGAAAATTAGGTCAAATAGGTCCTCGATAGTCAAATTGAAGAAAAGCCTCTAGTTCAATTCAAATGGTAACAAAGTTTGACCAAGCTTTAACTTAATTTTTAAAAATAGCAACTAAGGTCTAAAGGATGTTTTGTGGCTTATAAAATGGTTTAAATATTTTTTGAAATTTTTAACAGTAATAGATTAGTAATTTACGGCAAAATCGAACAGTATTGAATCGGACTGGTTTAAGTGAACCAGACCCCAAATGGACTCTGATTGAGCTAAAATTTTGTATGGAGGCTATATTTTATATTATAAGAATGATGGAATTGTATTTGAGAGGAAATGATAAAAATCATCTTGGTTTGGTTTATGGCCTAAAAATCAAAAATTGGTTCAAATCGGTTGGACCTAGTCTGATTCAATTTCCCTTATATATAAACCCCCCTTAAGCTAGATTTCTCTAGAGAAACCCTAGTGTTGCCACCTCACCTGCCCACCTCTATAGCCGAATTGTCTTCTCTTACCTTTCCTCCATTTTTCTTCAATTCTCTCTCCATCTGTCCCTGAATCCAACCCTCCTAAGTAATGTTCAGCCTCTCTAGAATCTAGTGGTGGTGATTGGAGTTCATTTGCAGTGGAAAAGTGGGAGAAAATAAATGGAAAAGTTTATGTGTCAAATTGAGGTATGTAAAGTTGATAGTTTTAAATTTGTTTAAAGGTTCTCATAGGTACTTTAGGATGTCTATAGTATGTTTGTGTAATTATATTGCATAAAGGAAACAAATATATGGTAATTTCTTTTATGATTGTATTCGGCCAGTTATGGAAGATAAAGTAGTTGATGGTGTTTCAAGGAGTTAAGGTAAGGAAAACATGCTTAAGAGGTCTAGAACAAGAAAATAAGGTTAGTGGATACAATATCCTCCTTTTTTCCATGTTTTAAGTTTGATTTTAAGTTATGTCTAAGAACTAAGTATGTGATATATGGATTTTTAATTGAATTTAACCTTATAACCATGCTTAGGAAGGCTAAAAATGATGTTTTGAATGGTTAAAATGGAAAGATAAAACTTTGGTGATGATGTTGTGGTTAGGCCGAATGGTATGGTCATGTTTTCCCATGGTATGTTTTGATGTTTATGTCATTTTAATGATGTTTTACATGATATCTAGTTATTAAGATGGATAAGAGAAAGAAAAATAACCATAATGGATATTGAGCAAATAGGCCGAATGGTACAGGCATGTAAAAATGTGATTTTGATGTGTTTTTATTAGCATGACTATGTTAATGGACATTTAAATTAGCTAAATGAATGTTAAAGGTGATAAAAAGAATTTTTTATGAATGTGTAATATGTTGGCCGAATGGTATGTATGGTGTTATACATGAAAATGTTATGATATTATGACATATTAAGGCATAACCAGGTTAATTAACATGAAATATTATCAAATGTATGAAAAATAATATGAAAATAATTCATGGTAAAATAATGGTATCTTTGTCGAATAATATGTATGGAAATATTAATATGTAGTTTGATGGTTTGATGAATTTAATGGCATGAAATGGTAATGGAATGAAAATGAAGTGTATAATGATTAATTGAGACTAAAAATAATGGAATGGTATGGTGAGATTTCATTAATTGTATATGTTGTAACTTGAAATATAATAATAGAATGATTAATGCCCTTAGTAGTAGTCCAGTGGTTAAATCTAGCTCAAGATATAGTTGGCTAGCCATAGGAACACTATACCGCGGTGGTGAGCATGACGTCTCACCTATTGTAGGCCAATGACAGTCCTTCTGAAATGTTGAAATGTAGGGGTGGTCCTTCGGGGTCCCTCTAAAATATGTTGAACCTATAAGGTTCACGTTCCGTATTCCAGTCCTAAGATTTCTACCTAGTTAATGCCAGAGGCAAAGTAAGAAAAATGGATTAAAATGAGATTGTTTGAGAAATGTAGTGAAAAATAAGGTAATATTGGAAAAATGAATAATTAAGTGGTTATATATGTAATCAAGTGATAAGATAAGATAAGATAAGATAAACATTAAGATAAGATAAATATATGATAAGGAAAAGATAAGGATGAGATAAGATAGGATAAGGACTAAAATGAAATTTGACATGAAAATAGTACTTTACGGACTAAATGGTAATTATGTAAAAGATTGAGACAAAATGGTAAAAATGAGATCAATATGAGTAAATTGGAGTGAAAATGGAATTTATGATGAAAAAGGGCATAAATGGAATAAATAAAAAGTATAGAGGTAAAATGGTAATTTGACCGTAAATAAGTTAATAATGATTACTAAGGGTAAAAATGTAACTAGATGAATATTTAAGTAAATAGGTAATTTTTATAGGGACTAAAATGAAATTTAACATGAAAATGATAGTTTAGGGACTAAACGGTAATTTACATGCTAAATAATGAATAAAAAAGGTAAGTAAGATGTATTGATGGCATTTTTTGTAATTTTAGAAAGTTTAAAGACCAAATAGTAATTTTGCCATAATAATGGACTAAAATGCAAATATGGATTTTTATGTGTAAAATTTGCATATTTACCACTAACTGAAGGATTTAAGTGCAATTATGAATATTTTTGCATGTATAGAAATTAATTGGATTAAATATTGGTTTATTTGGTATTAAATGTATTATTCATATTCATGAAGTATGCATGTGAATTGTAACACTCCATACCTATGCGTACGAGAACTCATCCGCAAAGGGAGTGAGAACCCGTATAGACTAGGGTGTCACCAAACAAAGCAATACAATATACATATACAAATATTGAAATAACAGAAGAAATTAAAATTTGAGAACTCAAAGATCATTCATTGATATCAAAGGGTCATTACAAAAATATTTTGTACATAAATGATATTACAAAATTCATTCTTCCCAGGAGTACATATCAGAAGCCTTACAAAAGAATTAATACAATAAGAGAGCCCAAAAGATTACAAAAAGAACTCAAATACAAAACTAAACTATAGCAATTCAATCCTTCTGTGTTGGCTGGACCTGCGGACACTCTCCCAAAAACTCGACTCCTTCCGCACCTACATGGATGAACCCATGCTAAACGATAACGATTAGTGGGGAAAACACAAATAAAATGAACGCCCATTCACAATGGTCGTCAAAGCAAACACATACATATGTCATTAGAAATTCACATCCTACTTAAAAAAACATAACAATTTGCAATTATAAAAGACAATCAAAGGAAGTTTGCAGTATATAAATCAGTTAATAGCCTACTCAATTCATCAACATTTAAGATTAAAATAAAAGCCTACAAACTCATAATAGCGGATAGAGAGTAACACATTAGTACCCGAGGCTACGATTCAAAAGCAACTTCTTTATTTCTCAATCAAAAGGATCTTAAATAAGATCCGAACACATTGAGGATCGTAAGGATCCAAACGGGGACCTGATCAGGGTCCGAAACACAAAGGGGCTACAGCTACAGAACACTATTAGGCATGGCTAATTATTCACTAGTCGACACTTGTAGGCTATTCATAACACATTCGATATTCGAAACATAACATTCAATATAATTTAATGGAGCAAAACTATAATTTAAATATTGTTTAATAGACACTAAATAAAGATTAAAAACCAAAAACAAGTACAAATGGAAAGAAAAAGATGAAAATCAAAACTTCAAAAATTAAGGACAGAGGGCATTTACACGGCGGTATGACCAAACCTTACCGCCGTGTAAGACATCCTACACGGTGGAAAGGAAAAGCCATACCGCTGTGTAGCATACCAAAAACAAAACCTTTAGGAAAATAGAATGCATTTACACGACGGTATGGGAAATCCTTACCCCCGTTCAAAACAGAATGACTTTACACGGCGGTATACAAAGTCCTTACTGCCATGTAAAATCACGGACAGGGAAATCAAAGAACAGAATACGATCACAAGGTGGTATGCCCATTTCATACCGCCGTGTAGATCATCCCAAACCCAGAAAATCAATCGAAATTAACCCAAACTCACAAACAAACTTCATCATACCTCAAAATTAATAAAGCACCACAAAAATACTACTCATACACTTCTAAAGGCATTGTAACACCCCTGACGCCCCCGCTGGAAGGATGCCGGTGCTCTACCGACACTCACTCACAAACATGCAGAACAGCGGAAGCATACAATATACACTAATCATAAAAGAAAACTTAAACATATATATATAATTCAAAATATAATTACATTATCCAAAATTACATTTGAATCCTTATAACAAAAATACATATACAGAATTACAGGAGCAGAATACGAAATAAAACACTTCTAACTCTTATGTGGCTAACCCTGCAGATGCGCGACTCGAGCGGAAGCCCAAAATCCTGCCACCTACACAGGAAAAGACCCGTGCTAAGCAATAACGTTTACTGGGGAGGAACAAAGACAAAAGAAAATGAATACACTAAACAGGAATGCGGTAAATCATATAAAATACAAATATATACACAAACCGAAATACTTACCATGCCAAAATATGGAATATCACATGCATAGCATACCGGAACCACAAGCACTAACTCAAGATAATACGATAAATGCCTAAGCCACAACATGTATAAGCATCAGCCCAAACCACTCATCGAGACATAGCACTACACTGCACATATACTCAAACTACTTAAACATTAGCTTGAATCTCATTAGCTGTGGATACCAGAGCACTACACTGCAGGGGATACTGCAAACAATATCAAATGTGAGAGGTTGGGCCTTGATCACACACTACACTGCAGACCGAAGCCTCAAAATATTTTTAGTAAGGGAAACCGAAGTCTCAAAACATTTTCACTTTTAGAATGACCATCTCGGAGGTCGGCCGGTAAACGGGGCCATCATAGGCAACTACACTCACTATCCTTTTATAAGCATGCTTATCTATCCACTAACATGACACTTCAGGCTCAAACACTCACTCTAAACATATCAATGATCAATACAAGAATAATCAGAATCAAAACACTACCATTTCCTTAATCATTTGCACAAATTAGAGCAATAACATATGCAAGACAAAATCCCCAAGACATAGGACATGCAATAGCACTAAACCATGCAAAGCATTTTAAAGATAAAGTTGGAGAAATATATGGATTATGGGATAATATGCAAATCCCTCATAGCCATTTAACATTTTAAAACCAAAATCTCAAAATAGAAGGAAGTTACACGATGGTATGGGTAAGCCTTACCGCCGTGTAAGCCATCCCACACGGGGGGTAAGGAAAGGCCCTTACCGCCGTTTGACAAGCTAACAAAACAAAGGGGCAGAAACAAGTTACACGGCGGTATGCACTCTCCTTACTGCCATATAACATGTTACATGGTGGTATGGGACTCTCTTACTGCCATGTAAAAAGATGGCAAGCCAAAAACACAAGGACAGAATAGGATTACATGGCGGTATGCCCTACCTTACCGCCGTGTAAACCGCCCAGAACCCAGATTTTGCAGCAAATCACACTTGTTTACATGCAAACTTTACTCCCAACTCAAAACCACTTTAAACCTTCATGTATAAATCTCTAAAATCCTAAACATATGCAATCTAAAAGTATTCACAGTCATTTATAAACATATATCACACCACTAAATTTCACTCAATGCCATAGGCATAAAGCCAAACTCAAATCACATCAAATCACATACAATTCATCACTATAACACTATTATTCCACATCATCATCACTACTCAATGAACACTTGCATATACTCGAACTCAACACTAAGAATTTCAGAAATAACAACACAAACATACAAACACAATCTAAGTGAGAATGAGACAGACAACTCCTAAACCTCTCAAAAGCAGCTTCAATCCACTACCTGTAGCACCTCGTTACCCCCGTTGGAAGGATACCGGAGCGCCACGCGGGCAAACTCAATTACTTAAACATATATACAAATAAGTTAAGAAATAAATTCATTTAATTAAAAGATAACAAATCCATATACACATTAATAAACAAAACCAGAATGAGATATAAAGAAACCTTTATACATAATATAGTAAGTCCTTGAACATTCATCATAACAATATCGCTTTACCAAAAGGCTTGTAAGAAAAAATACATATACCAAAATAGTTGTTCTATTACAAAAGATTCATTTTGCTATGAACAGGCCAAGTATAAAATAACAGCGGAAGAAAAAAAAATAAACTTAATCCAAAAAGACTTCTAGTGGCCGACCTGCAGATATCTGACTCCAAACCGAACTCGCCACCTGCATGGGAAAAGAACCCGTGCTAAGCGTGGGGAGGAACAAAACAAACGGAAATACGCATATACAATATTTACAACAATAATTTAAACTCATCGTAACCATAAACGTGCAATTAAGTTTTGATTCAATAAACAAAGGCATCCAAATTACATATAAGCATATTTTCATAATTCTACAAGACATGCATCAACATACATTACAAGCAATTAACTATTCAATTCATATAACTTACCCTTTAAAGTACACAGCCACAAGGTACATATCATAAAGTTATTCATGAATTCTTACTCATCTTAAACATTTAATCCTCAATATACATCTCAACAAATGCAACACATAATAACATATAGCCTGATTAGTCTGAAAAATACTCTTTAGAAGTGGATGCGGTCATTTAGATACTGATTGAAAACAGTATCCCAAGCATATGGAGACATGAGTCTCAAACATGTGATTTTTCATATGGAGACCGAAGTCTCACTCTATTTTCATATAGACCCAAACAGGGTCGAAACAAGGATCCAAACGGGACCCGCATATAACATTTTATCATATAGCAGCTGCACACACACCCTGACCTAAGTAAGCGCTTACTTATCCACTACTATGACTATTCAGGCTTAAATAACAACTCAATCATGTTCTAAAATAATATTCATATAATAGAGAAGAAATCAAATATAAACATACAATTTTGTGTACACAGTATGTATTTAATCATGATGAAGACATATAATTATGTACAAATCTAATTAGGAACATATAATCTATCAAATAATAGGCCAAATTAGACAAATCATGTATCATGTAGTAAAAACCCTTGGAAAATATGCTTTAAAATGCTTTTTCAAAATAGGGAAGAAGAGGAAGAGAAGCCGGTCACGAGTCACACAGGCATTTGTGACTCGTGACATTAGCTTCTCGCAAGTGTCACACAAAAGGGCAGTCACGAGTCATGACGCCAACACTAAGGGAGGTCAAGAGACAAGATCTCGTGACGCGAGAGCAGAAGGGACGGTCACGAGTCGTGACCCTCCATCACGACTCGTGACTTCCCAAGGAAGAGGGTCACGGGTCGTGACTCTCTCTCGTGACTCGTGATCCTCCTTCACTCCGCTAGAAGGAAGAACTACTGGTTCCCAGAATTTCAGAAATCGAAAAAAAATAGAAAACGTGGAAAACAGAGTACATCAAGAATTCAAAACTCCATCTTGCCCAAAACCATTTTTCATGATATAAATATGCAAACACGTACCTTCAAGTCTCCAGAAAACATTTATAGGAACCTTAATACAAGTCACGTATTTTTACTATTCAAACAGAGGAAATTCCAGAACATCAACAACCCAGGATTTCACATTCACACTCGTGCATATACATCTCATTTGCATACTCAACATCATTCTTTTTCTACTGAAATCATATATACAACATTACGTAACTCATGCATTTCGATATACAAACACACATAAATACATTAACATCAGAACTGCAAACGGGATCCAAAAATGAGAAAAGACAGACACTCCTAAACCTGTTAATGAAGTTCAAAACGTCCACTGTAACCTTCAATCCACAACCTTTCCTTTTCCTTTCTCTTTTCTCTTATCTTCAAATGCTTGCAAACAGACAAAACAATACTCCATTAACATAAACTTAAAACTCAATCAATCCCGTAGAAGGAGAAAAGAAGGAGAAACCCAAAGAACTTTCAGCCACTTACCTTGAAATCTCTTCAATACTCAAAACCCTAGCCAAACAATGGATGATCCCACATGCAAAAAGAACGAAAGAACAGAGAATGAAGAGGAGAAGAGTGGTTAACGTGGGAGAGAGAACAAGAGAGAGAATCTCACATCTGCTAGTTTCCAGTAAGTAAACAAAAGAAATTCTGAATCCCTTTTTCTCTCACCCTCATGCACACACTCACTTCTCCACTTGGCACACATGCATTGGTTCACTTATTCCAATTATTACATTTTTACCATCAGTTCCTCCAAAATCTTCTAATAGGTCCATAACAATTACTTTTTACTCACAAAATAAAATCTGTAATTTTATACTTTTAATTCCTTGCAATTAAATCCTCTTTTCCTTGTAAAATTACCCATTTGCCCTTAGTTACACTTGTAAAAATTACCAACATATCCATATTGTCCAATTAAAATTGCTAATTCCAACTAGGCCACTTTAAGGGTGTGACAATTCTCTCCCCCTTAAGAAAATTTCATCCTCGAAATTTCCCCCCTTATCATATACATCTCAAAAATATCAAAACCAAAACGAAACAAAACTTAATATATCAACACTTACCAGAAGGACCTGCGGTATCAGGCGCATCTTCTCCAATTAAAGCATATACCCTAGGCCGATTATATTCTTCCGTAGCACCAGGTCATTGCACCGTCTCTGATGGTGCTCGCGGAGCTCTACTTCTATCACGGTTGCTTCTTATCACGTTAGATCTACCTTCACCCGCTTGACCAACTTGTTGACTCTTGTTCTCTTGTCGTTCGGGGCAACTTGCAAACCGATGCTCCATACTCCCGCACTTAAAGCATGCACCGGTAATCTTGCGACATGTACCCCAATGGTACCTATGACAATGCTCACACTACGGTGCTCGATTTCCCTTATTACCATGTGGGGCTACACTCCCTACTTGTGAAGGCACTTGAACAGTCCCTTTATTTCCTTGTCCAACTGGAGCGCCTTTGGGTTTCTTGTTACCAGCAACTCCATCATCCGATGCTCTTTTCTTCTGTGCCATCTTTTGCTTTACCATCTCAGATTCTTCTAACTTCATTGCCGCTGCCACAAGCTGATAATACCCCACTGGTTGTAAGACGGTCATTGCAGACAAAGGACCTCTGAACACCTCACGCCGTCCCTCTTGAAAGTGCCTACATCTGAACTCATTCGTCAACAACTGCTCGGGCACATACTTACTCAACCGGTTGAATTCCTTATCATACTCACTTACGGTCATACCCCGCTGCTTCAAACTGATGAACTCTCTCCACTTGGCTTCTTAGTATGCCTTCGTCACATACTTTTGCTCAAATTCTCGCTTGTAGAATTCCCATATCAACTCGGCTGGTTCGCTGAGGATTTCACATCACAAGTTCCCACCAATCATACGCTGATCCTTGAAGCAACGACACTGCACAAAGCACCCTCTGGTCTGCAGGAGATCTAATCTCTTGCAAAATCCGACCTACCCTCTTAAGCCAAAACTCAACCACATCTGATTCATCCAAGGAAGTCCCATGAAAATCCTCTGCTCCTCTTTTTCTTAACAACTCAGTTGGAGCCTTTGGAGCAGTTAATCTATCCAGTACTTGTAGCAAACCTTGCACTAATGCTGGATCCAAACCAACACCCATATTCGGACCTACTGCTGGTGCATGTTCCTATGCATGCCTATCCTGTCCGACCAGATCACCTCCTCTGATCGGATTATCTCTACGACCCACATTGACACTGTCCATTGTGTCGCCCATATACTCACTTGGATCCGACTCCATATAAACACTACACAACACAAGACATTTGCATTAGGCCACGACACAAAACTGACTCGCATGCATAGACTCGACTCTTCACTCAAACAATCACAACATAACCTAGAACCACCAAACTTGGGCTCTGATACCAAGTTGTAGCACCCCGTTACCCCCGTTGGAAGGATACCGGAGTGCCATGCGGGAAAACTCAATTACTTAAACATATATACAAATAAGTTAAGAAATAAATTCATTTAATTAAAAGATAACAAATCCATATACACATTAATAAACAAAACCAGAATGAGATATAAAGAAACCTTTATACATAATATAGTAAGTCCTTGAACATTCATTATAACAATATCGCTTTACCAAAAGGCTTGTAAGCAAAAATACATATACCAAAATAGGTGTTCTATTACAAAAGATTCATTTTGCTATGAATAGGCCAAGTACAAAATAACAACGGAAGACACAAAAATAAACTTCATCCAAAAAGACTTCTAGTGGCCGACCTACAGATATCTGACTCCAAACCGAACTCGCCACCTGCACGGGAAAAGAACCCGTGCTAAGCGATAACGCTTAGTGGGGAGGAACAAAACAAACGGAAATACGCATATACAATATTTACAACAATAATTTAAACTCATCGTAACCATAAACGTGCAATTAAGTTTTGATTCAATAAACAAAGGCATCAAAATTACATATAAGCATATTTTCATAATTCTACAAGACATGCATCAACATACATTACAAGTAATTAACTATTCAATTCATACTTCTTACCCTTTTAAGTACACAGACACAAGGTACATATCATAAAGTTATTCATGAATTCTTACTCATCTTAAACATTTAATCCTCAATATACATCTCAACAAATGCAACACATAATAACATATAGCCTGATTAGTCTGAAAAATACTCTTTAGAAGTGGATGCGGTCATTTAGATACTGATTGAACACAGTATCCCTAGCATATGGAGACATGAGTCTCAAACATGTGATTTTTCATATGGAGACCGAAGTCTCACTCTATTTTCATATAGACCCAAACGGGGTCGAAACAAGGATCCAAACGGGACCCGCATATAACGTTTTATCATATAGCAGCTGCACACACACCCTGACCTAAGTAAGCGCTTACTTATCCACTACTATGACTATTCAGGCTTAAATAACAACTCAATCATGTTCTAAAATAATATTCATATAATAGAGAAGAAATCAAATATAAACGTACAATTTCGTGTACACAGTATGTATTTAATCATGATGAAGACATATAATTATGTACAAATCTAATTAGGAACATATAATCTATCAAATAATAGGCCAAATTAGACAAATCATGTATCATGTAGTAAAAACCCTTGGAAAATATGCTTTAAAACGCTTTTTCAAACTAGGGAAGAAGAGGAAGAGAGGCCGGTCACGAGTCACACAGGTAATTGTGACTCGTGACGTTAGCTTCTCGCAAGCGTCACACAAAAGGGCGGTCATGAGTCGTGACCCTACTTCACGACTCATGATGCCAACACTAAGGGAGGTCACGAGACAAGTTCTCGTGACGCGAGAGCAGAAGGGACGGTCACGAGTCGTGACCCTCCATCACTACTCGTGACTTCCCAAGGAAGAGGGTCACGGGTCGTGACTCTCTCTCGTGACTTGTGATCCTCCTTCACTCCGCTAGAAGGAAGAACTACTGATTCCCAGAATTTTCAGAAATCGAAAAAAAACAGAAAACGTGGAAAACAGAGTACATCGAGAATTCAAAACTCCATCTTGCCCAAAACCATTTTTCATGATATAAATATGCAAACACGTACCTTCAAGTCTCTAGAAAACATTTATAGGAACCTTAATACAAGTAACGTATTTTTACTATTCAAACAGAGGAAATTCTAGAACGTCAATAACCCAGAATTTCACATTCACACTCATGCATATACATCTCATTTGCATACTCAACATCATTCTTTTTCTACTGAAATCATATATACAACATTACGTAACTCATGCATTTCGATATACAAACACACATAAATACATTAACATCAGAACTGTAAACGGGATCCAAAAATGAGAAAAGACAGACACTCCCAAACCTGTTAATGAAGTTGAAAACGTCCACTGTAACCTTCAATCCACAACCTTTCCTTTTCCTTTCTCTTTTCTCTTATCTTCAAATGCTTGCAAACAGACAAAACAATACTCCATTAATCCATAACATAAACTTAAAACTCAATCAATCCCGTAGAAGGAGAAAAGAAGGAGAAACCCAAAGAACTTTCAGCAACTTACCTTAAACTCTCTTCAATACTCAAAACCCTAGCCCAACAATGGATAATCCCACATGCAAAAAGAACGAAAGAACAGAGAATGAAGAGGAGAAGAGTGGTTAACGTGGGAGAGAGAACAAGAGAGAGAATCTCACATCTGCTAGTTTCTAGTAAGTAAACAAAAGAAATTCTGAATCCCTTTTTCTCTCACCCTCATGCACACACTCACTTCTCCACTTGGCACACATGCATTGGTTCACTTATTCCAATTATTACATTTTTACCATTAGTTCCTCCAAAATCTTCTAATAGGTCCATAACAATTACTTTTTACTAACAAAATAAAATCTGTAATTTCATACTTTTAATTCCTTGCAATTAAATACTCTTTTCCTCGTAAAATTACCCATTTGCCCTTAATTACACTTGTAAAAATTACCATCATATCCATATTGTCCAATTAGAATTACTAATTCCAACTAGACCACTTTAAGGGTGTGACACTACCCTTCAAGAATCAATCTTTTCCTTGCCCTTAATCTTCTTCTTGCCACCAAAGACTTGCACAAACAAACCCAGAAATCACTTAACAAAAACCCTAACTTACCAAAATCAGAAGGAAAACTAGAAGCAGATGAAGATCAAAGCACACACAACCAAAAACTTAACCACTTACCTCTTCAATCTTGCTCCCTATCTCTACCAAATCAACTCCAGCTCACACACAACCAAGAGAGGCAGAGCAAGAAACGGGAAAGAAGAAAAGAAAAGAGAGAACGGGAAGGAAGAGAGGGTAGGAACGTGAACAAGGAAATCTGCCCTTCCCTCTCTCTTCATTTCCTATTATTACTTTCTCATTTAATGCCCACACCTACCAAGTCCACAAGTCACAATCCTAATGGTCCACTTGCCAAGATCCTAAAGAACCAAGATCCATCTTTGACTAACTCTTCATCAAGGCACCATACACAACACACAGTAGATAAATTCCTCACTTAACACTTAATCCTTAATTATCCAAATTCCCACATCCACAAATTACCGAAATACCCTTTAATTTCTAACTTATCTTGCGAATTCCGACTAGGCCATTTTATGGTTGTTACAGGCATACTCAATTACATTCATACATCAATTTACTAATAATCGAACATAACATTACAAATCAAATAAAAATGCACAAATTGAACATTTCCAAACCTTAGCTCCTTTGCTCCTAATCAAGGGGCTCCACTTCCACTAGCCTTCTCCTTACCCTTAGGTTCTCTAGGAGGCACTTCTGATTAAGAACATCCACAATCACACAAAACTCAAAAACCCTAACTATAAACATACACTAGCAAAATCATAAGAAAGATGAAGAATAAAAAGAGAACTAACTAACACTTACCAAATAGACCCAAGAATTGCTAAATCCCACCAATTATTGAGGCCACAAGAAGATGAAACAAGAAGAATAAAGTGCAAGAAGAGAAAGAAGAAGAAATGGCATGAGGGGAGAAGAGAATGGTAGAGGGGCAAGGGACAGCTGCCTGTCTTTCTCTCTCCTTGGCTTATATAGCCTCCCTCACTTGCCACATGGCATAAACCCATTGGTGGAATCAACCATTCACACCCTATAACCATCTTCCACACTACACCCAACTCTAGCCATACTAACTCACACACTAACTCAATACATACCACTACACTCTAACAAAACCCAAAACATGAATAAAACTCAAATTAAATAACACATGCCAAAAATACACATACACATTCACATGCAACATGGCTCAAACTACTAGGGTGGAAAACGGGGTGTTACAACTCTCCCCTACTAACAAGAATTTCATCCTCAAAATTCTTAACTGAACTAAACAACTGAGGATACTTAGATCTCATCACAAACTCTGGTTCCCAAGTCGCTTCTTCAACTCCATGATGCTGCCACAACACTTTAACCAAAGGAACTTGCTTGCTTCTTGACTGTCGTACTTCTCTGGCTAAAATAGCTTTTAGCTCTTCATCAAAAGAAAAATCTTACTGAATCCTTATGTGCTGAACTGACAACACATGCGATGGATCCGATCTGTAATGGCAGACCATAGACAAATGGGAAACATCATGTAGCTTAGCCAACTTCATCGGTAAAGCAAACTTATAGGCTAAAGGACCAACCTTAGCCAACACTTCATAGGCTCCGATAAATTTGGGACTAAGCTTACCTTTCTTAACAAAGAGCAACACTTTTCTCCATGGTGATACCTTAAGGAACACCTTGTTTCCGACCTCAAACTGAATGTCCTTTCTCTTCAAATTAGCATAAGACCTCTGTCTATCCTTGGCTATCTTCAGATTCTGCCGAACTACTCGAATCTTCTCATCTGTATCTCTTACCATCTCAGGCCCAACAAAAGCACGCTCGGTCAATTCTGTCCAACAAACCAGAGTCCTACACTGTCGTCCATAAAGAGCTTCAAACAGTGACATGCCAATACTCGACTGATAACTATTGTTGTAGGCAAACTCCATGAGCGAAACATACTTATCCCAACTGCTTGAAAATTCTAAAGCACAACCCCGAAGCATATCCTCTAGAATCTGTATAACCTTTTCTGACCACCCATCTGACCGAGGATGAAAAGTCGTACTAAAATTCAACCGAGTACCCAAAGCCACTTGCAACTCTTTCCAGAACTTCGATGTGAACCTTGGATCCCGATCTGACACTATCGACAACGGAATACCATGTAGTCTAACCACTTCTTTCACATAGATATCAGCTAACTTATCAATCGAATAATCAACTCTAACCGGCAGAAAGTGCACTGACTTGGTGAGTTGATCCACAATAACCCAAACCGAATCATGCTTCCTCTAAGTTAACGGTAAACTAGTCACAAAATCCATTGTGATGTCATCCCACTTCCACTGAGGAATGGGTAAAGGGTTGAGCAATCCCGAAGGAACTTGATGCTCGTCCTTTACCTGCTGATAAGTCAAACACTTGACCATAAATTCCACAATGTCTCTCTTCATTCCAGACCACCAATAGAACTGCTTCAAATCCCGATACATCTTCTCACTACCAGGATGCATTGTGAAGATAGTAGTGTGTGCTTTCATCAAAAGCTTCTTCTTTAACTCATCATTCTCAGGCACATACAAACGATCTCCAAACATAAGCACCCCGTCTAAAATCGAAAACTCATTTCGCTTACCATTCTAAACTTCTTATAAAGCTTGCTATAATTTCACATTATCTTTCCAGGCATTAATAATCAACTGCCTCAAAGATGGCTTAGCTTTCAATTGAGTAACCAAAGCTCCTTTTGAATCAAATCTCCACTTATAACGCTTCAATGCCAAAGCTGACATTGATTTCCAACTCAAAGCATCGGCAACCATATTTGCTTTGCCCGGATGGTATTCCAAAATGCAATTGCAGTCCTTAAATAGTTCTAGCCAACGGCATTGCCTCAAATTCAACTCTTTCTGCGTGAGGAGATACTTCAAACTTTTGTGGTCCGTGAAGATCCTACATGTCTCCTCGTACAGATAATGCCCCAAATCTTAAGAGCAAAGATCACAGCTGCTAACTCTAAATCATGAGTCGGATAATTGTTTTCATGAGGCTTCAATTGGCGACACGCTTAAGCCACCACTTTACCTTCTTACATCAAAACATAGCTAAGGCCCACTCTTGAAGCATCGATGTACATTATAAACTCCTTACCTAAAGTGAATTGAGTAAGTACAGGAGCTTCGATCAACATCTTCTTTAACTGCTCGAAGTACGACTGGCACTTTTCAGACCACTCAAATTTGACCCCTTTCCTCAAAATTCTAGTCATAGGAGCAACAATAACATAAAATCCCATAACAAACCACCGATAATACCCAGCCAAACCCAGGAAACTTCTTACTTCGAGCACATTCCTAGGAGTCTTCCAACTCATAATTGCTTCAATCTTGGCCGGATCAACTTGTATTCCCTTAGCCGAAATAATATGGCCCAAAAAAGACACTTCCTTGAGCCAAAAATCACACTTACTAAGCTTCGCAAACAGATCGTGATCTCTCAAAACCTGAAGTACTATCCGAAGATGCTCTTCATGCTCGCTCTCAATCTTCAAGTAAACCAGAATGTCGTCAATAAATACCACAACAAATCGGTCGAGATATGGCCTAAACACTCTGTTCATCAAATCCATAAAAGTCGTAGGTGCATTGGTCAACCCAAACGGCATCACAAGAAACTCATAGTGGCCATATCGTGTCCGAAATGCAGTCTTAACCACATATACAACCTTAACTTGAAGTTGATAATACCTAAACCGAAGATCAATCTTATAAAAGATTCTCGGACCTCTAAGCTGATCAAATAAGTCCTCAATCCTAGGTAACGGGTACTTATTCTTCATAGTAACCCTATTAATCTGACGGTAATCGATGCACATTCTCAACGTCCCTTCCTTCTTGTTTACAAACAAAACCGGAGCTCCCCAATGAGATATGCTGGGTCTAATAAAGCCCTTATCCAATAGCTCTTATAATTGAGTTTTAAGTTCTCTCAATTTTATAGGAGCCATTTGATAAGGTGCTTTAGAAATGGAGGTAGTACCCGGCAATATCTCTATGGATAACTCCACTTGTCTCTCCGGAGGTAACCCAGGAAACTCACTAGGAAACACATTCACAAACTCCCTAACCACTCGGATATCCTTAATCTTAACTTGACTGCACTTAGAGTCCAATACCAAACCCAAAAATGCCTCACAACCTTTTCTCATAAATCTCCTAGCTTGCATGGCAGAAATAACATTCTCTAAAGAACCCGAGCCTAAACCTTTAACCACAATCAGAGACTGATGTCTATCTCGCAATACAACTGTCTTCTTATAATAATCTACCACTGCCCGGTGCTTACTTAACCAATCCATTCCCAAAATCAAATCAAATTCCTGAAAAGGCAAATCAATCAAATTTGCTGGGAACTCTATACCTTGCACTAATATAGGACAATTTCTAAACACTGTACTCACATTACACAGATCTCATAATCTAACTTGTCAACTTCATGCAATTATCAAATAACATATCAGAGCACAAGTATGAGTGTGTGGAACCAGGATCTATTAGAGCAAACATCTCAGTGTCACAGAGTAGAAACTTACCTGCAATCACATCCGAGCGCATATTGCTCATCCTAAGCTCTCATTATATAGGCCCTTGCTGGTACAATCTGAGGACGATGTACTGACAACGATGGAGCACCCTCTCTAGGCCGACCACCTCGACCTCTATCTCTGCCTCTGCCTCTACTTTGACTAGTTTAAGGAGCATTAGACCCCAGCCGACTAGCTTCTTGTTGATGCCTAGTGTTCTCACTCAACTTTGGACAGTTAGCCAGAAAGTGATCGGTGCTTCCTTAATGGAAACATCCTCCAGTAAGCCATCTACACTCGCCCTTGTGGCACTAACTACAGTGAGAACAGTTGCGCACCACTTCACCTCTTCCACCAGAACTACCACTACCAGCACCCGAAGCAACTATAGATCCTTGCCTCCTACCCCTCGAAGCAGGACCTATAGAGGACTCATCCTGCGGGTTCCTCGATCTCTTACTCGAGGATAAACCTCCGCAATGGGGATTTCTTCTCTGAGCTCTCTCCCTCAAAATCAACTCAGACCTCTCTGCCCGCACAACTGCTTGGATGATCTGATAATAGTTGATAGCAGGAGTACTCATCAAGGATATGAGCATGGCTCTCAGGGACTCATTCAACCTGGCCTTAAAATGTTGACACCTAAACTCTTATGTCAAAATACCTGGAGGAGCATACTTCTCAAGTCGATTAAACTCCTTCTCATACTCCGAAATCGATATAGCCCTCTGCTTAAAACTAAAAAATTGGGCCCACTTAACCTCCTTATAAGCCTTGGTCACATACTTACTTGTAAATTCCCGTTCAAAGACTCCCATGTGACCAAATCTGGTAACTGGAGATGCCTTCGAACCAACTTCCACCAGTCATAAGCTGACCCTTGGAGCAAGGCAACAACACACTTAACTTGCTTCTCAGGAGGGCAACGAATCTCCTCAAGGACTCTCTCCACCTTCTTAACCCACTTCTTTGCCAACTCAGACTCATCTAAGCTCATCCCATAGAAATCTTTTGCCCCAGCTTTCCTCACACTCTCTAATGGGGCTCTAGGAGCAGTAATCCTTTCTAAGAACTCAAACACAAAACTAAACTATAGCACTTCAATCCTTCTATGCTAGGTGGACCTGTGGAGAATCTCTTAAAAATTTGACTCCTTCCGCACCTGCACGGATGAACCACTAGTGCTAAGCGATAACGATTAGTGGGGAAAACACAAATAATATGAACGGCCATTCATAATGGTTGTCAAAGCAAACACATACATATGTCATAAGAAACTTACATCCTACTTAAAAAAAATAACAATTTGCAATTATAAAAGACAATCAGAGGAAGTTTGCAGTATATAAATCAGTTAATAGCCTACTCAATTCATTAACATTTAAGATTCACATAAACACCTGCAAACTCATAATAGCGGATAGCGAGTAACACATTAGTACCCAAGGGTACGATTCAAAAGCAACTTCTTTATTTCTCAATCAAAACGTTTTCACATTGAGGATCTTAAACAAGATCCGAACACATTGAGGATCGCGAGGATCCAAACGGGGACTTGATCAGGGTCCGGAACACAAAGGGGCTACAACTACACAACTCTATTAGGCCTGTCTAATTATCCACTAGTCGACACTTGCAGGCATGCATAACATATTTCTTATTCGAAGCAAAACATTCAATATAATTTAATAGAGCAAAAATACAGTTTAAATATCGTTTAATAGCTGAGGTGACACTGAATAAAGATTAAAAACCAAAAACAAGTACAAATGGAATGAAAAAGACAAAAATAAAAACTTCAAAAATTTAGGACAGAGGTCATTTACACGGCGGTAGGACCAAACCTTATCGCCTTGTAAGACATCCTACACGGTGGTAAGGAAAAGCCATACCATAGTGTAGCATACCAAACACAACAGTGAAAAATGTTAAGGATCAAAAGGAGATTAAAACATCTAATAATACCAGAAAACGGCACAATATTACGAAAGAGATTTGTAAATCTTTTTCATATACATATACTAAAATATTCCTTTACAAAAAGTTACACTTTAGAATAACATCTCTTTACAAAACATATGCATATACATGAGCAAAAGTAATAACAAAAGACAAAGACTTCATCTAAAAACTCCTAATGGCCGACCTGCAGATGCCCAACACCGAAAGAACCTGCCACCTACACGGGAAAACAACCCGTGCTAAGTGATAACACTTAGTGGGGAGGAACAAAACAGACATAGATATGCATGTACAAATAATTATAATAACAACTTATAAATTTATCAAGCAATAAAACATGTAAGTAATATATTACATGCACAACACGCCATTTATTTATACACATGCATACATGTAATAATTAGTTATTCAACAAATGCATATACACAATATGAAATAATTAACCATTCATATCCAACTACAAGTATTGCAGCACATCCTGTCATATCTCATGTACATAAACATGTAACATATACTCATTTCATATAACTAGAAACACATGTAATAGCCTGATTATTCAATAACTAGTGGATAAGGGTACTAATATATTGATACTGATAGGACACAGTATCTAAGCATATAGAGACATGGCTCTCGAACATCTTATATTATTGATACTGATTGGTCACAGTATCCAAGCATATAGAGACATGGGTCTCAAACATCTTATATAACCTAAATGGCGCCGAATCAAAGACCCAAACGGGTCCTGCATATAAATACTTAGCAGCTGCACTCACACTCTAACCCTTGATAAGCACTTATCTATCCACTACTTTGACTATCAGGCTCAAAGAACAACTCAGCTATGCTCTAGTATTACTATCATATAGTAGAGAATAATTCAAGTATAATCACATCATTTCATGTATACATGTATATTGACCGATTTCGGAGACACATAAATCATAAACTGGCTAATTTCAGAGGCATATAAATCATATACAGATCTCAATATGAACATGTGCTCAAAATCAAGTATTCCGTATACATATAAAATCATATGCATTTATATCATATATATAATTATTAATCATGAACATATAACTTATAATTAAAGACATCATAATATAAGACAAGCCTAAAACAAATCATGTATCATGTAGTAGTAAAACCCATGTAAAAACAGATTTGAAAACCATTTTCGAAAAACAGAGTAGGTGGGCATATGGGCTACTGTCGCGCTCGCGACAATAACCAAAGATTCACTACGAGAGAAAAGGGCCTGCACAAGTCATGCACAACCTACACGAGTCATGCATATCCAACACGAGTTATGCATAGCATCACGACTCATGCTCGGTGAAATCCCAGATCACTAGTCGGCACATCTCGCCGAGACACGCATGATATGCCGATTCGTGCACCTCCCTCCGTGTCATGCACAATCAGCCGAGCGGAGCACTACAGCCGAACGGGCTCTCACACCGAGCGGTGTCTGTTCGAACGGGCTATCTGCATGATTTGTGAAGAACTTCACATGTCGTTAAGACTCTCATGCCAAGCGACTACTGTCCATGACTCGTGAAGAGCTTCATGTGTCATAAAGAGTCTTGTCCAAATGGGACAATCTTCACGACTCGTGGAGAACTTCACGTGTCATGAAGAGTACCCTGCCGATCGGCTTTACCACAAGAGAAAGGATGACTTGCGCTCACGACAAGAAGTCGCGCTAGCGACAGTAACCAAAGATTCACTACGGGAGAAAAGGGCCTGCACGAGTCGTGCATAGCATGATGAACCATGCTCGGCCAAATCCTAGATCACGAGACGGCACATTTCGCCGAGAAGTGCATGACATGCCAAGTCATGCACCTCCCTCCGTGTCATGCACAATAAGCCGAGCGGAGTACTACACCGAGCAGGCTGTCTTTATGACTCGTGAAGAACTTTACATGTCGTGAAGAATCTCATGCCAAGCAAGTACTCATCACGACTCATGAAGAGCTTCACGTGTCGTGAAGAGTCTCGTCCGAATGGGACAATCTTCACAACTCGTGAAGAACTTCACGAGTCGTAAAGAGTACCCTACTAATCGGCTCTACCGCGAGAGAAAGGATGACTCGATTCTGTCGCGCTTGCGACAAGCGTTGCGCTCTCGACAGGATCGTGTTTTCCTACTCCCAGCCAAAATGCAGAAACTCACAGCTTTTCAAAATCAAATCCAAACTGACCCAAAGCCATTTCTCATGCCAAAATCATGTAAAACATACCTCTAATGCTGTCAAAACATGCTTATAAAAATAACAACCGAATTAAAAAATAATCATACCCAACCATTTGACATATTTAGAAATTACAACATGTTCGTCAAAACCCAGAAAATCATCTCAAATTCATGTTCGTTCTCTTCTAAAATTGACATGAAAAACATTAAATCTCTAGCATTTTAAAGTATATACACTAATCTACTAAACACATGCATTTACATGTATCAAAACATACAAATAACAGTAAAATCACAACTCATTAACTGATCCAAACAGAGAAGGGCAAAAACACTCCGAACAGACATATTCACGCACAAAGCTCCTAAACCTGGAAATGGAGCTCAACAATTCCACAATCTTCAAGATCCCACATTTTCCTTTCCTTTATCTTTCCTCCTTTCTTTAGATTGTTGCATAAATTAAACCAAAACAAAACCCAATTAACCCATGCAAATAAAACCTTAAACCCAATCAAACCCGTATGGATGAAGAAGGAGAAGAAGAAGAAACAACTCGTATAAATCCGGCCACATATCTTTCCAAAGCCAGTTCTTGATAAAAAACCCAACTCAATCTCAATGATCAACACATGTAAAAGCTAGAGAGCAGAAAAAGAAAAGAAGAAGAGAAAGGGAGTAGAACGGCAAAAGTAGGAAGGGAACAAAGCTTCCATGGGAAGCAAAAATAAATTATGCCTTTCCTCTCTCTTTCTTTCAATTCCAATTAAATCCATTTAATGCTCTCACCTGCTACTCCATATGTTAATCTTTCATCGGACCCCTTACTCATCTTCTTTGACTTTCTCCTTTTTGTCCATAATTAATCCCCAATTCACTTACCCAATTACCCTTAAATGTCCAATTAAACATGAAATTTCAACTAGGCCATTTTTGGGATGTTACAATTCTCTTTCCCTTAAGAAATTTCGTCCTCGAAATTTCCCCGCTAATCATTTATATTCCAAACCAAATCAATAACTTAAACCTTATTTAAAGAATCACAACTTACTGGAGGGACCCATGAGCTCCTCCGCATCTTCTCTGATCACTTTGAAGATTCTGGCCGGACCACCCGAAGCATACGGCTCCTCAACTAACTTTAATGGCACTAGAGAAATTCTACCTCTATCTCTACCACTTCTTACCGCATTGGATTTACCTGTACCAGCTTTAGTCTCTTGTTGGCTCTTATTCTCCCTCCGATCGGGGCAATTAGCAAATCGATGCTCCATGCTACCGCACTTGAAGCACACTCTCGTGATCTTCCTACACTTGCCCTAGTGTTGCCTTTGATAATGTTGACATTTCGGTGTCTCCCGTGCTCTCTTGTCTACTTTTGTTTCTATACCCGATGCTTTTCTCTTTTGTCCGCTTTTCTTAACAACATCCTTAGAAACTTGAGGAGCAGTCAATCTGTCCAAAATTTGAATCAACCCTTGGACAATTTCTAAATTCTCATACCCCATACCGGGACCATCATTTCGCTAATAGTGCAGAACAGGCTGATCAACTCTTACCGGAATCATGCTACCCGTTGTCTCACCCACATTCTCTCTCGGATCAGACTACATCTAGACACTACACAAGACAACATCTGCATTAGGCCACGACTCTAGATAGACTCTCATGCAAGTACTCTATACTCAAGTATCACATAGACCAAAATCAACTAAACCGGTGCTCTGATACCAAAAACTGTAACACCCCGATACCCCCGTTGGAAGGATACCAGAATGCCACGCAAGCAGACAAATTAATCAAGCATATAACGACAACGAAAAATGTTAAAGATCAAAAGGAGATTAAAACATCTAATAATATAAGAAAACGGTACAATATTACAAAAGAGATTTGTAAATCTTTTTCCTATACAAATACTAAAATATTCCTTTACAAAAAGTAACATATTAGAATAACATCTCTTTACAAAACATATGCATATACATGGGCAAAAGTAATAACAAAAGACAAAGACTTCATCCAAAAACATATAGTGGTTGACCTGCAGATGCCCAACTCTGAAAGAACTTGCCACCTACACGGGAAAATAACCCGTGCTAAGTGATAACTCTTAGTGGGGTTGAACAAAATAGACATAGATATGCATGTACAAAAAATTACAATAATAACTTATAAATTTATCAAGCAATAAAATGTATAAGTAATATATTACTTGCATAGCACGCCATTTATTTATACACATGCATACATGTAATCATTACTTATTCAACATATGCATATACATAATATGAAATAATTAACCATTCATAGCCACCTACAAGTTTTGCAGCACATCCTGTCATATCTCATGTACATAAATATGTAACATATACTCATTTCATATCACTCGAAACACATGTAATAGCCTGATTATTCACTAACTAGTGGATACGGGTACTAATATATTGATACTGATAGGACACAGTATCCAAGCATATAGAGACATGGGTCTCGAACATCTTATATTGTTGATACTAATAGGACACAGTATCCAAGCATATAGAGACATGGGTCTCAAACATCTTATATGACACAAACAGGGCCGAATCAAAGACCCAAATGGGGCTATACACTGCAGCTGCACTCACACTCTAACCCTTGATAAGCGCTTATCTATCCACTACTATGACTATCAGGCTCAAATAACAACTCAGCTATGCTCTGGTATTACTATTATATAGTAGAGAATAATTCAAGTATAATCACATCATTTCATGTATACATGTATATTGACCGATTTTGGAGACACATAATTCATATACTGGCTAATTTTAGAGACATATAAATCATATACAGATCTCAATATGAACATGTACTCAAAATCAAGTAGTCCGTATATATATAAAATCATATGCATTTATATCATATATATAATTATTAATCATGAACATATAACTTATAATTAAAGACATCATAATATAAGATAAGCCTCAAACAAATCATGTATCATGTAGTAGTAAAACCCATGTAAAAAGAGATTTGAAAACCATTTTCGAAAAAAAGAGTAAGCGGGCATATGGGTTACTATCGTGCTCGGGATAATAACCAAAGATTCACTGCGGGAGAAAAGGGCCTACACGAGTCATGCACAGCCTACACGTGTCATGCATATCCTGCATAAGTCGTGTATAGCATCACGACTCGTGCTCGGCCAAATCCCAGATCACTAGTCGACATATCTCGTTGAGACGCGCATGACATGCCGAGTCGTGCACCTCCCTCCGTGTCATGCACAATCAGCCGAGAGGAGCACTACTGCCAAGCAGGCTCTCACGCCGAGCGGCCTCTGTTCGAGCGGGCTATCTTCATAATTCGTGAAGAACTTCACATGTTATTAAGAGTCTCATGCCAAGCGACTACTCTCCATGGCTCGTGAAGAGCTTCACGCGTCATGAAGAGTCTCGTCCAAACGGGGCAATCTTCATGACTCGTGAAGAACTTCACGTGTCATGAAGAGCACCCTGCCGATCGGCTCTACCACGAGAGAAAGGATGACTCGTGCTAGCGACAGTAACCAAAGATTCACTGCGGGAGAAAAGGGCCTGGATGAGTCGTGCACAGCCTGCACGAGTCGTGCATATCCTGCATGAGTCGTGCATAGCATCACAACTCGTGCTCGGCTAAATCCCAGATCACGAGTTGGCACATCTTGCCAAGAAGCACATGACATGCCGAGTCATTCACCTCCCTCCGTGTCGTGCACAATCAGCCGAGCGGAGCACTACAGCTAAACGGGCTTTCACACCAAGCGGCCTCTATCCGAGCGGGCTATCTTCACGACTCGTGAAGAACTTTACGTGTCGTGAAGAATCTCATGCTGAGCAACTACTCTTCATGACTCATGAAGAGCTTCATGTGTTATGAAGAGTCTTGTCCGAATGGGACAATCTTCATGACTCGTGATGAACTTCACGTGTTGTGAAGAGTACCCTGCTGATTGGCTCTACTGCAAGAGAAAGGATGACTCGATTCTGTCGTTCTCGCGATAAGCGTTGCACTCTCGATAGGATTGTGTTTTCCTACTCCTAGCCAAAATGCAAAAACTCACATCTTTTCAAAATCAAATCCAAACTGAAACAAAGCCATTTCTCATGCCAAAATCATGTAAAACATACCTCCAATGCTCTCAAAACATGCTTATAACAATAACAACTCAAATTACAAAATAATCATACCCAACCATTTGACATATGTGGAAATTACAACATGTTCGTCAAAACCTAGAAACTCATCTCAAATTCATGTTCGTTCTCTTCTAAAATTGATATGCAAAACATTAAATCTCTAGCATTTCAAAGCATATACACTAATCTACTAAACACATGCATTTACATATATAAAAACATACAAATAACAGTAAAATCACAACTCATTAATTGATCCAAATAGAGAAGGGCAAAAACACTCCCAACAGACATATTCACGCACAAAGCTCCCAAACCTGGAAATGGCGCTCAACAATTCCACAATCTTCAAGATCCCACATTTTCCTTTCCTTTATCTTTCCTCCTTTCTTTAGATTGTTGCATAAATTCAACCAAAACAAAACCCAACTAACCCATGCAAATAAAACCTTAAACCCAATCAAACCTGTATGGATGAAGAAGGAGAAGAAGAAGAAACAACTCGTATAAATCCAGCCACATATCTTTCCAAAGGCAGTTCTTGATCAAAAACCAAACTCAATCTCAATGATCAACACATGTAAAAGATAGAGAGAAGAAAAAGAAAAGAAGAAGAGAAATGGAGGAGAACGACAAAAGCAGCAAGGGAACAAATGTCACACCCCGTTTGCCCCCTAGTAGTATGAGCCTCTCTGTATGTGTAAGCATTCGCATGTGTTCGGCATATCATAAGAGTATTTTAGTAAAATGCATGTTTTTGGGGTTTATTAGCATATGGTTATATGTATGACATTAGTGTGTGAATTAATTGGGAAATGATTGTGTGCATGTGTTCATACCATTGTAGGGTGTCCATTAGTTGGGAGTGCATTGTGTGTGAGAAGTATTTGTTTGATTGGTGTGAGTGATTGGTTTCCACCAATAGGAAAGTGACAAGTGTAGGGTTAGGGAAAAAGATGAGTTAGTAGAGAAGGAAAAGTGAGAAGGCAGGGACTTAATTCTTTTTCCCGATTCTTCTTCTTCTTCTCTAGCTCATCTTCTTCCTTTGCTTTTATTTTGGAACCCTAGCTTGGATTAAGCTATTGTTAGTGGAAATCAACCATCTCCTTGGCATTCTTTGGTAAGTCATTGCATTCCTCACTCTGTTTTCCATTTTTTTTCTTCTTCTTCTTCTTTGGGTTTAGATTTAACTTAGGGTTTTTATTTTGGTTGTTCTTCGATGTGTTATTGCTTAGTTGTGGCTCCTCGCTATCCCAAGGGCAAGGAGATTGCTGGGAGTAGTGGAGCTAAGTGATTGAAGCTTAGGATCTCAGGTTTAGGATTTTTGTTTGTGAATTGTGCTTGATTTGAACTTATTGTAATTTAGGGTTTATGTTCTTGAGAAGCTTGAATGCATTTATGCTTGATTTGGTTGTTTTAATTTCCGAATTAAGTTGCAATTATCTTGTTTATGTTGTATGAGATGTCTTCTGGAAGGTAAGAACAGATTTGTATGGTTTTGATTCAAATTTGGGATTGATTTTTGAGTTCTGGAATTCTGGAAAATCGCATTACTGTTGAAATTCCCATTGTCTGTGTCTGTCGCGTGACAAGCCCAGAAGAGAGGCCAGTCACAAGTCGTGACTCCCAGTCACGCCTCATGACCAGCCAGAGAGGCAGTCACAACTCATAACCAGCCAAGAGGAAGCCAGTCATGAGGCGTGACTCCCAGTCACGACTCGTGACCGGCCAGAGAAGGCAGTCACGGGTGGTGACTGCCAGTCATGACCCGTGACCAGCCCAAAGAAAGAAGCCAGTCACGAGACGTGACTCCCAGTCACGACTCGTGACCAGCAAGAGGAAAGGGCAAGTCATGACGTGACCAGAAGCAAGTCACGAGGCGTGACTCCCAGTCATGACTCACGACCAGCCAGAGGAAGAGGCCAGTCACGACTCGTGACCAGCCCACCTTGTTGGTCACCCCCGTTCGGCCTATTTTCTGAAATTTCCCGGTTTTCACTCAAAAATGAATTTCGTACTTCTTCTGAATGGACTTATACTGTTGTATGATGCATGTTATACTTTTATTTGCTTTGATATAAGTGATACCATGATTCTTCAGATGAATTATATGTTGTATTCTGAAATATGATTTGAATAACGCTTAACCTGCTAGAGTCAAGTAAGTGGATAGTTAGGCATGCCTAATAGAGTCTTTTAGCTGCAGCCCTTAGTTCAGTTTGGACCCCGATCAGGTCCCCGTTTGGTTCGTCGCGAACCCCTCAGTACTAGGATCTTGTTTAAGATCCCCTCAGTAAAAATATTGTGTTTTGATAAAAATGAAATGACTTTTGATTTGTACCTGTGAGGTACCCTCAGTATTCGATTCGTACCCGTAAGGTACCTTCAGTACACTCGTTATCCACTACCTCGAGTCAACAGGTGTTCGATTGAATTGCTCTGTTCTGAATTGGCTATATAAATGTGATATCTGAATGAGTATAATAATGAGATGCATGTTGGATTATTTGACATGAATATGAATTTGAGATGCCGAATGTATGGCTTTTAAATTGTGAGCATGTTTATATGGTTTATGTTAAAGCTATTGCATTTTGCCATTCTGTATGTGTTATGCCTTGACGACCATTATGAATGGCCGTCCATATTTTATGTGTGTTTCCCCACTAAGCGTTTATCGCTTAGCATGGTGTTTTTACCCGTGCAGGTGCGGAAGGAGTTTTGCTTTAAGAGAGTCGCCGACGTCAAGCCAACACAGAAGGTTTTAGTGTAGGGCTCAGATTTTGTAATCTTGATGTTTCTTTTTGTATAGAACTCTCTTGTACCTGTTTTGTTATAGCTTCCGCTGTTGTATTTATATTTTGGTTATGTAATATCTTTTGTTTCAGCTAGTTAATCAGAACATTATTGTAATGGTTAATTATATTAATGCATGATTAGCTATGGTGTTCTTTTCCTTTAAAGTTTTTAATTATCCCATATTTTTGTATGTATGGTATGAATGTATGTATGTTTTGCTTTGTATCTGTTTGTTGGCACCTTTACTCATACGGCATCTCACTCCTTATCGGATGGGATCGCCTACGTATGGGTAGGGGGTGTTACAGTTTTTGGTATCAGAGCCTGGTTTAGGCGTTTCTGGGTGTTTTTGATGTTATGTTGAGTTGCTTAGATGTGTATGTGTCTAGATCTGTGTTGGCTGATGCGGTTGTTTCTTATTTGTTTAGATGGCTTCTAATTCTGCTCGTGGATCACTTGAGGAATCCGCTGAGAGTGTGAACCCTCAAGTTATAGATCCATCAATTTCTGTGTCGGCTCAGCATGCTAGGGTCCAGCCCGAGGCCATAGCCATGCCTTTTGAGGCTATGTTTAGATTGCATCAGGACATGGCTAGGGTTTTGGAGAGAGTGACTGCTCCTAGAGCCCCTATGGAGAACTTGAGAAGAGTAGGTGTGGAAGACTTTTGTGGCACGGGTTTGGATGAGTCAGAGATTGCTAAGAAATGGTTAGATAAAGTGAAGCGTGCTTTGAGAGAGATTCGGTGTCCTCCCGACCAGCAGGTAGAGTGTGCATTAGTTTTATTGCAAGGGTCCGCTTTTAAATGGTGGGAATTGGTTTGCAGGCATCCTCAGCTACCGGATCCGATCACTTGGGAGTTCTTTGAGGGTGAGTTCACAAAGAAGTATATTACTCAGACTTATAGAGATGCTAGATGGGCGCAGTTTTTGAGTTTGAGGCCGAGGACCATGTCAGTTTCAGATTATGAGAAAGAGTTCAATCGGTTGTCTCGCTATGCTCCGCGTGGGTTTATGACAAATGATTTCAGATGTAAGCATTTTGAAGCGGGTTGAATGAGTCTTTGAAGATTGCTTTGATTTCCTTGATGTGCATGCCTGGGGTAAGTTATTATCAGATTGTGGAGGCTGCCGTGAGGGCTGAGAGAGAGGGCTGAGAGGAGGAACCCTTCTCGTGGTGGATCTTCTTCATCCTCGGGTAAGAGATCGAGGAACCCACAGGATGAGTCATCATTTAGCCCGGCTTCTAGAGGTAGTAGACAGGGTTTTGTAGCTGTGTCAGGTTCTGATAGAGGTGGTAGATCTGAGACTACATCAGTTTGTCCTCATTGCAGTAAGACTCATCGGGGTGAGTGTAGGTGGCTCTCCGATGCGTGCTTCAGGTGTTGGAGCACTGAGCATCTTTTGGCTAGCTGTCCGAGATTGCATGAGGATTCAGGTTCACAGAGAGAGGCCAGTAGGGTCGGTTCGAACGCTTCTCAGGCTACCCGTGGTAGAGGCCGTGGTAGAGGTCGAGGTGGTCGACCTAGAGATGGTGCTGCATCAGAGACAGTGGAGCATGAGTTGCCAGTCGCAGCTAGAGCATATGCTGTGCGAGCAAGAGAGGAGCAGAATGCACCTGATGTTATTGCTGGTAAGTTCCTACTCCATGACACTGAATTGTATGCTCTAATTGACCCTGGTTCGACACACTCATACTTGTGCACATATAAAATTGTTGATAAGTTGCATGTGGTTGATCAGTTAGATTATGAGATATGTGTGACAAGTCCATTAGGGCATAATGTCAGTGTGAGTAGAGTCTTTAGGAGTTGTCCTCTGATGGTTGAGGGAGTTGTGCTTCCAGCGGATTTGATTGAGTTGCCTTTCAGAGAGTTTGATTTGATTCTGGGTATGGACTGGTTGGGTAAGCATCGGGCTGTGGTTGATTGCCATAGGAAGACAGTTGTTCTTCGGGATAGAGGTCAGTCTCCTGTGTTTATGAAAGGTTTGGGTGCTAGTTCTTTGAATAATGTGATTTCTGCGATGCAAGCCAAGATGTTTATCAGGAAAGGTTGTGAGGCTTTTCTAGCAGTTGTGCTGGATTCCAAGAGAGATCAAGTTCAGATTGAGGACATTCCTGTTGCGCGGGAGTTTAGTGATGTGTTCCTGAGTGAGTTGCCTGGTTTGCCTCCTGAGAGAGAGGTCGAGTTGTCCATTGAGATTATGCCGGGTACCACACCTATTTCGAAAGCACCTTATCGGATGGCTCCTGTAGAGTTCAGGGAACTTAAGACTCAGCTACAAGAGCTATTGGATAAGGGGTTTATTCGACCTAGCATATCTCCTTGGGGAGCTCCAGTTCTGTTTGTCAAGAAGAAAGATGGATCTTTGCGGATGTGTATCGACTACAGGCAGATCAATAAGGTTACAGTGAAGAATAGGTATCCGTTGCCTAGGATTGAAGATTTGTTTGATCAGCTTCGAGATGCAGGAGTCTTCTCCAAGATAGATCTTCGATCAGGGTATTATCAGCTTCGAGTTCAGGACGCAGATGTGCTTAAGACTGCATTTCGGACTAGGTATGGTCACTATGAGTTTCTTTTGATGCCGTTTGGTTTGATCAATGCTCCAGCGGCTTTTATGGATTTTATGAACCATGTGTTTAGGCCATATCTAGATCGATTTGTAGTAGTGTTCATTGATGACATCTTGGTGTATTCCAAGGATGAGAGCGAGCATGAGGAGCATCTCCGATTGGTTTTGCAGATGCTGAGAGAGCATCAGTTGTTTGCCAAGCTTAGCAAGTGTGATTTTTTGCTTCGGGAAGTGTCATTTTTGGGTCACATTGTTTCAGCTAGGGGTATTCAGGTGGATCCAACCAAGATTGAGGCGATAGTTGATTGGAAAGCGCCTAGAAATGTTCAGGAAGTGAGGAGTTTCCTTGGTTTGGCAGGGTACTACCGTCGGTTTGTTAAGGGTTTTTCTGTGATTGCCGCTCCGATGACTAGATTGTTGAGGAAAGGGGTCAGATTTGAGTGGTCAGATAGATGCCAGGCTTGTTTTGATCAGTTAAAGCAGTTGCTAGTTGAGGCTCCTATACTTACTCAACCCATCTCGGGTAAAGAGTTTGTCATTTATAGTGATGCTTCGGGTGTTGGCCTTAGATGTGTTTTGATGCAAGAAGGTAAGGTCGTGGCTTATGCTTCTTGACAGTTAAAGCCACATGAGAGGAACTATCCGACGCATGATCTAGAGTTGGCAGCTGTGATCTTTGCTTTGAAGATTTGGCGTCATTATCTGTATGGGGAAAAGTGTAGGATCTTTTCGGACCATAAGAGCTTGAAGTACTTCCTCACATAGAAAGAGTTGAACATGAGACAGCGTCGTTGGCTTGAGTTGTTTAAGGACTACGACTGCATTGTGGATTACCATCCTGGTAAGGCCAATGTAGTCGCTGATGCTTTGAGTCAGAAGTCAGTTTCAGCCTTGATCCTGAGACAGTTTAGATGGAGGTTTGATTCAGATGGGGCGTTGATTGCTCAGTTGCGTGTGAAGCCTACCTTGAGACAGAGGATTGTGGATGCTCAGAGGGATGATGAGAGGCTTCAGCGGTTTGTGCAAGAGGTCAGATCGGGTAAGCAGTCAGAGTTCTCAGTTCAGGATGAGGTGCTTATGTTCAGAAATCGCTTGTGTGTGCCAGAGTCTGAGGATTTGAGGAGACAGCTTATGAGTGAGGCGCATAGTACAGTTTTTACTATGCATCCTGGTAGTGAGAAGATGTATCGGGACATGAAACAGTTTTATTGGTGGTCCGGTATGAAGAGAGACATTGTGGATTTTGTTTCCAAGTGCTTGACTTGTCAGCAGGTAAAGGCTGAGCATCAGGTTCCTTCGGGATTGCTTACGCCTTTATCCGTTCCTAAGTGGAAGTGGGATGATATAGCCATGGACTTTGTATCTGGTTTGCCTTTGATTCAG
This sequence comes from Excoecaria cochinchinensis, assembly GCA_947683425.1. Lineage (NCBI taxonomy): Eukaryota > Viridiplantae > Streptophyta > Magnoliopsida > Malpighiales > Euphorbiaceae > Excoecaria > Excoecaria cochinchinensis. Next base: position 26,971,688 of record CANTUQ010000004.1, read on the forward strand.
AAGAAGCACGACTCGGTTTGGGTGATAGTGGATCGGCTTACGAAGTCAGCTCACTTTCTGCCAGTTAGAGTGGACTACTCAATGGATAGATTGGCCAGTATCTATGTGGATGAGATAGTTCGGTTGCATGGTGTGCCATTGTCCATAGTTTCAGACCGGGATCCTAGGTTCACTTCCAAGTTCTGGAAAGAGTTCCAGAGAGCTTTAGGCACTAAGTTGAACTTCAGTACATCGTTTCATCCTAACGCCGATGGTCAGTCAGAGCGAGTCATTCAGATTCTGGAGGATATGATGAGGGCTTGTACTTTGGATTTTCCGGGTAGTTGGGACAGATATGTATCGCTGATGGAGTTTGCCTACAACAATAGCTTTCAGTCGAGTATTGGTATGGCACCGTATGAGGCTTTGTATGGTCGACAGTGTAGGACTCCGATTTGTTGGACCGAGCTATCCGAGAGATCAGTGATTGGGCCAGAGTTGGTTAGCGATACCGAAGAGAAGATCAGAGTTGTGCAGCGAAATTTGAAGGCAGCCAAGGATCGACAGAAGTCTTATGCCAACTTGAAGAGGAAAGACGTGCAATTTGAGATCGGGGACAAGGTTTTCCTTAAAGTTTCTCCTTGGAGGAAAGTGCTTCGGTTTGAAAAAAAAGGTAAGCTTAGTCCTCGTTTCATTGGTCCTTATGAGATTTTGGGTAAGGTTGGACCTGTAGCCTATAGATTGGCGTTACCGATGGAGTTAGCAAAGTTGCACGATGTGTTCCATGTTTCGATGCTTCGTCGGTACAGATCAGATCCTTCGCATGTTCTTTCAGTTCAGGATATTCAGGTTCAGCCAGATTTTTCCTTTGATGAGGAACCGAGAGCCATTCTAGCTCGAGAGGTGAGGCAACTGAGGAGTAAGCAGATCCCATTGGTAAAAGTGTTATGGAACCATCATGGAGTCGAGGAAGCGACTTAGGAACCGGAAGAGTCGATGAGAGCTCAGTATCCGAAGTTGTTCAGTTCAGGTGAGAATTTCGAGGACGAAATTCTTATTAGTAGGGGAGAGTTGTCACACCCCGTTTGCCCCCTAGTAGTATGAGCCTGTCTATATGTGTAAGCATTCGCATGTGTTTGGCATATCATAAGGGTATTTTAGTAAAATGCATGTTTTTGGGGTTTATTAGCATATGGTTATATGTATGACATTAGTGTGTTAATTAATTGGGAAATGATTGTGTGCATGTGTTTATACCATTGTAGGGTGTGCATTAGTTGGGAGTGCATTGTGTGTGAGAAGTATTTGTTTGATTGGTGTGAGTGATTGGTTTCCACCAACAGGAAAGTGACAAGTGTAGGGTTAGGGAAAAAGATGAGTTAGTAGAGAAGCAAAAGTGAGAAGGCAGGGACTTAATTCTTTTTCCCGATTCTTCTTCTTCTTCTCTAGCTCATCTTCTTCCTTTGCTTTTATTTGGGAACCCTAGCTTGGATTAAGCTACTGTTAGTGGAAATCAACCATCTCCTTGGCATTCTTTGGTAAGTCATTGCATTCCTCACTCTGTTTTCCATTTGTTTTCTTCTTCTTCTTCTTTGGGTTTAGATTTAACTTAGGGTTTTTATTTTGGTTGTTCTTCGATGTGTTATTGCTTAGGTGTGGCTCCTCGCGATCCCAAGGGCAAGGAGATTGCTAGGAGTAGTGGAGCTAAGTGATTGAAGCTTAGAATCTCAGGTTTAGGATTTTTGTTTGTGAATTGTGCTTGATTTGAACTTACTGTAATTTAGGGTTTATGTTCTTGAGAAGCTTGAATGCATTTATGCTTGATTTGGTTGTTTTAATTTTCGAATTAAGTTGCAATTATCTTGTTTATGTTGTATGAGATGTCTTCTGGAAGGTAAGAATAGATTTGTATGGTTTTGATTCAAATTTGGGATTGATTTTTGAGTTCTGGAATTCTGGAAAATCGCATTACTGTTGAAATTCCTATTGTCTGTGTCTGTCGCGTGACTAGCCAACAAGAGAGGCCAGTCACGCCTCATGACCAGCCAGAGAGGCAGTCACGAGTGGTGACTGCCAGTCACAACTCGTGACCAGCCAAGAGGAAGCCAGTCACGAGGCATGACTCCCAGTCACGACTCGTGACCTGCCAGAGAAGGCAGTCACGGGTGGTGATTGCCAGTCACGACCCGTGACCAGCCCAAAGAAAGAAGCCAGTCACGAGACGTGACTCCCAGTCACGACTCGTGACCAGCAAGAGGAAAGGGCAAGTCACGACATGACCAGAAGCCAGTCACGAGGCATGACTCCCAGTCATGACTCGTGACCAGCTAGAGGCAGAGGCCAGTCACGAGTTGTGATGCCAGTCACGACTCGTGACCAGCCCACCTTGTTGGTCACCCCCGTTCGGCCTATTTTCTGAAATTTCCCGGTTTTAACTCAAAAATGAATTCCGTACTTCTTCTGAATGGACTTATACTGCTGTATGATGCATGTTATACTTTTATATGCTTTGATATAAGTGATACCATGATTCTTCGGATGAATTATATGTTGTATTCTGAAATATGATTTGAATGACGCTTAACCTGCTAGAGTCAAGTAAGTGGATAGTTAGGCATGCCTAATAGAGTCTTTTAGCTGCAGCCCTAGTTTGGACCCCGATCAGGTCCCCGTTTGGTTCCTCGCGAACCCCTCAGTACTAGGATCTTGTTTAAGATCCCCTCAGTAAAAATATTGTGTTTTGATAAAAATGAAATGACTTTTGATTTGTACCTGTGAGGTACCCTCAGTATTCGATTCGTACCCGTAAGGTACCTTCAGTACACTCGTTATCCACTACCTCGAGTTAGCAGGTGTTCGATTGAATTGCTCTGTTCTGAATTGGCTATATAAATGTGATATCTGAATGAGTATAATAATGAGATGGATGTTGGATTATTTGACATGAATATGAATTTGAGATGCGGAATGTATGGCTTTTAAATTGTGAGCATGTTTATATGGTTTATGTTAAAGCTATTGCATTTTGCCATTGTGTATGTGTTATGCCTTGACAACCATTGTGAATGGCCGTCCATATTTTATGTGTGTTTCCCCACTAAGCGTTTATCGCTTAGCACGGTGTTTTTATCTGTGCAGGTGCGGAAGGAGTTTTGTTTTGAGAGAGTCGCCGACGTCAAGCCAACACAGAAGGTTTTAGTGTAGGGCTCAGATTTTGTAATCTTGATGTTTCTTTTTGTATAGAACTCTCTTGTACCAGTTTTGTTATAGCTTCCGCTGTTGTATTTATATTTTGGTTATGTAATATCTTTTGTTTCAGCTAGTTGATCAGAACATTATTGTAATGGTTAATTATATTAATGCATGATCAGCTATGGTGTTCTTTTCCTTTAAAGTTTTTAATTATCCCGTATTTCTATATGTATGGTATGATTGTATGTATGTTTTGCTTTGTATCTGTTTGTTGGCACCTTTACTCATACGGCATCTCACTCCTTATCGGATGGGATCACCTACGTATGGGTAGGGGGTGTTACAACAAAGCTTCCATGGGAAGCAAAAATAAATTCTTCCTTTCCTCTCTCTTTCTTTCAAATCCAATTAAATCCATTTAATGCTCTCACCTGCTACTCCATATGTCAATCTCTCATTGGACCCCTTACTCATCTTCTTTGACTTTCTCCTTTTTGTCCATAATTAATCACCAATTCACTTACACAATTACCCAATTACCCTTAAATGTCCAATTAAACATGAAATTTCAACTAGGCCATTTTTGGGATGTTACAATTCTCTCTCCCTTAAGAAATTTTATCCTCGAAATTTTCCCACTAATAATTTATATTCCAATCCAAATCAATAGCTTAAACCTTATTTAAAGAATCATAACTTACCGGAGGGACCCGTGAGTTGCTTCACATCTTCTCTGATCACTTTGAAGATTCTAGCCGGACAGTCCGAAGCATACGGCTCTGCAACTAACTTTAATGGCACTAGAGAAATTCTACCTCTATCTCTGCCACTTTTTACTGCATTGGATTTACCTGTAGCAGCTTTACTCTCTTGTTGGCTCTTATTCTCCCTCCGATCGGGGCAATTAGCAAACCGATGCTCCATGCTACCGTACTTGAAGCACACTCTCGTGATCTTTCAACACTTGTCCCAGTGTTACCTTTGACAATGTTGACATTTTGGTGTCTCCCGTGCTCTTTTGTCTACTTTTGTTTCTATACCCATTGCTTTTCTCTTTTGTCCTCTTTTCTTAACAACATCCTTAGAAACTTGAGGAGCAGTCAATCTGTCCAAAATCCGAATCAACCCTTGCACAATTTCTGAATTCTCATACCCTATACCGGGACCATCATCTCACTGACACTGCGGAACAGGCTGATCAACTTTAAACTGAATCACGCTACCCGTTGTCTCACCCACATTCTCACTCAGATCAGACTCCATCTAGACACTACACAAGACAACATCTGCATTAGGCCACGACTCTAGACAGACTCTCATGCAAGTACTCTATACTTAAATATCACATAGGCCAGAACCGACTAAACCGGTGGTCTGATACACAAAACTGTAACACCCCGATACCCCCATTGGAAGGATATCAGAATGCCATGCAAGCAGATGCAATTAATCAAACATATAACGACAGCGAAAAATGTTAAAGATCAAAAGGAGATTAAAACATCTAATAATATCAGAAAGCAGTACAATATTACAAAAGAGATTTGTAAATCTTTTTCCTATACATATACTAAAATATTCCCTTACAAAAAGTTACACTTTAGAATAACATCTCTTTACAAAACATATTCATCTACATGGGCAAAAGTAATAACAAAAGACAAAGACTTCATATAAAAATACCTAGTGGTCGATGTGACGCGCGCCAGATCCCCGCGGCCGCCCCTTCGACCGCCCGCATGTGGGCGATCAGGGCATTTGTGGGTCCGTTGACAGCTTGCAATAAATTGCAAGTGCGTCTATGTTGGGCAACAGGGAGGTTTTATGGAGTCGCCACCCAATAGAACATTGGGGAAGTTTCTCTCACCTCGGAGAGCCTAAGACTGCGCTTAGTATCCATTTTGGGCCAGCCAAAGGGGTCTTGGAGGGTAACCTCTCGCCCTAAGGAGCCTAGGATTAATGCTAAAGCCTCGTGATACAAGAGCTGTCTTGGAGGGTAAACCTCTCGCCTCTTTGAGCCCAAAGACCAGAGCTGGGTTTGGAATTTCTCATCTATTTCTACCTCGATTATTTTATGATCAAATTTTAATTATCATTGATTCGCTCTCTCTCCACACGATGCAATTGAATTGAAAGGCGCATTTTATTCACGTATTTAAAACAATAGATAAATAAATGAATAAAAGAATAAAGCATTAAATCAAATAAATTACAACAATACTGGGAGCGAAATACAACTCCCATTTATAAATATGCTATACATGCATAAAACGGGTTATTCATTTATTTTGAGGACTTTGGACCCCACATGTGTTCATTATGGAAAACGATTTTTATGTGATGGTTTTATTGGGTAAAATAGGACATTGGTCCAGTTTTATTTAGCCAACATTCTTTTTGTTAGAAAACATTTGTGTGGTGGTTCTTTTTAAAAGCGGTCGAAAATCATTTTATTATTACAGACCACAAATACATAAAATGCAATAAAATAGTAATTACATATTTCTAAATAAATAAATAAATGAATACATAAATAATTGCATAAATAAATAACAATAATAATAACAATAATCAATAATGATAATAATGATAATAATAATAATAATAATAATAATAATATTAATAAACAGAAATTAAATAAATATATAATAATAATAATAAAATAAAATATAAAGGAAATAGGGATTTACCTCGCCGGAGCTTCGCCTGAGGGGAGGTGGTAGACACCACCGGCACCGAGAATTAGATCGGACCGCCGGGATCTCGCCGGAGTGGGCCACGCGCCGATCAGTCGCTGGAGGAAGCCGGAATCCGCCTCGAAGTCATCACTGGACTTCCTCGCCATGCGCCGGATGTCGGAGCCGATGAAGGAGCGGTGACCGCGACGGGGTGCGTCTGGGCGTGCCGGTTGCGCCGCCGGCGGCCACGCCTCCTCTCCTTTTCTTTTTCTCTTTTCTTCCTCCGGCGCCTGAGCTGTGCTCCGTTGGCCACTCTCCTCTCTTCTCTCCTTTATTTCTTTTCCTTATTTCCTTCTCTCTTTGGCTCCCTTTTCTTGGTTTCTTTGATTTGTTCTTCTCTGTGTCTTTCTTGCTCTCTATTTTCCTACGCTCTCTTTTATATTTTCTTCGGTTTCTTCTTTCTATGGCCGGCCTCCCTCCTCTGTTATTTCTCTCTCTTCTCTCTTTTATCTTTCTATTTTCTATTTCTTTTACCTTTCTTTTGTTCCAGCCGAGAGCCCCCTCTTAATTTCTCATCTTATTCTTTTTATACCCCACAAATTAGGGCTAAGGGTCACAGGACTTGGAGAATTTGCCTCCTCAGAGGACTTGGAAAATTTGCCTCCTCAGAGGACTTTGAGAATTTGGCTCCTCAGAGGACTTGGAGAATTTGCCTCCTCAGAGGACTTGGAGACTTTGCCTCCTCAGAGGACTTGGAGAATTTGCCTCCTCAGAGGACTTTGAGGTTTTGCCTCCTCAGAGGACTTCATGATTTTGGGATTTTGCCTCCTCAGAAGACTTGGAGAATTTGCCTCCTCAGAGGACTTTGAGGCTTTACCTCCTCAAAGGACTTTGAGATTTGCCTCCTCAGAGGTCTTCAGGATTTGCCTCCTCAGAGGACTTTGAGATTTTGCCTCCTCAGAGGACTTTGAGGTTTTGCCTCCTCAGAGGACTTTGAGGTTTTGCCTCCTCAGAGGACTTCGGGATTTGCCTCCTCAAAGGACTTCAAGATTTGCCTCCTCAAAGGACTTCAAAATTTGCCTCCTCAGAGGACTTCAAAATTTGCCTCCTCAGAGGACTTCAAGATTTGCCTCCTCAAAGGTCTTCGAGATTTGCCTCATCAGAGGACTTCGAGATTTGCCTCCTCAGAGGACTTTGAGAATTTGCCTCCTCAGAGGACTTTGAGATTTTGCCTCCTCAGAGGAATTTGAGATTTTGCCTCCTCAGAGGACATCATGTTTTGCCTCCTCAAAGGATTTCAGGATTTGCCTCCTCAAAGGACTTCAAGATTTGCCTCCTCAAAGGACTTTAAGATTTGCCTCCTCAGAGGTCTTCAAGATTTGCCTCCTCAGAGGTCTTCGAGATTTGCCTCCTCAGAGGACTTCGAGATTTGCCTCCTCAGAGGTCTTCATGTTTTGCCTCCTCAAAGAACTTCGAGGTTTTATTATGTGCCCCCTGAGAGGTCTTAGGTTAATTGTCCTGATTGATGCTTGGAATGACATCGTCACTCGGATTCTGCTGGTGTCCGCATCGAGTCTCTTTTTCTGCGAGACTTAAAAAGGCAAATATGCAGGAAAAATTCGTGAGTATGCATGTGTATGCTTGTATATGCAGCAATGCAGTATAAAAAATTCGTCTAAGTGGGTTGGAGGCCACAGCCGATTTGATTGTAATTTGCAGTAAGATCAGTGCCTTCTGGAATTGCCTTTGAATTTCATGCTCTTTGGGGATCATGAGGTTCTCGTCTGAAACCTGTAGTCATTATTTTAAGGTAGTGCATCCCTCGTAGATTTTCACACTAGCTTTTCTTAGCGGGAAATGCGTCCTTTCGGATTTTCACATGACCCTGCGCCTTATTTTTGCCTGGAATGGACCCAACCCAATCCAGCAGCTTTTTCTTCTTCTTTTTTTTTTTTTAGGACAGACTGCCTGTTTTCAGGTTTTCACCCTGTCCTTTGGTCTAACTTTTGCTTAGAGCGCCAATTACGGTTTTTATCTCTAACGGCCTTTTTTCTTTTTTTCTTATTTGTTTTTCTTTTTTTCTTTTGTACATCAGATGAACTATTCTGGTTACATCAATACCATTGCATAAATGCACATATTTCAATTTGATTTCATAATATATGATCATTATTTGGCATTAATCTCAAGATACAAAACCTCATCCAATCTCGGGATGGATCTTGAAAGCATCAAACTCCTGTTATCAATCATCTCTCTTTTTGATTCTCATGATCGAATATTTTCTCTCTGCTCTAATTTAATCTTTTGAATGCAAATTCTAGAAGCAATGTTGGAGACGAGACTTAACTCAAATGCCTTAATGCACTCATGGCTTCTCGCTTGAAGCTCAAGAAACACCATAGGCCTCTTCTTACGTACAAACCTTATTAAAAGGTCATCTTTGCTAATTGGATAAGACTGAACCCAGAATCAAAAGGTCTTACTTTGGTTGTAATGTTTGGCTTGGGTAGATGGCTGTCAAAGAAAGATCAGGTCGTTAGAGAAAAATGGCTGCGATATTTTCTCAACTGATGGATGAATCGTTCTCGGCTCAAAAGTATTCTTGAATTTGGGCTCGATAACATTCTAGCTCTTTGAGATCAAAAGGGCAATCATTGAAACTAGTCAATTGGTCACCATTTTGAGCTCTCTTTTTTATTCTTCTTTTTTCTTTTTTCTTTGCTTCTTTTTCTTTCATTTTTCATTCATTTTTTTTCTTTTTGGATTTTTCAATTTTCTTTTTCTTTTTCTTCTTTTTGCTTTCGCTTCTCTTTTTTTTTTTGAGCTCATGCCTTTCATGCATGACTAAACCCTCTTTCCAAATTCTGAACTTGCTCTTATCAAGGGAATTTTCTAATAGTCCAAAGAATTGTTCAAATGTACATCCATCAGTTTTAGAGTGGCCACTCTTCTAAGGGGAAGCCAAAATCATTTTAGGCGAGGGGGTAGTTTTAATGTGTGTAATAACAAAATTGGTACACATTCAGCATACCTGCATAAAGGCTCAATGGGCTAGCAAGCGATTGCAGAACAAGGGTAAAAAATAGTCATTTAGAGAGCTATACAAAGAAAAGATTGCCTAAATCATTTTTCAGGTTCTGTCTTATCCAGAGATCACTTCGACGGGTAATCAGAAAGGTTCTAGTGCTCTTAGTGAGTTTTCATCCAATCTCCTAATTGCAACTAGTTTTTTCTTTCTTATTTTTATTTTCTCTCTGACTCTCTCTCTCTTCAGGAGTTATATCAGATGCCGTCAAGATTTTCTTTGGATTTTCCAAAGTTCCAAGATTAAATGTAGTAGTATTAATTGAAATAATATAAAAATGAATGAATGTATCATGATCATAAGAAATGAAATCATTAGAAATAATATACAAGTACGCAAAATATTGTTCATCATATTAACATAACCAAAATGTTATAAAGAGTTCTCAAAATATAGAGACATAATACATAATATCTCCTTGTAGTTCTTGCAAAATATGCCACTCCGGTGGACTGGGTCCGATTACATATTCGGTAGAGGGACTGCGTTGTAGCCCGGCTTTTTCTTTTCCTCCCTCTTCTCAGGGTCGGCGATCTGCTTCGTGTCAATAAGATCTTGAATTTCATGTCTTAGCCTCGCACAACGGTCCGTCATATGCCCCGTGTGCTGGTGGAAAGCATAATACTCATCATCTTTATGACCCGGTTGTCCTTGGTTTTGGGCTGGCTTAGGAGGTAGGGACTGCAGCCTCCCTTCTTTTATCAGTCTTTTTAATACCCAGGACAAAGGACGGCCCAAATTTGAAAAGTGCCTTTGACTTTGCCCCATTCCGGTAGCTGAAACTTCGGCAGCCTTGCCATTTCTGCTGTTACTGCCCCCAGCACCACTCGGTCTACTCCCAGACTGATTTCCATAATTCCTCCAAGAAAAGCTATTCTGACTCGCCTTCTTCGCAAGGTAGGCCCCCTCAGCTTCTACAACAATGTCTTTCAATGACTCCCAACCTCTAAGCCCCTTGAAGCTAAGCAAATTCCTCAGGTAAGGACAGGAGTTTCTGATAAATAGCCTAATCTGATCAGCTGTGTCAGGCTTCCGTTTCATTTCCATTACCCTGTTCCTCCACCTTGTGAGGTACTCATGGAACGATTCATCGGGCTTTTGCTGTAGAAGTTCGAGGTCCTTCAGGGTGACCTCCATTCTGGTGCTGCAGTCATACTGCTTCATAAATTCATCGGTCAGCAGGTCCCAGTCTTCTTTACACCTCCCATCCAGCCCATGGTACCAATCCACTGCAGGACCCGATAGGCTGAGGCAAAAATACTCCACCTTTTGCTTCTTGCTTAGCCCCGTGCCCTTCATCACTAAGGTGTATTGCTTGACATGCGCAGAAGGATCTGAAGTACCGTTAAACTTTGGCAGCTCAGGCATTTTAAATCTTTGGGGTAACAATTCTTTATCCCCCAAGTTTCTATCTTCAGGGTTGACCCCTTTTCCAGCTGACAACATCCGGGTGATGGCCTCAATCTGCTGTCTCATTGCCCTCAGAGTCTCATCTTCCACCTTGGGTGCTCTATCCCTCACAGCTTGGTAGGCAACTACTTCCTCCATCTCATCTTCTTCCACAAAGTCTTCCTCGGGATTATAAACCCTTGCCCTTCTTGGCTCAATAGGCGCAACTTCATTCTCATTAATGGGTTGACGAGCAGCCACTCCAGCGAAGGGAGCCTCCCCACCAGCAGGCGGTTCAACTTGCCCCTGAGGAGGGACTGCTGGTACTTGTTGAGCAATGGGCGGCTGCAGAATAGGAGGTGCTTGCGCAGCAGGGGGATGGGCAATTCTTTCGACCATAGCGCCTATCATATCTAGCATTCTTTGTTCAAATTCATCCAACCTCCGGGCAAGGTCTTGAGTGGATGGGTTTCCAGTTTCGTTCGCCTTGGAGGATGGGGTACTAGATGTCCAGAGTGGATCAGGATCCCAATCGAGCACTAATTCCAACAATCCAAAGCTAATCGACCGTCGGGACCTTTAACCCACTTGGAAGAATCTATGATGGCTAAAACTTTAAACTGTTAGTATGATGCGTGTATGGCAATATACAATGCATGATCGTGAATTATGCAGATGGAGTGAAAAAATCAATAAATTGTAATTATGCGATGCAATGCATGAAAACAAATATACAAGTGATGGTATATGCGTGTGAAAAACAATATGCAGGCAAAAGGGTATATACACAATATGAAATGTATTTTTTATTGTGTTTATTTTATTTTTTTTGACATGAATGACATGTGATGTATGTGCATGTTGTGCAGCATTCATAGCCACATGCAAGCAGATAAATCCTTCCAACCTTATTTCTCCCAGACACGAGGTCGTGCGATCTCTTTCCTAGGCGAGCTTTATCCAAGGGTTAACAGGGAACCCAATGGACGCGTATAGTGCACGGTGAGAAGCCGGCAGCATAACAACTCTTAATTAAAAGCACATGGATGTTTGGCCATTATATATTTAAACAATTAGATTAAATCAAGATTAGCCCATCGGGGAATGAAAGCCTTTGATGAAAATCATCTGATTCAATTGATTTTGTTCAATATATGATGGCCCAAACAACAAGCACGATATTATGGTACATGTCACCTAGTGGAGGTTTCTATTGCCATTACATGGGCTTCGATCAAAAGGTGGTGTTACTTTAGGGCTACCCAAGCATGATCCCTGCCGACGGGTCTAGCTCATCGCGAGCGTAACAACCGATCGGGTCACCATTTTATATACCACGATGGTACGAGGCTTGGGCTGGTGATTATCCTTAACACTTCCCCAAATTGAGTGAAAATGAGGTCGTGCTTCAGGAACACACCGGGGCTAATAGAGGGACCAAACTAGCATATTCTAAAGCTCTAATGAGATGTAATGCAAATGAGAGAAAGCAAATTTATGAATTAAATTTTAACCATAAATGTTAAACGAGGTATTTTCAAATTGAAATCTCAAACCATAACGTCCCCAGTGGAGTCACCATTGTGACGCACGCCGGATCCCCGCGGCCGCCCCTTCGACCGCCGGCACGTGGGCGATCGGGGCATTTGTGGGTCTGTTGACAGCTTGCAATAAATTGCAAGTGCGTCTATGTTGGGCAACAGGGAGGCTTCATGGAGTCGCCACCCAATAGAACATTGGGGAAGTTTCTCTTGCCTCGGAGAGCCTAAGACTGCGCTTAGTATCCATTTTGGGCCAGCCAAAGGGGTCTTGGAGGGTAACCTCTCGCCCTAAGGAGCTTAAGATTAACGCTAAAGTCTCGTGACACAAGAGGTGTCTTGGAGGGTAAACCTCTCGCCTCTTTGAGCCCAAAGACCAGAGCTGGGTTCGGGATTTCTCATCTATTTCTACCTCGATTATTTTATGATCAAATTTTAATTATCATTGATTCGCTCTCTCTCCACAAGATGCAATTGAATTGAAAGGCGCATTTTATTCACGTATTTAAAACAATAGATAAATAAATGAATAAAAGAATAAAGCATTAAATCAAATAAATTACAATAATTCTAGGAGCGAAATACAACTCCCATTTATAAATGTGCTATACATGCATAAAACGGGTTATTCATTTATTTTGAGGACTTTGGTCCCCGCATGTGTTCATTATGGAAAACGATTTTTATGTGATGGTTTTATTGGGTAAAATAGGACATTGGTCCAGTTTTATTTAGCAAACATTCTTTTTGGTACAAAACATTTGTGTGGTGGTTCTTTTTAAAAGCGGTCGAAAATCATTTTGTTATTACAAACCACAAATACATAAAATGCAATAAAATAGTAATTACATATTTCTAAATAAATAAATAAATGAATACATAAATAATTGCATAAATAAATAACAATAATAATAACAATAATCAATAATGATAATAATAATAATAATAATAATAATAATAATATTAATATTAATAAATACAAATTAAATAAATATATAATAATAATAATAAAATAAAATATAAAGGAAATAGGGATTTACCTCGCCGGAGCTTCGCCGGAGGGGAGGTGGTAGACACCACTGGCACCGAGAATTAGATCGGACCGCCGGGATCTCGCCGGAGTGGGCCACATGCCGATCAGTCGCTGGAGGAAGCCGGAATCTGACTCGAAGTCGTCACTGGACTTCCTCGCCACGCGCCGGATGTTGGAGGCCGATGAAGGAGCGGTGACCATGACGGGGTGCGTCTGGGCGTGCCGGTTGCGCCGCCGTGGCGCGTGAGGCGGTGCGCCGCCAGCGGCCACGCCTCCTCTCCTTTTCTTTTTCTCTTTTCTTCCTCCGGTGCCTGGGCTGTGCTCCATTGGCCACTCTCCTCTTTTCTCTCCTTTATTTCATTTCCTTATTTCCTTCTCTCTTTGGCTCCCTTTTCTTGGTTTCTTTGATTTGTTCTTCTCTGTGTCTTTCTTGCTCTCTATTTTCCTACTCTCTCTTTTATATTTTCTTCGGTTTCTTCTTTCTATGGCCGGCCTCCCTCCTCTGTTCTTGCTCTCTCTTCTCTCTTTTCTCTTTCTATTTTCTATTTCTTTTTCCTGTTTTTTGTTCCAGCTGAGAGCCCCCTCTTAATTTCTCATCTTATTCTTTTTATACCCCACAAATTAGGGCTAAGGGTCACAATGGTAAATTTCCTCATTAATTCCCTCCTTTTTTTTTAATTAATCTAACTTAATACACATACACTAATTAATCAAACATTACATACATAAAAATTAATCAAACATTAAACATTACACATTACACATTAATTTATTAATTAAACATGCACATATTAATCACATCTTAATACAATAATTAATTAAACATTACATACATCACATATTAATATAATTAATCTACTCAATATATAATTTATCTAATTAATTAAACATTACATCATTTAATCCATTTAAATTACCACACACACACACACACACACACACACACACACATATATATATATATATATTATCTAATTAATTACACTTTAAACTTTAATTTTACATGCACTTTAATCAACACAATAATATTAATTACTTAATTAACTAATAACGCCGATTAATTAATTACCTAATTTCATACATACATATTTATATATTTTTTTATTATTTTTTTTTCGGAGGGAGTAATCAAGGACCCAAAAATCACCATTTTCATTTTATGCCGAGCCCGAGACCCTGTGTCTACAGTCGACCTGCAGATGCCTAACTCCGAAAGAACTTGCCACCTACAGGGGAAAACAACCCATGCTAAGCTATAACGCTTAGTGGGGATGAACAAAATAGACATAGATACGCATGTAGAAATAATTACAATAATAACTTATAAATTTATCAACCAATAAAACGTATAAGTAATATATTACTTGCACAGCACGCCATTTATTTATACACATGCATACATGTAATCATTACTTATTCAACATATGCATATACATAATATGAAATAATTAACCATTCATAGCCACCTAGAAGTATTGCAGCACATCCTGTCATATCTCATGTACATAAATATGTAACATATACTCATTTCATATCACTAGAAACACATGCAATAGCCTGATTATTCACTAACTAGTGGATACAGGTACTAATATATTGATACAGATAGGACACAATATCCAAGCATATAGAGACATGGGTCTCGAACATCTTATATTGTTGATACTGATAGGACACAGTATCCAAGCATATAGAGACATGTATCTCAAACATCTTATATGACCCAAACGGGGCCGAATCAAAGACCCAAACGGGGCCCACATATAAATACAGTGCAGCTGCACTCACACTTAACCCTTGATAAGCGCTTATCTATCCACTACTATGACTATCAGGCTCAAATAACAACTCAGCTATGCTCTAGTATTAATATCATATAGTAGAGAATAATTCAAGTATAATCACATCATTTCATGTATACATGTATAATGATAAATTTCGGAGACACATAAATCATAAACTAGCTAATTTCAGAGACATATAAATCATATATCGATCTCAACATAAACATGTACTCAAAATCAAGTAATCTGTATACAAATAAAATCATATGCATTTATATCATATATATAACTATTAATCATGAACATATAACTTATAATTAAAGGCATCATAATATAACACAAGTCTAAAACAAATCATGTATCATGTAGTAGTAAAACCCATGTAAAAAGAGATTTGAAAACCATTTTCGAAAAATAGAGTAGGCGGGTATATGGGGTACTGTCAAGCTCCTGACAAGAAGTCGTGCTCGCGACTGTAACCAAATATTCACTATGGGAGAAAAGGGCCTGTACAAGTCATGCTCAGCCTCCAGGAGTCGTGCATATCCTACATAAGTCGTACATAGCATTACGACTCGTGCTCGGCGAAATCCTAGATCACGAGTCGGCACATCTCGCCGAGATGTGCATGACATGTCGAGTCGCGCACCTCCCTCTATGTTGTGCACAATCAGCTAATCAGAGCACTATGGCTGAATGGGCTCTCACGCTGAGTGGCCTCTGTTCGAGCGGGCTATCTTCACGACTCGTGAAGAACTTCACGTGTCATAAAGACTCTCATACTGAGCGACTACTCTTTATGACTCGTGAAGAGCATCACGTGTTGTGAAGAGTCTCCTCTGAATGAGACAATATTCACGATTCGTGATGAACTTCACGTGTCGTGAAGAGTACCCCGCCAATCAGCTCTACCGCGAGAGAAAGGATGACTCGTACTCGCGATAAGAAGTCATGCTCGCGACAGTAACTAAAGATTGACTGCGGGAGAAAAGGGCCAGCACAAGTCGTGTACAACCTGCACGGGGCAAATCCACGATCACGAGTCGGAACATCTCGCCGAGACGCAAATGACATGCTGAGTCGTGCACCTCCCTTCGGGTCGTGCACAATCAGCCGAGCAGAGCACTACAGTGAAGCGGGCTTTCTTTACGACTCGTGAAGAACTTCACGTGTCGTGAAGACTCTTATGCCGAGCAACTACTCTTCATAACTCGTGAAGAGCTTCACGTGTCGTGAAGAATTTTGTCCGAATGGAACAATTTTCATGACTCGTGAAGAACTTCACGTGTCCTGAAGAGAACCCTGCCGATCGGCTCTATGGCGAGAGAAAAGATGACTCGATTCTATCCTCGCGACAAGATTGTGTTTTCCTACTCCCAGCCAAAATGTAGAAACTCACAGCTTTTCAAAATCAAATCAAAACTGACCCAAAGCCATTTCTCATGCCAAAATCATGTAAAACATACCTCTAATGCTCTCAAAACATGATTATAACAATAACATCTCAAATTACAGAATAATCATATCCAACCATTTGACATATCTGGAAATTATAACATGTTCATCAAAACCCAGAAACTCATCTCAAATTCATGTTCGTTCTCTTCTAAAATTGACATGCAAAACATTAAATCTCTAGCATTTCAAAGTATATGCACTAATCTACTAAACACATGCATTTACATGTATCAAAACATACAAATAACAGCAAAATCACAACTCATTAACTGATCCAAACAAAGAAGGGCAAAAACACTTCCAACAAACATATTCACAAACAAAGCTCCCAAACCTGGAAATGGAGCTCAACAATTCCACAATCTTCAAGATTCCACTTTTTTCCTTTCCTTTATCTTTCCTCCTTTCTTTAGATTATTGCATAAAGTCAACAAAAATAAAAACCTTAAACCCAATCAAACTCGTATGGATAAAGAAGGAGAAGAAGAAGAAACAAACCATACTAATCCAGCTACATACCTTTCCAAAGCTAGTTCTTGATCAAAAACCCAACTCAATCTCAATGATCAACACATGCAAAAGCTAGAGAGCAAAAAAAGAAAAGAAGAAGAGAAAGGGAGGAGAACGACAAAAGCAGGAAAGGAATAAAGCTTCCACGGGAAGCAAAAATAAATTCTGCCTTTCCTCTCTCTTTCTTTCAAATGCAATCAAATCCATTTAATGCTCTCACCTGCTACTCCGTCTGTTAATCTCTTATTAGATCTATAACATCCCTTTCCCATATGAGGCAATGAGGACCCGTACGAGTAGGGGTGTCACAGCAAATAGAACGGAGCAAACATACATTCACAAAATATAAAAATACATATAAATAGCGGAAATTAAAACTTTAAAACCAATTGATCATTCATTCATAAATGGAATAACAATATTCAATTACATAATTGTTCTGATACCAACATAATTACATCATTCAGAGATACATAGCGGAAGCTTACAAAATACTAAATACAGGAGAGATCACTATTACAAAATAATCATGATACAAAAAAAATGCTAAGTTCTATCAACAATCCCACTGTGTTGGCTTGACTGGCGATGAGTCTCCCAAAAGCTATACACTTTCCGCACCTGCACAGGTGAAAACACTGTGCTAAGCGATAACGCTTAGTGGGGAAATAAACAATAACATATGGACGGCCATTCACAATGGTCATCAAGGTAAATCACATACGATATGGCATATGCTGAATATCATAAAATATAATCATAAACGAATCACATTAATATCATTCAAACGTTCAATAATCACATTCATATGCCAACTGATTCATATGCTCATAAATAGAGCCATTCAGATTCAAATACTTGTAATCATACTCATAATCATTCAGATTCATATTCTCATAGCATAACTGAACAAATCATAACACCTGCAGACTCACAGTAGTGGATAACGAGTAAACGCATGGCGATACCTTATAGGTACTAATCGAAAAACAATATCATATTTTCTCTTTTCAAAACATTTTACAAAGGGGATCTTAAACAAGATTCGTACACATTGAAGTTCACGAGGAACTAAACGGGGATCTGATCAGGATCCAGAATAGTACAGAGGCTGTAGCTAAAGGACTCTTTTAGGCATGCCTAACTATACACTAGACTGACTTTTGCAGGTCATGCATAATACAAATCATGCTCAAAGAATAACATATAATTAATCTTGAAGAAATCATAATAGTACACGTATATAAGCTTAATTATTCCCATTCCATATAAAAAGCCCACGAAGAAATAATACAAAAGTCATTTTAGAAGAAAGGGACAAAATCAAAAAAATAGTGCAAAAGGGGTCAATGTCGCAATCGCGACCAGTGTCTCGCTCGCGACAGTGGACGGTAGGCCAGCGTGAGGGGAAGGGCAAAAAGAGGTCACTGCCGTGATCGCGACGGTGGCCGATAGGCCTGCGCGAGGATAAGAGGTGAAGGGGCGTGCGAGTCGTGAGACAACCTTCACGACTCGTGAACATAGTTCATGACTCGTGAATTCACAGCCTTCCCTCTACCGACGCATGATTCTGTTGCACCACTCGCGCATGCCAAGCTTCACGAGTCGTGCTGCCCAATCACGAGTCGGACGTCTTACAAACCAATAGAGTAAATCTCGCATAAAACTGGAATTCACCATTCTATCGCACTCGCTAGGATGTCGCACTTGCGACAGCATCGCGATTTCTTATTTTCCAGCAAAACGCAGAAAACCCAGATTTCCAACTACTAAACCATTTTGACCGAAAATCAAACCAAACCTCATCTTACCTTCAAATAAGCCTTCCACAATCATATATAACATAAAACACAACTTAATTCAACAATTTACACAATCAAAATCATGCATTAACGAAATCAAACTCCTCAAGAACACAAACCCAGAAATTTACAACAAACATTCATCAAACTTCAATAATTGCTCAATACTTCGTTATTCATGCATTATAACTAAAATCCATTGAATACCCATAACATTAACACTATAACATGCCTCATCAAACATCAATTTTCTAGAAATCACATGCAAAAGCATAAATCACAATATACACCCAAAACTATCAATTTCCAAATAAAACCCAAACAAAATTCCAAACCTGTAACTCCTGTGCTACAAATCAATGAGCACCATTCCCACTAGCCTTTTGCTTTCCCTTGGGATCACGAGGATAACAAGAACACCCACAAAATCATGCAAATACAAAACCTAAATTAAACCCAATCTAAACAAAAGAAGAACAATGGAAGAAGAAGATGAAGAAGATGAAGAAGAAAACATGCAAGACTTACCAATCAAAGCTAAGGGAATGATCAATTTCCACCACCACACTTGAATCCACGTTAGGGCACCCAAGTGAAGAGAAAAGAGGAAGAAGGAGGGAAGAGAAGGGAGGAAATGGGAAAGAGACAGCAATTTGCTATTCTCATTTCTCTCTCCTTCTCTTTATTACCTCTTTCCTAATCCCTAGCCAGTTGTGACTCTTTGGTCGGTGGAACTTGACCACTCACACCCAACAAACACACATGCTACTACACACAAGACCAACCCACATAATTCACACACTACAACCATATGCTCATGCACACACTATCACAACCTAAAGAACACACACTCTACTAACATAAATGCACCCACACAATATTACAGCCCATAAAACATGCATTTTACCCAAAATACCCTTAACACATGCCAAAGCTCTCACACATGCACACATACACATGGCAAACATGGCTCAAATTATTAGGGGGGAATTGGAGTGTTACAGGACCCCTTACTCATCTTCTTTGACTTTCTCCTTTTTTTCCATAATTAATCCCCAATTCACTGACGCAATTACCAAATTACCCTTAAATGTCCAATTAAACATGAAATTTCAACTAGGCCACTTTTGGGATGTTACAAAGAAATTGCTTGTGTGCTCATGCATGTATATACTTAATTAGTCGTGGAAATTTTAGGATATGCATCTACCACTAGGCATTTTTAATGCTCAGCACATAATGTGATTACTATGTGTATGTTATATAAAGAAAAGAAGTGATAGTGGCCGATGTTACTAATGATCAAAAGAACTTTCAACAGCGAGGATAAAGATATAGGCATGGTATGTATATGACTGCAAATTAATGAACACGAGATTGTACAGGATAAGTATATGAATGGTGTGTTAGTGTAATTGTTATGTTATTGTATATGTATGATTGTGATTGCAAAAAAAAAAAATCACTAAATCTGATAAGTGCATTACAGTGTATTATAGTGTGGTGTGGTGACATCCGATATCCATACCATATACGAGTATAGGGTGTTACAATTTTATTGGTATTAGAGCCTGGTTTCGGCGGTCCTAAGATCGGAGATAGTGTAATAAGGGCAAAGTGATACGTATACATGCCATGAATAGGTATTGATGACAGAAGTGATTGAATGTATTTGAGAAAATATTAGGATAGCTTAAGTTTACTGAATTATAAAGGACGTAAGGTATGATGGCCAATGGAAAGTAAATGGATCTCCTGAACCAAAAGTCCCCACAGCATAATGATTGTGACCTGTGATTGTGGTACATAAGGAGAATTTTGAGGATGAAATTTTTTTAAGTGGCAGAGAATTGTAATGGCCTAAATAGCAGGTTAGTAGTGATTAGTGAATTCTATAGAGTCGATTGTACAGTTTTGGTGTGAAATTGACAGGTTGAGTACCTTTGATTACAGAAGAGTAAAAAGGTTAAATATGCTCAGGCTAGGGAAGCCCCCTAATGGGTGACCTCCCGAGAAGTCGGTAGAGAAAAATATTTTGTTGGATTATTAGAAAGTCCAGATTATAAGGAGTTCAATGGTATAATTTGGAGTTAAAATGAGGTGAAATAGGTTCCCGAAAGTCAAACTAAAGAAAAGCTTTTTGTTCGATTCAAATAATAACCAAGTATGACCAACTTTTGACTTAATTTTTAAAAATAGTAAATGAGGTCTAAATGATGTTTTGTGGGTTATAAAATGGTTTTAAAAAAAATTTAGGTATTTTTTACAATAACAGATTAGTAATTTACGGCATAACCGAAAAGTGTTAAATCGGACCGATTTAATGGAACCGGACCCCAAATGGACTCCGATTGAGTTACAATTTTGCATGAAGACTATATTTAAGATTATAAGAATGATGGAATTTGATTTGAGAGTAAAAGAGTGGAGGAAATGATAAAAATCATCTTGGGTTGGTTTATGCCTAAAAATCGAAAATTGGTTCAAACCGGTTCGACCACTTTGGTTGAACCTGGTCTGATTCCCTTAAATATGAACCCCCCCTTAAGCTGGATTTCTCTAGAGAAACCCTAGAGTTGCCACCTCACCTCCCCACCTCCATAGCCGAATTATCTTCTCTTACCTTTCCTCTATTTTTCTTCAATTTTCTCTCTATCTCTCCCTAAATCCAAGACTCCTAATTAAAGTTCAGGCTCTCTAAAATCTAGTGGTTGTGATTGGAGTTCATTTAAAGTGAAAAATGTGGGAGAAAATAAGTGGAAAACTTTATGTATCAAATTGAGGTATGTAAAGTTGATATTTTAAAGTTGGTTTAAAGGTCAAAATAGATATTTTAGGATGTTTATGGTATGTTTATATAATTATATTTCATAAAGGAAGTAAATTTATTGTGATTTCTTTGATGATTGTATTCGGCCACTTAAAGAAGATAAAGGAGATGATCGTATTTCAAGGAGTTAAGGCAAGGAAAGGATGCTTAAGTGTTCTTGAACAAGAAGTGGATACACTATACTCAATTTTCCATGTTTTAAGTTTGATTTTAGGTTATTTCTAAGAACTAAGTATGTGATATATGCATTTTTAATTGAATTTAACCTTATAATCATGCTTAGGATTGCTAAACATGATATTTTGAATGGTTAAAATGGAAAGCTAAACCTTTGGTGATGATGTTGTAGTTAGGCTGAATGGTATGATCATATTTTCCCATGGTATATTTTGATGTTTATGTCATTTTAATGATGTATATATGATGTTTGACATAAGATCTAGTTATTAGGATGGATAAAAGAAAGAAAAATTACCATAATGGATGTTGACATATAGGCCAAATGGTATAAGCATGTAAAAATGTGATTTTAATGTGTTTTCATGTGAATTAATGGCATGACTATGTTAATGGATATTTAAATTAGCTGAATGAATGTTAAAGATGATAAAAAGATTTTTTTACGAATGTGTAATATGTTGGCCGAATGGTATGTATGGTGTTATACATGAAAATGTTATGATATTATGACATATTAAGGCATAACCAGGTTAATTAACATGAAATATAATCAAATGTATGAAAGATTAAATGAAAATAATTCATGGTAAAATAATGGTATCTTGGTCGAATAATATGTATGGAAATATTAATATGTAGTTTGATGGTTTGATGAATTTAATGGCATGAAATGGTAATGGAATGAAAATGAAGTGTATAATAATTGATTGAGACTGAAAAGAATGGAATGGTATAGTGAGATTTCATTAATTGTGCATGTTGCAACTTGAAATATAATAATAGAATGATTAATGCCCGTAGTAGTAGTCCCGTAGTTAAATCTAGCTCAGGATATAGTTGGCTAGCGATAGGAACACTATACTGCAGTGGTGAGCATGATGTCTTACCTTTCGTAGGCCAATGATGGTCCTACTGAAATGTTGAATTGTAGAGGTGGTCCTTTGGAGTCCCTCTAAAATGTATTTAAATGAAATGTAGGGGTGGTCCTTCGAGGTCCCTCTAAAATATGTTAAACCTATAGAGTTAGCATTTCACATATTCGGTCATGAGATTTCTACCGGGTCAATGCTAGGGGGAAAGTAAGAAAAGTGGATTAAAATGAGATTATTTGAGAAATGCAGTGAAAAATAGGGTAATATAGGAAAAATTCATAATTAAGTGGTTATATATGTAATCAAGTGATAAGATAAGATAAGATAAAGTGATAAGACAAGATCAGATAGGCGTTCAGATAAGATAAAGATAAGATAAGAAAAAGATAAGGATGAGATAAGATAGGATAAGGACTAAAGTGAAATTTGACATGAAAATAGTACTTTAAGGACTAAATGGTAAATATGTAAAAAATTGAGATAAAATGGTAAAAATGAGATTAATATGAGTAAATTGGAGTTAAAATGGAATTTATGATGAAAAAGGGAATGAATGGAATAAATAAAAAGTATAGGGGTAAAATAGTAATTTGACCATAAATAAGTTAATAATGATTACTAAGTGTAAAAATGTAACTAGATGAATATTTATGTAAATAGGTAATTTTTATAGGGACTAAAATGAAATTTGGCATAATTTGCATGCTAAATAATGATTAAAAGAGGTAAGTACGATGAATTGATGGTAATTTTGTAATTTTGGAAAAGTTTAAGGACCAAATTGTAATTTTGCCATAATAAGGGACTAAAATGTAAATTTGGATTTTTATGTGTACAATTTGCATAGATACCACTAACTGAAGGATTTAAGGTGCAATTATGAATATTTTTGCATACATAAAAATTAAATGGATTAAATATTGGTTTATTTAGTATTAAACGTATTTTTTATATTCATGAAGTATGCATGTGAATTTAGTCTAGAGGATTACAAAAATATGCATGTGAATTTACTCTAGAGGATTAAATAAATAAATAAGATAAATTCGTGGCATTTGTGTAAATATAAGAAAGGTAAAGGACCTAAGTATAAATATGCTATAGTTTAGGGACCAAACTGTAAGTATGCCATAGTTGAAGGACCAAATTGCAAATATAGGTTTTTATGTGTACTATTTGCATATATGATTTAAAATAAAGGATTTAATGGTAATTTACATGTTAAATAAGAAAGATGGGTTAATAATGGCATTATGATAAATAAATGAAAAGTGAAGAACAAAACAGTAATTTAATGAAAGTCTAGGGAGTAAAATGTAATTTGTCAATAGTAATGTAAAATAAAGGATTAGAAGGTAATTGACAGGTAATATGAATGTTAATTGTATAATTAATGGACAATAGAGAAAATAAAGATATTGCACTAATAATAAAATAATGTTAATGTTATAATAATATTTATGTTAATGTAAATGTTAGTGCCACTAAATATGGCAACAGTATTAAATTTTTAAAAAATAAATAAGTAATGATAGTATCAGTAAAGAATGAAAAATACCATTGTGGTGTTAAAGATTATTGTCATTAATCATAGAAGTCATGAATATAGAAATAAACATGTATAGTTATGTAAAAGAAATGAACTGAATTTAATCAAGAAATGATAACAGTTAAAATGACACTGATAATAAAAATGATAACATTAGAGGACTTAAAAAATATATAATACTGTGTTAGGTAAAATTAATTGAATACTATAGAATTTATAATTAGAGTATAGTTGTAATGAATAAAGAGTGGGTAATAGAATAATAATAATAGTATTACTGTAATATTACTAAGAAGAGTAATACAAATGACAAGAGTAATTAGTGGACATAACAAAAAAAGGTATATGAAACAATGTTAATAAATAATTAGAAGTGGTATGAAAATGTTAGTAACAGGACTGTTTATGTGTAAAGGATTTAGGACAGTTAGGAAGATGTTAAAGTATATAATGAGAATAATGTAAACCATTATAAGGATTAGGTAAATAATATGGGTAAATAAGATATTGTTATAATGATGGAATCGTTAGTCATAGTAATAATAAAGTCAATTATAAAAAAATAATTATTGACATATATTAAATCAATAGTATCAATAGGATTATATGTTAAGTTAAAAGAATAATAAATATATTAAGTACTCCGATAAGTCAGTATATTGAGAAATAATGATGTTAGTGCAAGGATATTAAAACAAATGTAATTGATTGAAATTAAGTAGGAAAACAGTATAAATGAATTATGATTACAGCTTTAATAATAGTACTGTAAAAGAAATGACTAAAAATAAGAAATAGTAATATGAATACAAGGAATGTTATTGTAATTGGTTATTAAATTAACCGATTGAATATAATGGTGTGAATGTTAAGGTCAACAGTACAATGAGAAAGTGAAAATGTTATTTGAAATGATAAAGTTAAAATATTATTACAGAAATGATACATAAGGTATAACGATAACGACTGAAGTTAAGGATTTATCTGAAATATTTAAATAAAGTATAAATTAAGTAATAGTTGAAAGACTTGAAATACATATAGTTTAAATGAAGAAAATGCTTGTGTGCTCATGCATGTATATACTTAATTAGTCATGGATAATTTAGGATATGTATCCACCACTGGGCATTTTTAATGCTCAGCACGTAGTGTGATTAATGCGTGCAGGTTATAGAAAGAAAAGAAGTGATAGTGGCCGATGTTACTGATGATTGAAAGAATTTTTGACAGCGAGGATAAAGATATATGCATGACATGTATACGACTGCAAATGGGTGAATACAAGATTGTACAGGATAAGTATATGAATGGTGTGTTACTGTAGTTGTTTTGTTATTGTATATGTATGATTGTGATTGGAAAAAAGAAATTAACTGAATCTGATAAGTGCATTACGGTGTATTCTAGTGTAGTGTGGTGACATCCGATATCCGTACCATATACGGGTATAGGGTTTTGTAGTCAGTGGCTGCCAACTCCATGCACAAGTATTTTTACCCATAAAATTCCTACATTTTATCATACATTCACTTAAAATATATTTCTAAAATAAAAGTATACAAAATGGAGTAGTCAAGTGAGAGAAAATACACCAAAAACTAACATGATAGTCGAAGTGGCCAATAAAAGAACTGAAGAAAAATTTGAAAAATATTATGTCACTACGTAGACAATTGAACAAGGATTGTTTTGGCATAAACG
Source organism: Excoecaria cochinchinensis (assembly GCA_947683425.1). Lineage (NCBI taxonomy): Eukaryota > Viridiplantae > Streptophyta > Magnoliopsida > Malpighiales > Euphorbiaceae > Excoecaria > Excoecaria cochinchinensis. Next base: position 26,997,274 of record CANTUQ010000004.1, read on the forward strand.
ATGTGCAAATCGGAGCATAAATGGAGATATGAGTGAACAACCGAATCAAAACAAAGAAAAAATGAAAATTTGAGAAACTGAAGAACAGTAAACAATGAAAATTTGAGAAACTGAAGAAGGGTAAAAAATGAGGGGCGACTGGGCTGGCCCTCACTTGGCGAGGGGCAGCCAGGCCGGCCCTCACTTGGCTTCTATAAAAGGAGCATTGCTCCTTGATTTTTGTGCCTTCTTCTTCCAAACTTCTGCTTCAGAGCTCTCTGTCTGGTATTTCTCTATTTTCTCTTTCTTTTTATTTTCATTCAGTCTTTCCGTTTTATTTATTTTTTTCTTTATCAGTCAGTCCAAATATGTCAACATTGGCCATTAACAAACTGCACCGGCTCTTGGATGATCCTAAAAATTAGGGAAATTCCATTCTAGTACCTTATTCTAATGTGAGACTTGTGAGTAGGGTTAAGCTTGACAAAAACCTCCTCCTGGCTTCGGTCCGCTACTTGGATCCTCAATTCCATGTTTTTCGATTTACTTTTCAAGAGCTATGCCCCCTGGCTGAGGAATTCGCCGCTAATACTGATACGAGGTTTTCTCTAGGGATACTACCTTGTGGTCCAAACTGCATGCCGAGCTATCCTAGAGACATGGCACATGTCTTAGGCATTTCACCATCTATAGTTGCTCGATTGGTGCCCGGAGATGACTTTTTTCATCTAGAACCCCTGATTTATGCACTCGGTGACTTCACAGATGTGCCTACCTATCATGCCAGTGTATTCTTGTTAGCCTGTCTGGCCAGGTACTTGACTGTGACCTCTGACGAACTTACTGGAGACCACTGCCTATTTAGCATCATGGATGGTATTCATTACGGACTGACCCCATTCCTAGTGATTTTGGCTGAGACCATTCTCAGCTTGGATGCTCTTTGCGATGACCCTGCCATATTTATGAGTGGAAGCTCCTTATTGCTCTAGGTAATATTTGTCATTATTTGAAAGGTAGTACGCCCCTTGTGGGTTTTCACACTGGCTTTTTTTTCGAGAAATATGTCCCATTTGGATTTTCGCATAACCCCATACCTAATTTTTGCCTTGAGCAGACCCAATCCATTCTAGCGGTTTTTTTTACAGATTACTAGCTTACCAATTTTCATTCTTCCTTTAATTTGTTTTACTCTTTTCCTTCATAGTTGTGGCCGCAGGAGAAACTGAGGCTGTTATCGAAACCTCCCTCTAAGGTGATCAACATATATTCGCTTAGGCATTTTCTTTCTAGACAACGGATGTATGACTTCGATTCTCCTTATGAAGGTTTTGTATGGATAGCCACCTTGGTGAATGGCGCTATTAGCTTCGAGAGCCCCTGGGTGAACTTGCATTATTTGATTCGGGATGGATCTTTGGGGTGTGTGCTATTATGTGGGCTCCACAGTGTTACTTTCTGTATCACGGCTTGATGTGCCCGATAGTTCGGAGAAAAATAGGATATCTTTGAATCTCCACTATCTTTTCGGGGTTACTCTTTATTTATTGCATTCACATTCGGTTACTAAGGCCTCTGGGCGCAACTACCCGTGAAGACTATCATCCCATAAAAGATTACAACTTCACCGCCTCAACTAAGTATAAGAGATGGGTACTTAGCCCTAGTGTTGATAGCAGCTCTTATTGGCTTAGACATCTAGCTGATGAAGACGATTAGAGACTAGTCATTAGATAAATAAATGATGTTTTTCTTTTTTATGACAGAAATAAAGATTAATGACATTGCAAACTGAGTTCTTACATTCATTGCAAAATTGTGTACATTTCCATATGATTTCATCATACATGATCCTCAATTGACTAAAAAAACTCAAAAGTACAAGAATATACCTAATTTCGAGATAGATCTTGTAAGCATCAAACTCCTGTTATCAATCAGCCCCTCTCAGGTTTTCACGATTGAACATTTTCTCTCGACCCTAAATTTTTGGCCAGGATGCCTTTTTTCGGTTTTCACCCTGATAGGGCGCCCAATTTTAGCAAGGTTTCCTTTTTTTAGTTTTTAACCCATGGGGTATTTATTCTCTTCTATTGAATTTTTTTGGTCTTTAGCCATGGAACCTTTTTAGTCTGTCGATATTGACCGGTTCTTTATATTCATTTCCATCGCTGTCTGTCAAGATCGCTACTCCCTTTATTAGTAACTTTTTTAGCATAAACGGACCTTCCCAGGTCGGCCTAAATTTTCCTCGGATGTTTGGACATCTGCTTGAAGACTAGATCTGTAACACCCCTTACCCATACGTAGCATATTGTATGATAACATCGGCAGTATACGACGATAAGTGAGGAATGCTACAGGCGAAAACACGCAAAGAACATAATAGAAGCAGAACTACATAGCTTTTTTTTCAATCAATACACAAGCATTCACATTATACTAAGGACGATCATATAATTGGCATAACACTCCTCATTAACATCTTATTGCATACCAATCACGTAATACAATAATAAGGAAATTTCATTACAAAAGTTGATTATAAACTCTAAACAACAACTACTACGGACTTGTTGGCCAAACTGCTGCGGATTGTCCTCGGCGACACGACTAACTCAAAACTTGCATGGATACACACCCATGCTAAGCACAAAAGTTTAGTAGGGAAAAACACGTAATATGGATGACCACTCACAATGATCGTCGATCACAACACACAGTAAATATCCAAAATAAAATCATTTGAATATAAATACGATCATATAATTGGCATAATACTCCTCATTAACATCTTATTACATACCAATCACGTAATACAATAATAAGGAAATTTCATTGCAAAAGTTGATTATAAACTCTAAACAACAACTACTACGGACATGTTGGCCAAACTGCTGCGGATTGTCCTTGGCGACACGACTAACTCCAAACTTGCATGGATACACACCCATGCTAAGCACAAAAGTTTAGTGGGGAAAAACACGTAATATGGACGACCACTCACAATGATCGTCGGTCACAACACACAGTAAATATCCAAAATAAAATCATTTGAATATAAATACATGTTCCAAACACACTTAAACATCTCATTTAATAAATACATAAAATTTATCATAAACGAAATATTTTAATCATAATCGTTCACAAGGTCAAACAGAGTGACAATCTTAATTAATACACAAGCATTCACATTATACCAAGGACGATCATATAATTGGCATAACACTCCTCATTAACATCTTATTACATACCAATCACGTAATACAATAATAAGGAAATTTCATTACAAAAGTTGATTTTAAACTCTAAACAACAACTACTACGGACTTGTTGGCCAAACTGCTGCGGAATGTCCTCGGTGACATGACTAACTCCAAACTTGCATGGATACACACCCATGCTAAGCACAAAAGCTTAGTGGGGAAAAACACGTAATACTGACGACCACTCACAATGATCGTCGGTCACAACACACAGCAAATATCCAAAATAAAATCATTTGAATATAAATACATGTTCCAAACACACTTAAACATCTCATTTAATAAATACATAAAATTGATCATAAACGAAATATTTTAATCATAATCGTTCACAAGGTCAAACAGAGTGACAATCTTAATTAATACATGCTTTTCAGGTTTTATTATTCATCTTTCTCATGTCACACATATCATTATATTCAACCAATAACCAATTCTCATCATAAAACTATTCCCACACATTAAAGAGTTATGAGTAAGAAGATAAAAGTTTAACTTCATGTCCTAACATATAAATGCATGTCACACATATAGTTATTTTCATTTAATCACTTATTTCAAATCATTACATTACTTTCGTGTTATTAACTCATGTTAACATTTCAAATGAAATAATCAAGACTGAACCATGTAGGCATTCAAAGGTGTTATCACATTCTTGAATAAGGATCCATACACTACAAAAAAAAGGCAGAATAGCGAATACAAATACAGTCGCTATTTTGACAAATTCCTTTGCTATTTAGCTATAGCGACGGGACGATGAAATGTCGCAATTCAGGCCGTCGCAAGCAAAATAGTGACTAACACCATAAACAGTCGCTAAAATTAGCGACTAAATTTTGTCGCTAATATCATTAAATATCAGTCGCAAATGAGCAAATTAATTCATCGCCTAGTTCGGTGGAAATAAAATAGCGACGGACATATTAGTCTCGCAAATTAATGTCGCTAATATATTTGAATTTAGCGACTAATTAAGTAGTCGCTATTTTTTGTTGCTATTTTGCTGTGAAATTTAGCGACGTACAGTCTTAAAGAAAACAATCGCTAAAAATTAGCGACTAAAAATTATTCTGTCGCTAACGAAAATTTACAACTTTCAATGACGGAATTTTGGTTGCAATTCCGTCGCTAAAATTCTAATTATTTTTGTTTTTTTTAATTCATTTAACAATAAAATAAATTAATATAGACAAAATCAAAAAATATCCATTCATATAAATAGAAATGTAAATATAATCAAATTTATAAACATATAATCTAAAACATATATATATATAGTTAATATTAATTAATTCATAGTGCATAAATAATTAAAAGTGCTAGAAAATTATATAAATTTATCATAACACACATATCTTTATAATGTACTAAAAATATCATAAAAAACAAAGATATGTAAAGTCATCTGGAAGTACTGCCGCCCCTACCAAAATGAGAATCATTATGCGGTCTGGATCGTGTGCACCTGAAGGCCCAACATCATCATGCCCTGCGGGCGATGCAGTAGTCGGATCGGGCTGAGTGGCTGGTGGCTGAGGGGCTAAGTGAGGAAGCAACAAACGAATAGTTCATGCTACAATCTCCTCAACATCTTCCTTAGTCAGGCATGGACAACCAGAATGACTTGCAGCGCTCGTACCAGCATCACGTGATGGACCGGATGGATAAACACCAGGAGGTGCATATAAGCCTAAACCATATATTGTTCTCCTTTTATTGCATCGTGCCGCCTCGATAAACAACTCCGACTCATCGACAGATCTCTCTCTCAGCGTTGTTCATACCGCTCCTATAAAATGACAACAATATTAAATAAACATTAATATGGAAACATAACATAATGCACAACAATTTAGCATTTAAATAACTTCAAACATGAGTAACTATTAAAGTAATTGCTACTTACATGCACCTCCCTGTTACGATCCGCCACATAAGTCTTCCCATAATGATTTATGGTGTGTGTGTGCAAATAAGCTTCAGTAATTATTGGAGGTTGACCCAACTCCTTCTCCTACATTATGTGCAATATAAAGCAGTTATCGAAAAAAATGACTACGAGTTCTGAAGATATGCATTTTTCTCCATTTCCTTTTAATTTTGCCATTCTTAAACACCACCTAACAATTTCATTATTGATCCCAAACTAGTGTGCATAGTCACGTTTTGGTAATGTTTAGACTACACGTTAGGCAATATACCTAGTAGGGCAGAGTAGTTTTACTAAGAGTCATGAAACCTATGCTAACTCATAAATAGAAATCATATTCAAACATTTAGGAGCCTATACATGTACATATGCATTTTTAGCATTCAAATTGTTTCACTTTCTGTATCATCATCATCACCACAATCGAAATAGGAACATCACTACAAAAAACCAGAAATAGCAAACAGCAAGAAGCAAAAATTGCATGTCATTCTTAATAGCAAATTGACTGAGAAATTGCATTTAGTTATGGTACAGATATTACAAAATAGACTGAGAAATAGCAAATACATTACATTTTAACTTCTGATTCTCAGCATCAAAAACATTCTCAACTAGAACAAATAGCAAATACATTACATTTTAAGTTCTTAATAGCAAATAGATACACTAATTTCGGGTCTCATCACACCACAAACACCACAAACAGCAACAAATAATATCCAAAATAGAGGAGGCGAAGTGGAACATACCTGTCCTGTGCAAACACCTACGTTCAATTTGCTTCTGCTGTTGAGCTCCCTTCTCTTTCCACCTCCTCGACTCCAATCTCGCCGGAAACCTCAACAAAATAAAATCGATTTTACTTTAGCCACATTTACACAGCAGCTCATCCATTCGTTAAATAAAATACACTGAAAAGGAAGGGCCAGATCCACTTGAAATACACCTACCTCTCGCCCAAATGAAGAAACCGGAGATAATGTCGTCGATTATGCCACCGGCGATCACGGCTGTCTACAGAGATTTTGGGGGGATGGGCAATTTCGGGGTTCCTTTAATTTTTAATCAGAGAGGGGAAGTAATTTGGGGGTTTAGGGTTATTTCATCATGTGTTTTAATCGAAAAATAACGACTGCTTAGTGACTGAATCATTTAGTCGCTAAATAAATAAATGACGTCATTAAATTCTGGTATAGCGACAACAACATTTAGTCGCTAAAAACACTATTCCATTTTGCGATAGGCAGTTCTCTCACTATATCATCACAAAATAATTTTACACAATTAGCGACTACTAGTCAGTCGCTAATAATTTGCGACTGATATTTCTATTGTAAAACTAGTCGCTAAAAAAGGCGCCTACATTTGGCGCCCTTTTTAGCGACTGAATTTCATTTGTCGTCACTGTTTCGTCACTAAAATGTACTTTCGATCTATTTCGCGACTAATTCTTTAATTTGCCGCAAATTAGCGACTAAAATTTGCAGTCGCTAAATTCTGTCGCTATTTAGCTGTTTTTTTGTATTGATACGGGATCCAAAAAAACATTGGTGTGCAAAGCACTAGCTCATGCCACATATAGATCACAACAGACACTGTGATCACATTCTTATTGAATGCTTAATCTCACACTTTCATACAAGTCTTCCCATATATTCATCAATTCACAACTTATTGTCCGATTTACATACTCTTGTTCATTTAACACCCGGTAAGTCAAGGGATGGATAATGAGTAACACATAGATAAAAGACAGAAGGATCATGAGGATCCGATATAGAAGGATCATGAGGATCCGGTTGGGGACCTAATCAGGGTCCAAATCGCATGGCTGCAGCAAACTGAACTCTACAGGCATGCCTATCTATCCACGACTTGACTAACGCAGGCTAAACACATACTTGTTTCCTTTAATGATATACATGTTATATTTTTAATACTTTTCAGAAGCACATACTCTTCTTATAGTCACATAATAATCAAACACATAATTCATTTTTAAACTAAAATAATGGCTCATATAAAATATAACAAACCATAACCTTTAATTACAATCATATCTTTGTTTTAATACATGCTTAAAAATTCATTTCAACTATAGCTTACATGGTATAGCATATCCTAGTTTACACAATATGTCGTATGTAAATCACAAGTCAAAACTCGTGTCAAATAGCTCAATCAAAATACATTCATATCATAGAAAAGAGTCGCGCTCGCGACAAAAAACTAGATGGCATCTGTCGCGCTCGCGACAGAGCCAAACATCACACTCCTATTATTCTCAATTAAATAAACTTCACATAAAAACATATTTATTCTTATAATGTCCCTAAATAATTTCATTAACATTACTTTCCCAAATTCATGCATTAAAATCGAGAACTTGAACATAAGTATCTCAGATTATTCAAGTTATTAAGAATCATTCATTATTTAGACAGTCATATAAAAACTATTTGAGATACGAAAGATTCATTTCAATTTCAGTTGATTACACACCTAAAACAATCATTTAATTCAATATTAATATCACATACAAATTTTTAACTGTAAATAAGCCTACTCGAGACTTAAATCATTAATGGCTCAACAAACTTTTATAAATCTATACATACATGCCACCTTTATTTTTAACAACACCAAGGCATTGATAAAGTTTAGTTAATACATTATCTTTCATGTCCGATTAAGTTTCGATGCTTTGGTTCAGACTTGGAAGGGTATTTTAAGCTTCATATCTATCCCAAAGGATTGGGAATCCGAGCCCCATATGTAGCACCCCATACGTCGTCCCCGCTGGAAGGACGCCGGCGGGCGCGCTACCCGACGCTCACTCACAAACATGCACACATACGCTAAACAGAAGCATACGCTCATACATAATCATACATACACAAATACGGGATAATTAAAAACTTAACTTACCTTGCGGCACAGACTTATCATGCAATAACGTACACATGCGCAGACACATAGCCGAAACATATACACATGTATACATATAATCATTCAGCGGAAGCAGAAAGCGGAGAAATAACTGAAAGCATAATTACAAATACCATAATACAGGAATACAAAAGCTGAAATACCGAAGCTGAACAAAATACAAAACTTTTAACTCCTATGTGGCCGATCCTGCAGATGCGCGACTCGATCCGAACACAACCTGCCACCTGCACAGGAAAAGAGCCCGTGCTAAGCGATAAACGCTTGGTGGGGAGAACACACAAGCAAAAATGAACGACCATTCACAATGATCGTCAAGGCATAACACATACACAAATGGCATATGCAAATAATCACAACAGATGGATATACAAGCCTGCATATGAAAGCCATGCATTCGGAAGTTCATATTCACATACTTATACATATTACCTGAGTGCTTAACTCAATATCATAATCGTCCTAACATTACACTTCTCATATCGTTTTAAGCGAAGCCCCAAGCAGACAAAAGGTCATAGTAAATACAAATATTCACGTAAAAATACATACAAGCTCTCAAGCATATACTTACCAGACTCGTTGAGGTATCAGATAGCAACACTTCACCATGTATAAACTCTTGAAAATTTACACATGCAATTATCATACCAAAGCACCTTTACTTTAGCGGAACCCGCCCACATGCAACACAATTACCAAGCAATACTACACCCAACCATCATGCTCCATTACTAGGTATCAAAACATACTTTTATCATACCACGAGACGCATGCACTAAATGAAACCCAGGGCATAGCATCAAACCACCACACTTCCACTGCGCAACTCTGAACCATACAATATCATGCCATAAATTTGCAAACACATAACAACGTACCGACAACACCACAGTGACTGAGTTCAAAGGAACATATAACATATCAATACATTATGGCACATGCACTTACCGGACGTCGACCCACATGCATTGCATCATAATAGTACATATACTTATTAACACATTCAACCTTAGCATTCAAGTCAGAGTACTTATACATATTAGTTCACATGCTTACAATTCTAATCAATCAAATCAAACAAGTTCACAATACGATATATATATATATATATATACGGGAAAACAGATACAAAATACATATTGAGTCACATTCAGCCCACTCAGGAACTCATAATCTTATTCAGAAAGATAGCTGATTCATATTACTGAAATCTTACTCATTCAGTTATCATATTCTCATATTCATATCAGACAAAGTGAACAGAATACCTGCTGACTCAAAATAGTTGATAACGAGTTTACTATCACTACCTTACGGGTGCGAATCGAATACTATCATATAATTTTTCTAAAAACATTTTCTGAAGGGGATCTTCAACAAGATCCAAACACATTAAAAAGGATCACGAGGATCCGAGCACATAAAGGGTTCACGGGGAACCAAATGGGGGACCTGATCAGGGTCCAAACATTCAAAGGGCTGCAACTAAGAGACTCTATTAGGCATGCCTAACTATCCACTTACTTGACTCTAGCAGGTTATGCGTCATTCAATTCATGTTTCATGGAACAACATACAATTTATCTGAAGAATCATGGTATCACTCGTATAAACGCATATATAAAAGCATGACATGAATTATACAGTAGTATAAGTCCATTCAGAAGAAATACGAAATTCGTTTTGCAAAGCATATAATATAATACCGTCAACACACTTTAACATTATCCAAATCTTAGAACATATTATGGTCAAGCATAGAAACATTATCAATACAAAATCCTAATCATGCAATAGCTGAGGATGATTAAATATAAGCCATTTAATTCATTTCATAACATTCCAAAAATCCTCTTCATACACATACATAATCATATCATGGCTCCGCATTCATATAATTCGTAAAAATAACAAGTATCAAACTCAGAGACACTTGAAGAAAATAGGATTTCAAAACCGCACACAACAAAAGAAAACTCATTCAGCATACGGGGAGCTGTCGCGCTCGCGACAGAGACCGAAGTCTCTTCGCTGCGCGTGCGCGATGGATTTAGCGACCGCGAGGAGGACGGAAGGCCCAGGCTCTGTTGCGCTCACGACGGATGTCACGATCGTGACAGAGAACAAAGTGGCTGTCGTGGGCTCATGACGAATCGCGTGCTCGCGAGAGCACCAAACCAGCATCGCGCTCTGTCGCGATCGCGACGACGTCGCGCTCGTGACAGAGAGCACATCAACTTTTACTATCGCGAGCTTGCGATAGAGTTGCGTACTCGTGATAGCAGGGGCTAAGATCACCGGTCCCTGTCGCGCTCGCGATAGAGTCGAGATTTGCAAAATCTGCAGAATTCTGCAGATTTTCTCCCTCTTCCAAAACACACCCACAACACATAAATCACATCCAAATGTTCTCTTACCTCAAATCCAGCCACTCATTAGCATCAATTTACACAATATAACATTTATCAACAATTAATTTCTACATAACTCAACAATTTAGACCTCCAATTCCAAGAATCATCCAAAATCCCAATTTATGCACAAAACCACATCAACTCCCAAATTACCATAATTAAATCATGCTCTTGCAAGTTTCACATTCCAAAACAAAAACCCATATCATGCATATCAAAATAAAGAACATACAACAACCTAATTCCAAGAAACCATCAAATCTCATACATAAGCATATATATATACACATACATGAAAACCAAGAAATTACCAAATTTACATACCCTTAATCCAATCCTAATCATGCAGTACTAACTCATTTACCCACATCAATCATACATTTACACATACCAAAACACTCAAATTTCAGAGATTTAAACAATACAAACTCATTTACATCCTAAGTGAGAATTAGGGCACAACAACTCACAAATTCCAATTCATAAATCAAAGCTCCCAAACCTGATTTCTTTGAAGCTTCAAAACCCCATCTTCATCTTCTCTTTGCCCTTGAGCTTCTCTTACCACCCAAAACTTGCACAAAACAAAAACCCAAAAACCTCTTAATCCAAAAACATAACCTTTAAAAACCCAATCCAACCCGAAAAAGAGAAGAAGAAAACCCAAAAACAAAAACAGCCACTTACCTCTTCAATCTTGCTTCAAAACTCCCTCAAAACATCACTAAGCATGAACCAACATCCAGCCAAAAGAGAAAGAAAGGAAAAGCAAAGAAAGGAGAAGAGAAGAAGAAGAGGAGGCGTGAGAGGGAGGGAGAACGGAAATGCCGTGTTCTCTCTCTCTCTCTCTCTCTCTCTCTCTTTTCTTCTTTCCTTCAATCAATGCCCACCAACCATGCCACATGGCAGCTCCCTATTGGACCAAAAATCCACTTTTGACTTTTCAACCCAAGGCACCATACTCTCACATACACCATATCATCTCTTGAATAAATATCTTCAAGGCACCAAACATAACTCACACCATATAATTCCTTACAATCCACTTACATCCAACTTCCATACACTCTAAACACACTCTAACATTTCCCTCACTTAACTTAATTAATAAATACCTTGCAATTAAATCCTAATTATCCAAAATCTTCATTCACAATTTACCGAAATACCCTTCACATATCCGACTTAGCTCGTCAGATCCGACTAGGCCTGGTTTGGGGTGTAACACCATAGTTCTACTGGTTAAACATACAAATTATAGAATTCCACTTCAACCCTCCTAACATACTATAATTATGTTAATATTGGACGAATTTGAAAGTGTTCGACTCATTAAACCTTTAAATATCTTAGTCCAAATTCTTATTCAAAACCCTAGTCACTTGTATTCCTAAGTTGTAACCATTTATTTCTACTTTACAAAACTCTAAACATGTGTTGGATAAGTTCCAAAATGTTTCGGTGAAGTTCGGGTGCGTTTCATGAGGAAAAACACACAAAATATGCAAAACAGGGGAGGGTCATGGTGGCAACCACTTGGTTGTGACCGTTAGGTCCAAAAATACTCCATTCTGCCTTGTCTCAGAATTGGTCACGGTGGCAACCAATTGGTTGTGACCGTGACATGCCAAAATTAGCAAAACAGAAGCAAAAACTCAGGACTGCTTCACTACTCTATTTCGTACCGCCTATACCAACATCTAAACCTCATCTTTAGCCGAAACATCCTTCTTAACAAATTATCCCTAAGATGTTAGCTTTCAAAGGAAATAAATTTTAGATCATTTGAACATTGGAAACGTCAGATATGACCCAAACAATCTACACTACCCTAGTGAACCCGCCTAAGTAAGGACACCTCGGGTTTTGCCATTTTTAAGGATCTTTGAGTCAGAATTTGCTTATAGACATTTCTGAGACATTTTTAGATATGTGCCTGAGCTTTCCAATGGAACCTATTTTGTACAATTTAGAGATCTATAACTCAACTTATAGCTAAAAATATCACAGAAGGTCCAGAGAAATCTAAGCAGAGTTTCCCCTGGAAACTCAAACTCCCCAAACCCAAGCAATTCCACACAACCACATCAATACAAACAATCACATTTTAAACAAAATACACATCAAAATAGAAAATCACCAATGCATATGTGCATATACATATAAATTCACATCCAAGCATATAAATTTCCCAAACCTCATAAGTGCTTCCCTAATCTTTCTCTTCTTCTTGTTTAAACTTGATTCTCCATAACTCCCATACTCCACTTGTTAAAATCCTCAAATAAACCACACCAAAACTCACGTTACTCATCATCACCAAGATTAAAATTCAAACCCAAAGGAAAAGAATAAGAGAAGAGAGGTAAACTAACACCAACCTTACCTTAATCTTGCCCAAATCTTTATTTGATTCATCAAATCCCTTGGCAAACAAACTAAACAAAGAAGAATAGAGAAGAGAGAGGAAAAATGTGGCTGCCAAAATCCTAGCCAAAAGTGGTTTGTCTCCCTTGACTTTCTACCTTATTAAATTCTATCTAATCCCCAATGCTCACTTGCCTATTGGCCCAATAAAAGATTTTTATGCCAATTTCTCTAGTTGGTCCATTAACTCTTCTATAATCTTATATTAGCATAATACATATATATAATTATTACATTGGCCAACAATTAAATCCTTACCCCCTTCGATTATGTCCCAAATTAATACCTTACAATTTTAGAATTGGTTGCACTTGCCTAAAATTTTGCATTAATACCGAATTCATCCTTTGGGCACACTTGACACCATAACTCACATACATTCGGCCTATAACTGTTCCATTCTCAAAATTTAGCCCTCATAGTTATTTATTCCAGTCAATTAAATCCATGTATACAAAATTACCAAATTACCCTTTGTCTTAATTCTAATAATATCTTTTCTCCTACCTAATCACTCTAACCATCAAATCATACATTTTCAATCACCAAAATCCCTATAAATATACAAATCCTTCTAGACTACATTCAGGGTGTTACAATATCCCCTTCTTTCAATGGGTATTTTCTTACCTTCATACCAAACGATTGAGCTAGTCTTTTCTGATAGACTTGATTGTGATAATAAGCTACAAATCTATCCTTATCTAATAGATTCAACTGCAATAATTGCTGGTGAGCACATTCTGCCTCTGTAATCTTAGCCTCCATGACTACTCTTAAAGATCTGAGTTCAATTTCAACTAGCAAAACTATTTTAGTTTTGTATACAAGAGAAAATGGCGACTATAATGAACTTGTGCCAATGAGAAGACATATCTTGCCTATGATATCTATTCCCCAAGTTGTAAATGGCCATGGAGATGTTAAGTTATGTAGCTCTGAAATCGGCACATGTCTCAAATCCGCATATTACTAGCATAACTAGCATTGCTTCATGTACTTTGAACAATATGTATGCATCATGAACCAATAGAATCCTTGGCGCATGATCTTTTTGCTAAAGTTAAGCAATTCATATGAGCCTCACAGACTCCTACATGAACCTCCTCCATAAACCTTTCAGCCTTTTTCTCAGCCAAACATCTCAATTGGATACCATCAACTTGCCTCTTATATAATGTTCCATCTACACTGATGAATTAGGTAGATAACTTTCGAATCATACTTTGTTCCTTCTCCGTGGTTTCTTCTAGAAAAACTGACCTTTCTAAATAGTTCTGAATATCGTAGTGCCAAGGGTTCCCATCGGCAACCTCAACATCCATCATATGCTTGGCTTCAAAACAAGGCTTTTTTGAACTAGATATCAGAATAGGTCTTATAACGACTCCTCCTAGATTATCCCACATAGATACTACTGTTACGAGAGCATCAGCTACTTGATTCTCATCTCTAGGGACAAAGTGAAAAGTGCAAGTCTCAAACTGGCTACTCAACATTCTCAAGTACTTTTCATAGGGCAACAACCTCTCTTTTTTAACTGACCACTCCCCTTTGATCTGATGAATTACCAATGATGAATCTTCGAAGTCTTTTTGCGGTCTTTGCCTACAAAACTAATAGTGCTTCCAACCAAAAAATGCAAGCTTCATGTTGAGCTTCATTATTTGTAGCCTTGTACCTTAACTTCTTTGCTAACTTTAGCTTCTCGCCATCCGGTCATAAGAATAATCCTTCCCCCTTATTATTAACTTCCCCATCGAAAAACATCTGCCGCCCTTGTACTGCTATGGCCATGACATCTTCATCTGGGAAATTATATTCAAGCTTCAATGGGATGTTCAGCTAAGAACTCGGTTATTGCCCTTCCCTTGATGGTTTTCCTAATGATGTATTCTATATCAAATTCCTGCGATAGTAACAACAATCTCCCGATCTTTCCCTGTTGAGAGGGTGCTTCCTGAAGGTACCTAAGTGGGTTATGCCTGGCGACCGCCTGTACGCTGAAGGAATGAAAGTAGTGTCCTAACTTTTTAGAAGCCCAAATTATTGCTAAGAAGATATTTTCTACTTAAAAATATTTGGCTTCATATGGCAGGAATTTCTTACTAAGGTAATAAACTGCAAACTCTACTCCAAACTTATCCACCAGAGCCAACATGGCACCCACGGAACTATCATCTATTACTAGATATAGGATTAGAGGTTTAGCAGGCCACAGTGGTCTTAAGACTGGCGGATTTAAGATATAATCCCTAATAGTGTCAAAGCCCACTTGACAATCATTATTCCACACAGCCAGTTGATTTTTCTTGAGAAGCTTGAATATTGTCTCACATACCGAAGCTAGCTTGCAATAAACCAGCTGATGTACTGAAGCTTTCCCTGGAAACTTCTAACTTCCTTCTCTTTTTGAGGCACCAGCATCTCTCTAATCACCCTGACCTTACCAGGATCCACTTCAATTCCTCTTTGACTTACCACATGGCCTAACAGCTTACTTGAGGTAACCCGAAAATGCATTTCTTGGGATTGAGGCATAGATTGTACTTATTGATCCTTTGAAAGAACTTTTCCAAAGCCTCAAAGTGACCTTCTCTGGTAGTCGACTTGATCATCATGTCGTCGATGTACACTTCCACCTACTTGTGGATCAAGTCATTGAGAATTTTAGTGGCCATTCTTTGATATGTCGCTCCTATGTTCTTTAACCCAAAAGGCATGACTCTGTGGGAAAATGTATCCCACTCAGTTATGAAAGCTATCTTAACCCGATCTACAATCTTGTTAAGGATTTGCTTGTACCTAACATACCCGTTTATGAAACTGTACATTATGCAAGAAGCCGCACTATGTACTAGCACATCAATATGAGGTAGAGGAAAATCATTTTTTGGGCAAGCTTTGTTCAGATCCCAGTAGTTCACACATACTTGAACTGTTCCATCCTTTTTAGCTACAGGGACCACATTGGCCAACCATGTAGGTTACTGAACCTCTATTAGGAACTTAGCCTCAATCTGCTTATGGACTTCTTCTTTCACCTTTTGCACCCATTATATCCTAAGCCTTCTTAGCTTTTCCTTGATCGGTTTACACTCTAGGTAAGTTGGAATGGTATGTTTAGCAACATCTCGATCAATTCCCGGCATGCCCTCGTAGGTCCAGGCAAAGACTTTTTCATATTTTTTTAAGATTCTCTCAAATTTTAACCTCTCTTCAAGAGTTATATCTGATGATATCAAAATTTCGTTTGGGTTCTCCAAAGTTTTGAGATTAAATGCAGTTGTACTAGTTATGTTAGTGTCAAAAATAAATGCATCATGTTTATGATCATGAGAAATGAAATCATCAGAAACATCACACAAGTAAGCAAAGTTGTTCATCTTCTTGATGTAATTAGAATCATAAGCATTGCCATTATTAAAAAGTTTTGGAATAAAAAGAAAATCTAAATAACTACTATCTTCACTCTCTGCTGACACATATATCGCAGCAGATAGTTCATTGGTTTCTTGGCTTTGTGGAGGTTTTTCAACTACCTTCGATGAAATCCTCAAGTCTTGGATCTTCAAATCTAGCTCTGGTACTTCAACCCCCATTTTCTCTTTTCCTTTCAATCTAGTGGCTAGCAGCTTATAATGCCCTAATAGCCACTAGGAGGATATCAGAGTCGCTATGCATGCATCCACATACGATTGATTCAATTAAACACTATTGTTGACTTATAAGCGGAATGTTATTATTATTACAAGTTGAACATGCATAAATAACTTAGGTTATCGTATTACAAATATCATAACTACATAATTACTTTAACATATTCCTTCTAAAATACTACACTTTTCATATATAAAATTCATTAAACAATCTATTCTGTTCGCTGTAAAAAAAATCATATACAAAACACACTTCAAGCTTCAACTCCTAGTGGCCTGCAGATGCATAACTCTCTATAACCAAACAAGCATAGCTACATGGAAAAACACCCATGCTGAGCGATGGTTCAGTGGGGATATACAAAAGCAAAGAGACTTCTTACGAAGTCGCAACATCAACAATAATAGGCATAACTTCAATATCATGCTTGCAATTTAATAACATTCTTTAACAAATGCATCAATACTAGCATGTCAATAACACATGTATATCATTTATACATACTTTAACATGCATATAATCATTAGCTTAACAATTATCAAATACAATAAGTGATAACATATCACTGTATAGCATGTACATTCATGAATATATATCATATCATAACTCTACTTATTCCATCATAAGTATATACTAACTATAGCCTGAAATCACATTGGTGGTGGATACGGGTATTCTATATACTGACTAGCAGTATCAAACATTTGGAGTTCGAAGTCTCAAATCTTTAGATACTTGAAAGTACCAAACTCTAGACACTAAACAGTGACAAACTCTAGACACCAAACGGTGCCAAACTCTTACAGCTGCAACTCTAACCCTTAATAGGCATGCCTATCTATCCATAACTATGACTCAATCAGGCTTAAGATATAAAATCTATTCACTATGCCGCATGCTTTACATCACTCAATTACTCATTTAAACCATTGCAAATCATATAATAACTTAACAACTAGGAACACAAACATATATATATATATATATACTTGTTTATCATTCATGGCAAAACTATATCTACTTAATATACTCTTATTTAAACGCACTTAATCTTCCTTATGCGTAGTCATATATAAACTAACGCCATATTGCACACATATAGAAACAAATAACTTGCATTTATAACTCTGAACAATGTCGCACTCGCGATCCTTGTCGTGCTCACGACAGAACCCAATTTCCATTGCTATTGTGCTCGCGATAGATATCAAACTTGCAACAGATAGCAAAATAGACTTCCATTGCGCCCGCAACAAAGCTCTCGCTTGCGACAGAACACTACATAGCAAATCTGGCTATGGAGCACTCTGTCGATCTCACGAAAGAACCTGAACTTTGTGTTCAATTCAAAAACCTCTCTAGCACATACTTTACACATACAATCCTATATTCTCATGCATAATCAAACATCAATACCAGCCTAAATGGCCTCAAAATGAATAAGCACATGCAAATAACTTTCTCATATCTAACTTATAACAAACTTAAAATCAACTTACAATTGTCAAAACTCTAAACAACTTCAAGTTATCAAAAGGCTTCATACAACTTATCAATAACAACTCATATTCAATTGAACAACTAAAAGAGCTATTGAACTATTTCAAAACTCACAATTTCCCATCTAGATTAACATGCAACTAATTATAAATCAAACACAAATAATCCCAAACAATTCATAGATGCATCTATCAAAGAGGAAGAACTAAAATCCCAAACCTCAAAAGCAGCTTGATCAACATTCCTCTTTTGCTCAAATCTTTTCTTTGCCTTTATCTTTTCTCTTGTCCAAAGCTTTATGCACAAACCCAACAAAACAATACTTAGATCATAAATTAAACCGACATAAAAACCAAAATAGAATTAGGTAAAAGAAGATGATTCTTTAATTTACAAACCACACCTACCTTTCTAATTTATCACTTAAATCTTCAAACCAATCCAAATTCAAAGCCTATATCCATAAGTAATCAAACGAAGGATAAGAAGAAGCAAAAAAGATGAAGTAAGAAGGAAAAACCTAGAGTGAGGGAAAAATCGGACTAACATGCAGAAATAAGGTCACTATTCATCCACTAAACCTTTTATTTGCATGTAGTGCCTAGGTGGAAGCTCACAACAAGCCACATGTCAACTTCTTGACATGTGTCTAGTCTTTAGGAATTAACCCACTTAATCCTTGGCAAACTTACACTTAACCCTTAACCAACTACTATTAAATCCCTCAATTAACTTCTTTCTTTTAATTACTTTTAATTTCTTTTCAATTACATCCTCATTTATACTATAACTCATACTTACACAATTACGCTTGTACCCTTACTATACAATTATCACTACAAATGCTTCTAAGGTGCAATTTGGGTCATTACAATTCTCCCCTCTTTAAGAAATTTCATCCTCGAAATTTCCCACGCTAATAATCATAAGATCATACTATTCCATGTTAATGACTTTATACAATACAAACTTGAACAAACCGGATGGACCAGTGGGTTCATCCACTTCCTCTCTGATCATAGCAAAGACTCGAGCAGGACCACCAGAAGCAACTGGCTTCTTAATCGTTTCCAATGGTGCTTGAGCAATTCTACTTCTTCCTCTTCCACTTCTAATAGATCCAGTCACATCTATATTACCTTTACTTGCTTGCGATACTAAGCTCTACTTCAACTCCGAGCAATTGGCAAGCATATGTTCCATGCTGCCACACTTGAAATAAGCTCCCGTGAGCTTCCTACATGTACCGCAATGACATCTCTGATAATGATCACACTTCGGTATAGCACTACCTCTTTTGGAGGGTGTCATAGCACTTTATTTCAATGTCAGTACTTGAACTGACCCTCAAATATCTTGTCCACTTGCAGCTTCTCAAGCTCTCTTACAACTAATTACACCACTATCTGATACTTTCCTTTTCTGCTCTCTTTTCTGCTTTACTAGTTCGGACTCCTTCAAGTTCATGGCTGCCAATACTAATTTATAATAACTCACTGACTGCATAGTTGCTATTGCCGATAAAGGTCCCCTTATACTCTCTTTCAACCCATCCTCAAACTGTCAACACTTAAAGTCTTCAATTAGCAAAACATCAAGCACATACTTGCTCAATCTACTAAACTCCTTCTCATACTCACCCACTGTCATGTTCCTTTGCTTTAAACTCACAAACTCCTTATATTTTGCTTCTCTATAAGCCTCGGTGACATACTTCTCTTAAAACTCTTGGACAAAAAAATCCCATGTTAACTCAACCAGTCACTGGGGATTTCGAAGCACCAACTTCCACCAGTCATAAGCTGACCCTTACAATAATGACACTGCACGGGTCACTCTCTGATTCTGGGAACAGTTAATCTCTCACAATATCCTTCCCGTCTTTTCTAACAAGAACTCAATCACATCTGACTGATCTATAGAAGTCCCATTAAACTGCTCTGCTCATCTATTTCTAAAAAGGTTTGTAGGAGCAGTCAATCTGTCCAATAATTGCATCAGCCCTTGCACTAACACCGAATCACCCTGAGCAAAACCTAAGCCTTCAGCTCGAGGTTGCTCAGGAAAATGCGAATTAACACGCACCAGATTCACACTCCCAGTCGTCTCTCCTACATCCTCACTCGAATTTGATTCCATCTATACCCTATACAAAATAGCATCTGTATTACGCCACGATAGTAGGAAAACTCAAACATCTAATCTGTACTCTAACATCTTATAGTCCTGAACCGCCTACCTATGCTCTGATACCACAAACTTATAATGTCCCAAAACCCCCTGGGAGGATATCGGAGTCGATATGCATGCATACACATACGATTGATTCAATTAAACACTATTATTGACTTATAAGTGGAATGTTATTATTATTACAAGTTAAACATGCATAAACAACTTAGGTTATCATATTACAAATATCATAACTACATAATTACTTTAACATATTCCTTCTATAAAACTACACTTGTCATATACAAAATTCATTACATAATCTATTATGTTTACTACAAAAAAAATCATATACAAAAGACACTTCAAGCTTCAACTCTTAGTGGCTTGCAGATGCACAACTCTCTATAACCGAACCTGCATACCTACACAGGAAAACACCTGTGCTGAGCGATGGCTCAGTGGGGATATACAAAAGCAAATAGACTTCTTACGAAGTCGCAACATCAATAATAATAGGCATAACCTCAATATCATTCTTGCAACTTAATAACATTCTTTAACAACTGCATCAATACTAGCATGTCAATAACACATCTATATTATTTATATATACTTTAACATGCATATAATCTTTAGCTTAACAATTATCATATACTATAAGTGATAACGTATCACTAAACTGTACGTACATTCATGAACATATATCATATCATAACTCTACTTATTCCATCACAAACATATAATAAATATAGTTTGAAATCACATCAGTGGTGGTGTAACACCCCAAAACGGGCCTAGTCGGAATCGGCAGCAAAGTCAGTTAAGTGAAGGGTATTTTGGTAATTTTATGCATGAGTAATTTGGATAATAAGGATTTAATTGCTAAGAAAATAATTAAATAAGTTTAGTGAATGAATTATCTAGTGGAACATGTGTATGGTATGTAAGAAGTGATTGGATAAGATTGTGACACTTGGGTTTGTAGGATGATGACAAGTGGCTTATAAGGAATTGTTAGAGTATGCTTGAAGTATATGGAAGTAGGATGTGAGTGAGCTAAGAAATGATATGGTGTGAGAGGTGTTTGGTATATTGAAGATATTTATTCAAGAATTATTTGTGTGTGTATGGAGTATGGTGCAAGGTGGAACAAGTCAAAAGGTGAATTAAGGGACCAATAAGATTTGGACACATGGCTTGTGGTAGGTGTGCATTAAGTGTGATAAAGAAAGACAAAGTGAAGGGAAAAGAGGAGTCTACGTTTGGCCCTTTCATCTTCCCGATCTCCATTTCTTTTTCCTTTTCTTCCCTTTCTTTGTTCAATCTTTTGGGTTTTGAATAAATTGGAAGTGATTTAGTGGAGCTTGGGAAGTAGGATTGAAGAGGTAAGTGGTTAGTGTTTAATTATTTATGCTTTGATCTTATTTTCCTTCTAGATTTACTTTTGATGTGGGATCTAGGATATGGATTAAGGATAATTTTCTGGTTTTCATTTGTGCAAGTGGTTGGTGATAAGAAAAAGCAAAGTAAAGGCAAAGAGTAGATGGAGGTTTGAAAAAGAAGATTGAAGCTTCATTTGAGGTTTGGGAAACTTTCTTCTATCTGTATAAGAATTTTTGGTATATTCATATATGATACAAGCTTCTTGAGTGTATTGTGATGATTTGTGATGATGGTAGTGAGTGTTGGCTCAAATGACTCATTGTTGCATGTGAATAGGTTTTTGGGTGAAAAACTGGATTAGAATACACTGGACCTTTCTTCGGTTATTACACTGTTTCGGAAGATATAGAACTCCAAATCATTCGATTCTTGAACCATTAGAACCATGAATGTCATTACTTTAAATGTCTCAGAAATAGCCTTGGACAAATTCTCGCTCTAAGACATCGAAAATTTGATTACAAATGTAGTGTCCCCGTTGTGGCGGGTTGTTTGACCAATATGCGTTGTGGAGTCCATATCTGGCGTTGTAGACATCCAATTGATGTGAAAATTGTTTCATTTGAAAGCTAAGACGTAGGAGAACATTTGTTAAGAAGACCGCTTTTCCTAAAAATGAGGTTTAGAGGTCGGTTTATATGATACGATCTGGTGGTAGAAAGCAGTATGTTAGGGGAGCTGAAGCGAGTCTCTGTCGCGAGCGCGACAAGGGTCGCGACCTCGCGACAGAAAAGTATGCTTTGAGTCTTTTCTTCTATATTTTTGAGTCTAGGATTGACCCGGATCAATCCCGTATCTTTCCCATCAGTTATTACGCATGTTTAGGGTAATTAATTGGCTATACAAGTAATTATCGTTGGGAAAATTTAGGAGTACATTTTCAATTGGTGATTTAACTAGTAATTAATCATAGATATAATCCTATGAAGGATTGTTTATGAATGAGTGCTAGTATGTGATGGTCTCATGAGTAACCTTAGCATGACGTATCATATGTTTGAATGCATTTAACATGGGTGCGATTGAGATGAATGAAGAATAATGTTGGTATTATAGTTTGAGTATATGGACATTGTTAGTGGCATGTTTTATTGAAATTCTTGATACAAATGTTGGATGTATATTGTTAATGATGTGTGACTTGCTGGAAATGAGGTAAGAGACCTTTGGATATGTTTCGTGTGTTTGGTAGTGAGTTTGAGGAAGGAAAGATCTTGTAGAATTCTGCAGATTTTCGGAATCATGACTCTGTCGCGAGCGCGACAGAGACTGGTGATCCTGATGCTGTGCCATAGCGAGCACGCGACGCTGTCGCGAGCCCGCGATAGTAATAGCTTGTGTGCTCTCTGTCGCGAGCGCGACAACCGTCGCGATCGCGACAGAGCACATTGTTGGCCTGTGCTATCGCGAGCACGCGACTTGCCGCGACCCCGCGATAGCAATGCTTGTCCTCTGTCGCGACCGCGACACTGTCGCGAGCGCGACAGAGCCGGGCCTTTCTCTCCTTCCCGCGATCGCGAAGTCCGTCGCGCGCGCACAGCGAAGAGACTATTGTCTCTGTCGCGAGCGCAACAGACATCGCGAGCGCGATAGATGTGTTATGTTAAATAAGTTTTCTTTGGTGATTTCAATGTTTGAATTCCGAACTTGTGATGCCTTTAGGTGTATTCTTTGACTATGTTATGAAGTATGTTAATATAACTGAACGTATTATGCATATCTATATTTATGATCTTTCTCTAAGATTATTATGATATGCTTAAGTGTAAATTGTATGATGCATTACTGACTTTATGATTTTATTCATATGTCTCACCTATTGCTGATTATGTATAATGATATAAATTATGTGATGTGAAATATGATTGGTATGATGCATGACCTGCGAGAGTCAGTCTAGTGGATAGTTAGGCATGCCTAATAGAGTCTTTGTAGCTGCAGCGTCCTTTGAACGATTTGGACCCTGATCAGGTCCCACGACTGGTTCCTCGTGAACCCTTTGACATGAAATGTTTTTGGAATGTGGAAAAAGATGATGTTGTTTTTCGACTTGTACCTGTATGGTACATTATATTATATGTTTCCTCTGAGGTTTACCCGGTCAGAGATCGGGCTATATGTTCCCTCATGAGTACTCGTTATCCACTATTATGAGTCAGCAGGTACTTTGATGGTTTGTTTTATTCTGTTTTGAAATAGCCATCAGAATGTGATATCTGAATGAGCAAGAATCAGTTTATATGTATATGAATATGACTACGGGCTTCAGAAAGTAAATCTGTATTTAGTAAACATGACTTTTCAGTTAACATGATTATCCGAACTTGACATGTGGTTTGTTATTAATTTCTGAATGCTTTGAAATGATTCGATCGATGTATTTATGTATATGAGTTAAGCATGGTTATTGTGTACAAGCATGTGAATCAGATCGGTTATGAGGGTAAGTATATATGATGTAATCGTACTTCCTGCATGGTTTTGATATGAATGTGAAGTGATGTGATTATGCCTTCAGTCTCCGTTATGGGGGTGTTTACAGCATGATATGCTATGTATTAGAGTTGCACAGCGGAAGTGTGGTGTTTTGAATGTTTTCTTGGGTATGTGGCTCAGCATGATAACATTGGTGTCGTGTTTTGGGTTATGACTGTTTTGGCCCATTCCTGATATATGTATATGATTATATGTGTGAGTTTCCGAATGAATGCCTTTATTATGCAAGTCTGTTTAGATATATGTTTTGAATATTCGCAATTGCCATTTGAATATATTTTGCCTTGACGACCATTGTGAATGGCCGTCCATATTATTATGTTTGTTTTCCCCACTAAGCGTTATCGCTTAGCACGGGTTCTTTTCCCGTGCAGGTGGCAGGTTTGCTTCTGTTCGAGTCGCGCATCTGCAGAGTCAGCCACATAGGAGTTAGAAGTGATGTATTTTGTTTAATTTCTGTAGCCTGGATTTTGTAATTCTGATGAATATGTATATGTAATAATATGTAAAGATACTTATATAATATTCTGGGCCATGTAAATATTTGTATAGCGAAGTTTGGAGAATAACTTCTATTGTATGCTTGTAAGTTTTCACAACTGTATGCTTTTGCTTAGTGTATGCACATTTGCGGAATTATGCATGTCCAAATCTACTCCTCAAGTTTTAAATTCTTTCGTATTTTAGTATGCTTTGTCTCGCTTCAGTCCGGTAACACACCTACTCGTACGGCTTCCTACTCCATTGCGGATGGGTTCGTCCACGTATGAGTTGGGGTGTTACATTTAGTGGTATCAGAGCACAAGATTCTGGTTGCCTTATTTGTTTGAGTATCGGGTCTTTGTATGTTACTTGTTATGTGTAGAGTCTTTGTTTGAGCGTCAGTTTTGTGTCGTGGCCTAATGCAGATGCGTCTTGTCCGGTGTGTGTTATGTTAGATGGAGCCTGACCCGAATGAGAAGGTGAATGAGACGACCGAAAGTGTGAACCCAATTAGTGCTAATCAAAGTGTTTCGTTTCTGTGCACCTTTTGGTTAGAATTTCGGTCCTGTTTCTAATAATAGAACATTAGTGCAAGGATTAATTCGAATTTTGGATAGACTGACTATTCCTAGGATTTCTCAAGGTTTTGTTCTGAGTGTATCTCAGTAAAGTAAGATATCGTGTAAGTGGATGAGTATTTGGATTTCATAAGGTTTTGGTAGTACTCTATATACCTGTCAGCTATCTCCAGAAAAGTATTTGAATAAAAGCATATTAAATCATGGGGATGGGACTAAATGCATCATTACAGCATTACTTGCATTTTCTCAGCATCATTCTGCATACATGAACCATCACATTTTCATTGCATCGTAATCCCTTTGATCATACATGAACAGCATTTGTATATGTGTTTTGATTGAGAGAAAGCTGACAGGGTGT
Source organism: Excoecaria cochinchinensis (assembly GCA_947683425.1). NCBI lineage: Eukaryota > Viridiplantae > Streptophyta > Magnoliopsida > Malpighiales > Euphorbiaceae > Excoecaria > Excoecaria cochinchinensis. Next base: position 27,022,953 of record CANTUQ010000004.1, read on the forward strand.
ACGTGTACTATTTGCTATTAGGAACAAGAGTGGTAGTGATAAGTATAAGCAAGTAAGTGGATAGAATTGTCAACTTCTGTATAAGATGATTAAATAATAAGTACTGTAAGATTAGGTGATGATTTAAAAGTGAAAACCAAATTGTGACTAGTGATACTAGTAATTTAGGAGAGAATGTTATAGTCATTTTGATCAAGGAAAGAGTATAATGAATGTGTGAACGATTCTGTATTTAAAAGACGAGAAGTGTTATGAGGAAAGAGTTAAGTGAAAAGATTGATATGATAGTGATAGAATGCAAACGATCTGTAACTCAAAAATTTTGGAGATGTTTATTTTAGTGAGAAGAATTTCTACTATATGCCCGGATATTAGTAAAATGACTTGGATAGTATAATGTTAGTGTGTTAATGGTAGTAATCAAGATTTTGAAATTCAGAAATCGGATATATGTGAATTTCGAGGACGAAATTCTTTTAAGGAGGGTAGATTTGTAACACCCCAAAACGGGCCTAGTCGGAATCGGCAGCAAAGTCAGTTAAGTGAAGGGTATTTTGATAATTTTATGCATGAGTAATTTGGATAATAAGGATTTAATTGCTAAGAAAATAATTAAATAAGTTTAGTGAATGAATTATCTAGTGGAACATGTGTATGGTATGTAAGAAGTGATTGGATAAGATTGTGACACTTGGGTTTGTAGGATGATGACAAGTGGCTTATAAGGAATTGTTAGAGTATGCTTGAAGTATATGGAAGTAGGATGTGAGTGAGCTAAGAAATGATATGGTGTGAGAGGTGTTTGGTATATTGAAGATATTTATTCAAGAATTATTTGTGTGTGTATGGAGTATGGTGCAAGGTGGAACAAGTCAAAAGGTGAATTAAGGGACCAATAAGATTTGGACACATGGCTTGTGGTAGGTGTGCATTAAGTGTGATAAAGAAAGACAAAGTGAAGGGAAAAGAGGAGTCTACGTTTGGCCCTTTCATCTTCCCGATCTCCATTTCTTTTTCCTTTTCTTCCCTTTCTTTGTTCAATCTTTTGGGTTTTGAATAAATTGGAAGTGATTTAGTGGAGCTTGGGAAGTAGGATTGAAGAGGTAAGTGGTTAGTGTTTAATTATTTATGCTTTGATCTTATTTTCCTTCTAGATTTACTTTTGATGTGGGATCTAGGATATGGATTAAGGATAATTTTCTGGTTTTCATTTGTGCAAGTGGTTGGTGATAAGAAAAAGCAAAGTAAAGGCAAAGAGTAGATGGAGGTTTGAAAAAGAAGATTGAAGCTTCATTTGAGGTTTGGGAAACTTTCTTCTATCTGTATAAGAATTTTTGGTATATTCATGTATGATACAAGCTTCTTGAGTGTATTGTGATGATTTGTGATGATGGTAGTGAGTGTTGGCTCAAATGACTCATTGTTGCATGTGAATAGGTTTTTGGGTGAAAAACTGGATTAGAATACACTGGACCTTTCTTCGGTTATTACACTGTTTCGGAAGATATAGAACTCCAAATCATTCGATTCTTGAACCATTAGAACCATGAATGTCATTACTTTAAATGTCTCAGAAATAGCCTTGGACAAATTCTCGCTCTAAGACATCGAAAATTTGATTACAAATGTAGTGTCCCCGTTGTGGCGGGTTGTTTGACCAGTATGCGTTGTGGAGTCCATATCTGGCGTTGTAGACATCCAATTGATGTGAAAATTGTTTCATTTGAAAGCTAAGACGTAGGAGAACATTTGTTAAGAAGACCGCTTTTCCTAAAAATGAGGTTTAGAGGTCGGTTTATATGATACGATCTGGTGGTAGAAAGCAGTATGTTAGGGGAGCTGAAGCGAGTCTCTGTCGCGAGCGCGACAAGGGTCGCGACCTCGCGACAGAAAAGTATGCTTTGAGTCTTTTCTTCTATATTTTTGAGTCTAGGATTGACCCGGATCAATCCCGTATCTTTCCCATCAGTTATTACGCATGTTTAGGGTAATTAATTGGCTATACAAGTAATTATCGTTGGGAAAATTTAGGAGTACATTTTCAATTGGTGATTTAACTAGTAATTAATCATAGATATAATCCTATGAAGGATTGTTTATGAATGAGTGCTAGTATGTGATGGTCTCATGAGTAACCTTAGCATGACGTATCATATGTTTGAATGCATTTAACATGGGTGCGATTGAGATGAATGAAGAATAATGTTGGTATTATAGTTTGAGTATATGGACATTGTTAGTGGCATGTTTTATTGAAATTCTTGATACAAATGTTGGATGTATATTGTTAATGATGTGTGACTTGCTGGAAATGAGGTAAGAGACCTTTGGATATGTTTCGTGTGTTTGGTAGTGAGTTTGAGGAAGGAAAGATCTTGTAGAATTCTGCAGATTTTCGGAATCATGACTCTGTCGCGATCGCGACACTGTCGCGAGCGCGACAGAGACTGGTGATCCTGATGCTGTGCCATAGCGAGCACGCGACGCTGTCGCGAGCCCGCGATAGTAATAGCTTGTGTGCTCTCTGTCGCGAGCGCGACAACCGTCGCGATCGCGACAGAGCACATTGTTGGCCTGTGCTATCGCGAGCACGCGACTTGCCGCGACCCCGCGATAGCAATGCTTGTCCTCTGTCGCGACCGCGACACTGTCGCGAGCGCGACAGAGCCGGGCCTTTCTCTCCTTCCCGCGATCGCGAAGTCCGTCGCGCGCGCACAGCGAAGAGACTATTGTCTCTGTCGCGAGCGCAACAGACATCGCGAGCGCGATAGATGTGTTATGTTAAATAAGTTTTCTTTGGTGATTTCAATGTTTGAATTCCGAACTTGTGATGCCTTTAGGTGTATTCTTTGACTATGTTATGAAGTATGTTAATATAACTGAACGTATTATGCATATCTATATTTATGATCTTTCTCTAAGATTATTATGATATGCTTAAGTGTAAATTGTATGATGCATTACTGACTTTATGATTTTATTCATATGTCTCACCTATTGCTGATTATGTATAATGATATAAATTATGTGATGTGAAATATGATTGGTATGATGCATGACCTGCGAGAGTCAGTCTAGTGGATAGTTAGGCATGCCTAATAGAGTCTTTGTAGCTGCAGCGTCCTTTGAACGATTTGGACCCTGATCAGGTCCCACGACTGGTTCCTCGTGAACCCTTTGACATGAAATGTTTTTGGAATGTGGAAAAAGATGATGTTGTTTTTCGACTTGTACCTGTATGGTACATTATATTATATGTTTCCTCTGAGGTTTACCCGGTCAGAGATCGGGCTATATGTTCCCTCATGAGTACTCGTTATCCACTATTATGAGTCAGCAGGTACTTTGATGGTTTGTTTTATTCTGTTTTGAAATAGCCATCAGAATGTGATATCTGAATGAGCAAGAATCAGTTTATATGTATATGAATATGACTACGGGCTTCAGAAAGTAAATCTGTATTTAGTAAACATGACTTTTCAGTTAACATGATTATCCGAACTTGACATGTGGTTTGTTATTATTTTCTGAATGCTTTGAAATGATTCGATCGATGTATTTATGTATATGAGTTAAGCATGGTTATTGTGTACAAGCATGTGAATCAGATCGGTTATGAGGGTAAGTATATATGATGTAATCGTACTTCCTGCATGGTTTTGATATGAATGTGAAGTGATGTGATTATGCCTTCAGTCTCCGTTATGGGGGTGTTTACAGCATGATATGCTATGTATTAGAGTTGCACAGCGGAAGTGTGGTGTTTTGAATGTTTTCTTGGGTATGTGGCTCAGCATGATAACATTGGTGTCGTGTTTTGGGTTATGACTGTTTTGGCCCATTCCTGATATATGTATATGATTATATGTGTGAGTTTCCGAATGAATGCCTTTATTATGCAAGTCTGTTTAGATATATGTTTTGAATATTCGCAATTGCCATTTGAATATATTTTGCCTTGACGACCATTGTGAATGGCCGTCCATATTATTATGTTTGTTTTCCCCACTAAGCGTTATCGCTTAGCACGGGTTCTTTTCCCGTGCAGGTGGCAGGTTTGCTTCTGTTCGAGTCGCGCATCTGCAGAGTCAGCCACATAGGAGTTAGAAGTGATGTATTTTGTTTAATTTCTGTAGCCTGGATTTTGTAATTCTTATGAATATGTATATGTAATAATATGTAAAGATACTTATATAATATTCTGGGCCATGTAAATATTTGTATAGCGAAGTTTGGAGAATAACTTCTATTGTATGCTTGTAAGTTTTCACAACTGTATGCTTTTGCTTAGTGTATGCACATTTGCGGAATTATGCATGTCCAAATCTACTCCTCAAGTTTTAAATTCTTCCGTATTTTAGTATGCTTTGTCTCGCTTCAGTCCGGTAACACACCTACTCGTACGGCTTCCTACTCCATTGCGGATGGGTTCGTCCACGTATGAGTTGGGGTGTTACAGGTAGATACGGGTACTCTGTGTCACACCCCAAATCGGGCCTAGTCGGATTTGGCATGCTAAGTCTGGATTTCAAGGGTAATTCGGTATTTTGTGCATGAGAATATTGGACATTAAGGAATTTAGTGCACCACTTAGTCTAATATGTTAGTTGGAGGAAGAATCTAATGAAGTGTGAGTATAGCACCAAGGTATTAAATATCTACTTAAGTAATTATATGGTGCATGTATGTGTATGGTACCTTGGTATTTGAAAGTCAAAAGAGGGGTTATTGGTCCAATAGGGGGCTGCCATGTGTCTTGGTAGGTGGGCAATTAATGGGAAAATGAGATAAAGAGAAAAAGAGAGAGGGAGAAGAGCAGATCACGTTTCTGCTCTCTCTTCTCCTCCCCCTTGTTCTTCTTTCTTTTCTTTTCCTTTAATTGTGCTCCTCTCCTTGACTATGCATGAGTGCGTGTTTTGGTGGAGATTGAAAGCAAGATTGAAGAGGTATGTATTTAGGTTTTGGGTGCTAGGGTTTCCTACGTGGGAATCTCTCCCTCTTCTTCCTGTTTTGTTGAGTTAGGGTATAGATTAAGTGATTTTTTGGGTTTATTTGTGCAAGTTTTGGGTGGCAAGAGGAAGCTCAAGGGCAAGGAAAAGATTGAGGATTGAGGATTGAGGATTAAAGCTTGAAGAGGATAGTGAGCTGTGCTTCAAAGAGGTTTGGGAGTTATTTGAGTTGTCTTTGCCCTATCTCTCATTTTGATTGTGTATGTTTTGAAAAGTTAATATCTGGAGTTTTGAGTGTCTTGGCATGTGTATATGCATGTAATTGTTTGGGTAATTGTGTTAGAAATGCGTGAATAAGGATTGAAGTATATGTATCTTGGATTGGATGGGAACATGAATGATTTGGGGTAATCTCTGTTCTTGGTCTGCAAATTTTATGTTTTTCCTTGAATTAATTATTAAATCTTGTCATAATTGAGTGTATTTAATCATGAGCATGTTGTGTTATGCATTTGAGTGATAAGGTAAGAGTTTATGCATGATTGAGTGGTTTTTGAAAGGTTTTGAAATGGTTTTGGAAAAAGGAAGAACTTTATGCTTTTTGAGTGATAGGAATTGGAAGTCTCGTCACTGTCGCGAGCGCGACAGAGAGGAGCTTCCCATTCTCTTGTTAAAGCTCACTGTAGCGTTGCCTGTGTCCGACTTGGATGGAGGCGTGCGAGTCATGCATCTCAGCTGGACGTCGTCAGGCAGAGAGGATCAGCACAACTTGTGCTGATGCAGCATGACTCGTGCTCGTGTAGCACAAATCGTGCTTGCTTAGCACGAATCGTGCTGCTGTGAGTTCTCCTCTGTGGCATGCTGTGGAGCACGATCGAAGAGAAATAACATGGACACGAGTCGTGTCCCTCAGCACGACTCGTGCTCATGTCGTTTCCTCTGCAATTCGTGCTTGAGGAGCACAAATGGGAAGAACCATTGACACGAGTCATGTCCCTCAGCACGACTCGTGCCCGTGACTATTCTGTCGTGAGCGCGACAGAGATCCCAGTCCGCCCTGTTTTCCTACGTACACAGTTTTTCGAAAATGATTTTTAAATGTCTTTCTCAGGGTTTTTCCTTACTGTATGTTATATGAACTTGTTTTTATGCCCATTGTATTATGGATTATGCACGGTAAATTATATGTTGCGATTTGAAACATGATTTGTAGTGTTAGTCTGCAGTGTGTGTTTATTGAAGTGATAATATGTTAATATTTGATTATGATATGCTCAGTAATGATTATCCCTGTTAGACTATCATTTGATTTTAATTGTATGATTTGGTTTATCAGTGTTAATATTATAAATTGTATCACATGTTGCATTTTGAATACAAGTAAGTTATGAATGCCAACTTTATGGTTATTTATTGTGAACATGTTCTACTAAAATGTGAAGTGTGTGATGCATATTTTAATTCACGATTCTTCCCTAAGAATAATAGATGATATTATATTTGACATGAATTGTACTATTGCATGATAGGGAGTTTGTATGGATAATCTTTGGCATAATATGGTTTCCCATATTTGATTCTGATATACTTTAGAGTAATGTTAAAAGTGTGTAACTGGATTATAGTATATGCTTGGCAATGTGAATTGTATGATGTGTGTCTAGTGTTAGAAAGATATTGATATGTCTATCACACACTGGTTTATGCATGACGATATATAAATATATATATTATGCAATGCGAAACATGAATTGTTTTATGCATGACCTGCGAGAGTCAGTCTAGTGGATAGTTAGGCATGCCTAATAGATCTTTGTAGCTGCAGCACCCTTTGAACGAATGGACCCCGATCAGGTCTCTGGCTGGTTCCTCGCGAACCTTTACTGTGTATGGATCTTGTTTAAGGTCCTTTTAGTGAAATGTTTTTTAATGTGAAAAATGATGTTGCTTTTCGATTCGTACCCGTAAGGTATGCTACCGTTACTGTTCGATTCGTACCCATAAGGTACGTTACCGTATTTTCTCGTTATCCACTAAAGTGAGTAAGCAGGTATTCTATTTGCTTTATCTAATATGAATATGAGAATATGATTTTGTATTGTTAACTGTTATGCTTAAGTATGTGGAATGGCATGCGTATGATTATGATCTTGAACTAGTGAATGCAACGAATTTAATATTATGCTATATGTTCCTTGGTTTCAGCTATCATAGTATTTTCGGCATGTTGTCATGTGTTTATGTTTCATAGCATAATATTTTATGTATTAAAATTGCACAGCGGAAGTGTGGTGTGTTGGATGTCGTCCCCTGGGTTTCGGCTAGCGTATGTGTCTTATGACATGATAAAAGTTTGATTGTATATGTGTAAATAGTGATTTTTGCATGATAGTTGGGGTGCATTATTGTATGGTAGTCTTATTGCATGTGTATAGGTTTTCAGTTAACGTTTGGGTTATTGCTATGATGACTGCATGTCTAATTGTTAAGTAACTAAGCATAATGTAGTTTTGATATCTGATACTACAGTAAGTGTATGCATGTGAGATTGTATGTACTTTTGCATGATAATACTTGTATCTTGTATCGTACTCTGTCTGCTTGGGTTTGATCGACGCGAGTTTTGAATGTGGATATGATTTTCTGGATGCATGGCTTTTATATGCAAGTATTTATATCTATCTATTAGGACTATATGCATATGCCATTAGAATGTGTTATGCCTTGACGACCATTGTGAATGGCCGTCCATTTTGTTGTGTGTTCTCCCCACTAAGCGTTATCGCTTAACACGGGTTCTTTTCCTGTGCAGGTGGCAGTTTGGTTCAGTTCCAATCACGCATCTGCAGGGTCGACCACATAGGAGTTAAAAGTTTTGTTATTTTGTTATCAGTTCCTGTATTTTGGAGTTTCCATTCCTGTAGTCCTATGTTTATGTAATTATATGTGTAAAGATCTGGATGTAATATTTGGGCTATGTAAATGTTATTAAATTTAAGTTTAAAGTTATTCCTCGGTTTTATCGTTTGCCCGATATTTTCACTGACTGAGCGAGTGAATGGGGATATGCATGTGCCTATGCTTCCGCTTAGTGCCTGCGTGTGTGTGAGTTAATGCATGACCAGTTTTTGCCCGGAAGGTAAGTTTTAATTATCCTGTATTTATGCATGTATGATTGTGTATGAATGTATGCTTCCGCATAGTGTATGTGTGCATGTATGTGAGTGAACGTCGGTAGCGCTCTCCAGCGTCCTTCCAACGGGGACGTAGGGGGGGTGTTACACTCTGTATACTGACTAGCAGTATCAAACATTTGGAGACCAAAGTCTCAAATCTTTAGATACCCAAAAGTACCAAATTCTAGACACCAAACAGTGACATACTCTAGACACTAAACAGGTGCTATACTCGGGCAGCTGCAACTCTAACCCATTATAGGCATGCCTATCTATCAATAACTATGACTCACTTAGGCTTAACGTATAAACTCTATTCACTATGCCACATGCATTACATCACTCAATTACTCATTCAAACCATTGCACATCATATAATAACTTTACAACTAGGAACACACAGATATATATATATATATATATATATATATATACTCATTGATCATTCATGCCAAAACCATATCTACTTAATATACAATTATTTAAACACACTTAATCTGCCTTATGCATAGTCATATGTAAACTAATGCCATATAGCATACATATAGAAACAAATAACTTGCATTTATAACTCTGAACAATGTCGCACTCGCGATAAAACCCAATTTCCATTGTTGTTGTGCTCGCGATATATAGCCCAATAGACTTATGTTGCGCCCGCGATGAAGCTCATGCTCATGATAGAACACTTCATAACAACTCTGCCTACGGAGCACTCTGTCAGTCTCGTAACCCTTGTTGCTCTTGAGACAGAACCTGAACTTTGTGTTCAAGCTTCCAATTCACAAACCTCTCTAGCACATACTTTAGACATACAATCCTATATTCTCATGCATAACTTATATCATCAACCAAACGTAAATACTAGCCTAAATGGCCTTCAAAATAAATAATCACATGCAAATAACTTTCTCATACCTAACTTATAACAAACTCAAAATCAACATGCAATAGTCAAAACTCTAAGCAACTTCAAGTTATCAAAAGGCTTCATACAACTCATCAATAACAACTCATATTCAATTGAGCAACTAAAAGAGCTGTTGACATATTTCAAAGCTCACAATTTGCCATCTAGATCAACATGTAACTAATTATAAATCAAACACAAATAATCCCAAACAATTCAAACATGCATCTATTAAAGAGGAAGAACTAAAATCGAAACCTCAAAAGCAGCTTGATCAACTTTCCTCTTTGGCTCAAATATTTTCTCTTGTCCAAAGCTTCTTGCACAAACACAACAAAACACATACATAGATCATAAATCAAACCCACTCAAAACCAAAATTAGATTAGGTAGAAGAAGATGATTCTTGAATTTCCAAACCACATTTACCTTTCTAATTTATCACTGAACTCTTCAAACCAATCCAAATTCAAAGCTTATATCCAAAAGTAATCAAATAAAGGAGAAGAAGAAGCAAAAAAGATGAAGTAAGAAGGTAAAACAAAGAGTGAGGTAAAAACTAGACCAACTTGCAGAAATGGGGTCACTATTGTAACAGCCCATAGGTCATCCTAGTAGTAATGTTGTTCTATTGGGTGAATTGGTATATATGGCATGTTGTAGAATTATAGAATCTAAAATTTTAATGTGTGTTCAAATGGGATTTAATTGCCGAAATAAATTTATCTAAGTGTCTAAAGAGTAAAAGAGCATAACATGTTAGAGGGCTAGGCTTGCATTGTATGCATTAAGTGGGCTTGAATAAATCAGACTCAACTTAGAATAATAAAGATTGTGGGCTTGGTTCATATTAGATGTCTTAAGTGGGATGAAGGCTAAAAGCTCATTAATAGGGCAGATTTATAGTAGAAGCCCATGATCCATTTCTATATTTGCCACATAGGATGGTGCATAAGAGAGAGAGAGTGTGTGCCATATAGGATTATGCATGTAGGAGAGAGATTTGATGGGGCTGGCTACATGGGGCCGCAACTTTCTTTCCCATCTCCCTGTTTCATTTTCTGCTTCCTTCCTCTCTATCACAAAACGTTTCCTCCTCCATCTCTCTCCTTTTCTGTAATTTCTTCTTCATTCTTCCATTTCTTTTGGGTTGTCAAGTGAAATTCCTGCTGCGTTTTTAGAAGACTAGAAGAGTTGCATGTGTGTATGCATGTGTTCATTTTAGAAGATAAGTAAATAATCCTATCCGAAATCCTTTCTCTTTCATCTTCTTCTTGTGTTTAGAAATGAGATTCTAATCCTTGTTCTCTATTTTTGGAAATATGGTCCTTGGTTGTAGAGGTAGAACCTAAGAGGGATGAAGGGAAGACCAAGGTTGGTGAGCTAAGCACCAAGTAATTTGGCAAGGAGCAGAGGAGTAGAGGTTCGAGAAACTCTATGTTCATGAGCATTTTTATGAATCTTGAGTTAGGTTGTGTATATATGAAATGCATGCATTGATATAGTATGTAATGATGAGGAGATTGCCTATTATGATGTGTTACGTTGTCTTGTGCCTTGTTATGAATACTTGCATTAGAATAGTATTTAAGTTGTGATTCTTTTCCTATTTGATGGAATGGTTAATGATGAGTGACTTGTGAGAATTGGCTAGTTGCATGTGTATAGAGGATGAATGTCCTAAAATTAGTAAGTTAAATGTGCCAAATTTTGCTAATAAGAACTAACTTGGTAAGGTAATAGATTGTGGCATTGTGTAAACTTAAACACATAGAGTGTAGGTTATTATGAATTGGATAAGACAACTTTAAACTTTAGTAAAATAATAATGGGAATGTAGAAGTAACCATGTTAAGTTGGGGAACGTATGGTCTTCAATAAAAGTGAATAGGTTGAGTAATGCGAAGAGGAGGGCATTCGGAGCAAGTATAGTTCCATATGCCACAACTCCTAGTATAGGTAATAATAATTGATAAATTTGGTGTAATTGAATTCATAACAAGTAAATAAACAAATGGGCAATATAACATATTGGCTAATATTGGGTCGAGAACAGGTTAGGGGAATTGTATGGGAAGCGAGGAGGAAATGAGACTTGGGAAGTGAGGATGGAAGAGCTTGGAATGAGGAATTCCAGTTCTTTCATGAGCGCGACAAGGGTTACGAGCGTGATAGGACACTCTGCTGGTCAAGAGGGTTTTCTGTTGCGAGCGTGCACGAAGTGCGAGCACGACAAAGGCGAGGCTGCATTCTGTCGCGAGCACGACAGATCAGAACTCTAGGTCTGTCGCGAGCGCGACACTTCTGTATGCTAGAGATGTTTTCTTTTTGGTTTTAAATTTTGATAAAGCATATGTGTGAATGATATTTGAGCATGTACATGATTTCAATCTTTATTATTTGATATGGTTATGATCATTCATATATGAGATATATATATATATTGACACATTTACATTTGTATGGTATTATATATATATGCAATGATGAAGGAAGTGCGATGTGAACTACAATATAACAATGTGATATTATATAAAGGTTATATTTGCAATGATAATAACCATAACCGGACTAATAATTTAGCCTGCAAGTCAAGTAGTGGATAGATAGGCATGCCTATAGGGTCTAAGTGCTGCAACGTCTGATTCCTTTGGAATCACCAATGCGATTTGAATCCAATTAGGATTCCTCAATGAGAACTACTGAATATCATATTAAATATTTTTGTACCCTCGGGTACTAATGCGATAAATGTGTATATAATGATTCAATTGAACTTATTGTACTCTCGAGTACAAATGCGATACCCGATTGTTCGTGTCATTGAAATGCAGGCAAGATTTAATAATTAAAGAGGTTACTTGATGAAAATATTTGTATACGTATATGTGATTTAATTTGTATACATATATATATACGAATATGTATTCATGATGCGATGAGATGTGATATGGTTCAATGCAAAACATATTCTTATCATGAGTGAGTATGATAAGTGTTATAACTTATTGTTACGCTATATAACTGTTAATAGTGTACTAATGATGATGATGCAAGCATGTTATATGTATATACATGAAATGTGAGCGGTGCTATGCATGCTACGTTGAATCAATAAATATTATTATGTTTCTATATGCCTGCTTGAATATTGTTTATATTGTTTTTGTTTCTTCACTAAGTGGTTTCGCTTAGCATGGGTTTTTAATCCGTGTAGGTTCGTCGGCAAAGTGATCCGAAGGGCATCCCCGTATTTTGGACTGATCAACACATTAGGTCTCTTTTTCCCTAGTGTAGATTTTGAATACTTTTGTTAAGGCATGTAACTAATGATACAATTATGGGCATGTATTAATTATTATATAGCTCAGTATGGGATGTAATCTAATCGGACTGTATGGTTTTATGTATGCGATGTGAATGTTTTCGTTGCATCCGAACGAAATTAATTGACTTGGAATGTTGTATAAGGATCTTATGTATGTGTTTAAGTAGGATCTTTGCTTGTGATCTGTGTTGTGGCATTCGCTTCCAACCACCGTAGCTTAGCTATGCATGTGGATGGGAGTGGGGTGTTACAACTATTCATCCACTAAACCTTTTATTTGCATATAGAGTCTAGGTGGCAAGCTCACAACAAGCCATATGTCAACTTCTTGAAATGTGTCAAGTCTTTAGCAATTAACCCACTTGATCCTTGGCAAACTTCCACTTAACCCTTGACCAACTACAATTAAATCCCTCAATTAACTTCTTTCTTTTAAATACTTTTAATTTCTTTTCAATTACAACCTCATTTATACCATAACTCATACTTACACAATTATGCTTGTACCCTTATAATACAATTATCACTACAAATCCTTCTAGGGTACAATTTGAGTCATTACACAGCTTGTCAATAACGATCTCTTTTAGCCCATCCCTATCCCAGATATTACATTGGGTCATGATCTCTTCATCCTAAAAGCCTTCTACAAATTTGATAACTCCAATGCCCTAATTAAAGACGTCATTGAAAATTTCAAATCTTGGTATGATCTTTCCATCGACCCACTGAGGCTCGGCTTCTCTAATATAAGCACAAACTGAGGATGCCGGTAAAAACCTTTCTGTAATGTGAGGGGTCTTGTCTGACATCTTCTTGCTCTTTCCACTCTCACCTTTATAGCCTAAACCCTTTCGGTCCTTCTGAGCCTTTGTAATGATAGCCAACTATAGCCCTTGCAAATTCTTACCTAGACTAGCTCCTAGGAGGAAGTGCATCTTGTTCATCATAGTCACTACTTGGGGGCTATCGGCTGAACCCCTTTCTTCTTCAATCATAGATATATGGAAGCCGTTGAATGGCTAGTAAAAGATTCCCAAGATAGATACTTGGTTTTCTCTTGCAGCTTTAACAGTTACCACTTCCCCTTCATATTGTATCTTGATCATCTGATGCAAGGTGGATGGAACTCCTCCCAACTTGTGAAACCATGGCCTTTCGAGTAGAGCTGAAAAGTTCGCTGGGATGGGCAAGGCCATAAATTCTGCCTCTATTTCAATTGGCCTAGTCTTGAATGGTGCTCTAAAAGTTCTCGATGCTTGTCTCTAAGAGTTATCATAGGTCGTAATGGTCAGATCATACATGCTCAGCATACTTTCATCTAGCCTAAAAGCCTGAAGTGCCACTAAAGGGAAAACATTTATGGATGAGCCATCATCAACCATAACACAAGCAGTGTGCTTGTCATTAATATGTGCCTTGATATATAGGGGCCGATTATGATTACAGCCTTCAGCTGGTAAGTCAGAGTTAGAGTACACCAAATTCTCTTATGAACTCCCTTTAACAAGGTCTAGCAACTCAGATGGCAAAATTGTGGTGGCAATGGTGGATTCACATAAGTCTCAACTGACTATTGCCTATATGAAGGGGACTATCGCAAAAAGTCCTAAATGGATATTTGAGCCACGATTTTCTTCAACTGCTTCATTATTGGTTTGTCCTCCGGCTCTTTTTCTACTGGTGCTTGCACTGGATCCTACAGTTTCTCGACTTCTGGAGCCACTCTTGCACTTCGGGTTATAGCCTTGACTCTCTTCTTTTCTTCCTCTGAATCCCATTGATCCTTAAGTTCTTCTCCTTTCTCCTCTTCTTCATCTTCTTCTCCACTCTCACTAGTGGATTAACAATCTATCACCACCACGGGAATCCCTTTTTCACTTACCTCAGGACGAGTGATATCGACGTATTTATTTCCATATAAGTCTTGCAAGACATACCAATCTGGTAGATTTGACCCAATCATAAAAACAGGTGGTGAGATGGCATTGTAATCGGACTTTTTCTTGCTCTCTCTTTGTTCAGGATTAGTGATTTATTTGTTGTCAATTAGATCTTGGATCTGGTACCTCAGCCTCATACAATGGTTTGTTATGTGTTCGGTATGCTGTTGATATGCACAACACTCATTATCTTTATGTCCCGGCTGCCCTTGGGTTTGGCTAGTTTGGGTGGCAAAGGTTGCAGCTTGCCTTCCTTTATTAGCCTTTTCAATACCCATGACAAAGGTCAACCTAAATTTGAGAAGTATCTTTGGTTCATCCATATAATCGAAACCTCAGCCATATTTCCAGTCCTGTTAGCGCTGCTGGAGCTTGTCGACTTGTTTGCCGCCTAGTTATTATAGCCCTTCTTAGCATAAGCTTCATTGCTTGCCTTCTTTACTAGGTATTCAGCCTCTATGGCGATATCTTTTAAGGATTCCTAGTGCTTAAGTCCCTTTATCTTCAACCTTTCCTTAAATTATGGGCTATCATTCCTAATGGATAAGCAGATTTGACCAGAAGTATCAGGTTTATGCTTCATCTCCATAATCCAATTCCCCCATCGAGTGAGATACTTGTGAAAAGATTCCCCCAACTTCAGTTGTAACAACTCTAGATCCTTCAATGTGATCTCTATCCTTGTACTGCACTCAAATTACCTAAGGAACTCCTCAGTCAAGAAGTCCCATCCTCCTTGGACCTCCTGTCCAACCCATGGTGCTAATCGATTGCAGCCCCTAAAGACTCGAGCAGAAGTATTCTATTTTATGCTTCCTAATTAGGGGAGTTCCCTTCATTACCAGTAAATACTGCTTGATGTGTGTTGCAGGATCGAAAGTACCATAAAACTTAGGAATGTTAGGCATCTTAAAGTTCTAGGAGATCAAATCGTCACAATCTAACTCTCGGTCCTCAGGGTCATTCCCCTTCCCATAGTCAGCATTCGTGTCATTACTTCAAATTTTTCCTCCATTTTTCTCCACATCGCCTCCTCCAGCTTAGGTACCTTTCCCCTTATTACCATAGGCTCCTCTTGCCCTTCTTCCCATAAGTCATTCTCGAGTCTAGGAGCTTCTCTATGCTCTTTAGGTGCTGCCACTTTGGGCCCAACTACAAGGGGGTCTACTGTTGCTGGGGCACCTTCCCTAATTGTGTCTTATTCACCTTGGCCCCCAATAAGAGCAGCAGGTTATTGCCCAGGAAGTGGTTCTAGAGTAGCAATAAAGTTCCCCATCATCACCATCATTCAGGCCTCAAACTCTTTCATCCTTCTAACCACTTCTTTAGCAATCATTGTATGGGTTGCATCAAATTCTCTTGGTTGATTAGCCATACTAATTTCTGCTAAAACTCTAAAAAAATGTCTCACTGCTGTCTAAGAATGACTCTGAACCCCAGTCTGACACTAATTTTTGTAGTTCAAAGAATGGATTCCAACTTAGCCTACCATCAGGACCCCTAAACCACTTAGATGAATCTATGATGGCTATAGAATACACCTTTTTAGGATGATGCATGATCGAAATGCAATGCATGGCCGTGCTGATGCAGCATAGACAAACACATGCAAGAAAATAAATCCTTCCAACCTCGTCTCTCCCACACACAAGGTAGTGTGGTCTCTTTCCTAGGTGAGTTTTATCCAAGGGTTAACAGGGAACCCATTAAACGCGTATGGTGCATGGCAAAAAATCGACATCATAACACCTCTTATCTAATGCACACGTGTATGGGTTTTGGCAATTATGTATTTAAACACTTCGATCAAATTAAAATGGGCCCACTAGGTATGAAAGCCTTTAATGAAAGACCATTTAATTTAGCTGAATTTTATCCAATATATAGTGGCCCACATAGCAAGCACAATATTAGAGTACATTTCACCTAGGGAAAGTATCTATTACCATTACATGAGCTTTAGTGAAAGGTGATTATAACACCCCCTACCCATACGTAGGCGATCCCATCCGATAAAGAGTGAGATGCCGTATGAGTCAAGGTGCCACCACACAGATACAATACAAATCATACATTGATAAATATGGGGCAATTAAAACTTTGCAAAACAACAAGATCAACAGCTGATCATACATTAATATAACAAGATCATTACAATAATGTTTTGATCAAACTGGCTGAAATAAAAGATAATTACATATCCAAAATATACAAATGTAGAAGCTACTACAAAAACTGATACATGAGAACTCTGTACAAAAGAATCATCAAAGATTACAAAAGCTAAGCCCTACACTAAACCTTCCTGTGTTGGCTTGATTGACGGCAACTCTCCCAAAGCAAAACATCTTCCGGACCTGCACGGGTAAAAATACCGTGCTAAGCGATAAACGCTTAGTGGGGAAACACACAAATAGTATGGACGGCCATTCACAATAGTCGTCGAGGCATAACACATTCACAATGGTAAATGCAGATAATCATAGCAAGTAATTATACATTCTTGCATATAAACACCATACTTTCGATAACATATGCTCACATCCATATTCACATTTATAATTACATTAACTGATCATTCATCTCATTATCATACTCATTCGAATATCACATTCGTCTAATCACATCGGAGCAAAATAAAGAAAACAGAACACTTGCTGATGCACAATAGTGGATAACGAGTATACGGATAGTACCTTACGGGTACGAATCGAATACTGATAATACCTTACGGGTACGAATCGAAAACCATTTTATTTCATCAATTACAAAACATTTTACTGAGGGGACCTTAAACAAGATCCAAATACTGAGGGGTTCATGAGGAACCAAACGGCGACCTGATTGGGGTCCAAACTAAACTGAGGCTGTAGCTAAAGGTCTGTATTAGGCATGCCTAACTATCAACTTACTTGACTCTAGCAGGTCATGCATAAACCAGGTCATATTTCGAAACACAATATATAATTCACCCTGTATAATTCATAATATAGTAGGCATATAAACACATTCATATAGCATACATTAAGGATAAACCATGAAAAAGACGTCTGAAATTCATTTTCGAAAAACTGGGCACGCGAGAAAAATAGGGCAGATCAGGGCCTCTGTCGCGCTCATGACAGAAGAGCCACGGGCACGAGTTATGCTGAGGGAAATGACTCGTGTCAATGGCTTATCCTAGTCATGCTCCTCAAGCACGCCATGTAGAGGAAACGACATGAGCACGAGTCGTGTTGAGGGACATCACTCGTGTCCATGATGTTTCTCTTCGGTCGTGCTCCACAGCATGCCACGGAGTAGGACTCACAGCAGCACGAGTCGGGCTATATGATCATGAGTCATGCTGATCCTCACTGCCTATCGACGTCCAGCTGAGATGCACGACTCGCACACTGTGACGTGCGCTGAACCCCGAGGCCCCCGAAAGCCCGCCTTTAGGGCAATCGAGAGAGGTTGATGAAAACTTGTAAGGTATTTACAAGTGCGTTTATTTTTGGCAACAAGGAGATTTTATGGAGTTGCCACCCAATAAAACATTGGGAAAGTTCGTCTCGCCTCGGTGAGCCTAAGACGGCGCTGCTATGTCCATTTTGGGCAAGCCAAAAGGGTATTGGAGGTCCCATCCTAATAGAACATTAAGATGGCCCTCTCGCTGCGTGGAGCCTAGGACTATGCAAGTTAAAGCCTTTTTACGGGACACAAGAGGTGTCTTGGAGATCCCATTGAAATGGGTCTCTCGCCTTGTTGAGCCCAAAGACCAGAGACAGGTTCGGGACTTCCCATTTATTCATACCTTGGCTAAGTTTATAATCAAGTTTTGAATTTAGCGTTTCATCCCATTTCTCATTCAATTTTAATGCAATTTAATTAAACGCATATCAATCATAAAATAAAAGCGATAAATAAAGTAAATGAAAGCAAAATAAATTACAACAAAACTAGGGGCGGAATACAACCCCCATTTGTAAATAAAATACAATTCATACATAAATCGGGCTATTTATTAAAATGAGGATGTTGGTCCTCTCATGCATAATTAAAGAAAATAATTTTAAAGTGACACTTATTGTGAATGAAAAAAGTTAGGACATTAGTCCCATTTTATTAGAAAAAAAAACAAATTAATTAAGTAGAAATATTTTTATGGTTTTTTAATTAACGTGCATAAAAATAATTTATTACAAATTACATATTAAAATAAATTAATCCAAAATAATGAAAGGCAATAAAAAAAATAAACAACTCCCAAATTGATCTTCAAATCTCCATGGGCTCCCTCTTGATAAAAACTCACATATGAAAAATAAGTATTGAAATAAAAGCACAAATGAAAGTGATGTTAGTAATAAAAAATGAATTAAACATGTAACATGTAAAAAATGAATTAAAATAAATAAGATATTTCATGCATGACAAATCAATTAGATAGCATAATAAAAAAATATAACTTAACACTTTAACAATTTAACATGCATAAATAAAAACAATAAAATTTAACATGCATCAAAAATGAAAATAATAATGATAATAAAATTCAACATGTATGAAAACATGAAAATAATAATGATGATAGTAATGACAAATAATAATATTAATGATAACGCTAATCACAATAATAATAACAAATAATAATCATGATGATAATAATATCAAAGAATATGAACAATCCAATTAAATGTGCAAGTAATAATAATAATAATAATAATAATAATAATAATGATAATAATAATAATAATAATAATAATAATAATAATAATAATAATAATAATAATAAAATAATGGTGGTAATAATAATAGTAAATTATAATAATAATGATGATAATAATAATACTAATGATAATAATAATAATAAAACTAATGATAATATTAATATATGAACAAAAATAATGACAAGAATATGAACAATCAAATATAATAATAATAATAATAATAATAATAATAATAATAATAATAATAATAATAATAATAATAATAATAATAATAATAATAATAATAACAACAACAATAATAAAAATAATAATAACATCAAAGAAGATGAACAATCCAATTAAATATAAAGGAAGAATAAAATGAAAATAAGATAAGCCAATTATGCTAAAACATGATAAATGATAATACTAATAATATATATGAACAAAAAATTATGACAATAATATTAACATGAACAATTAAATGAGAAATAAGAATAAAAAATAATAATATGAACAATTAAATAAAAAAATTAAGAAATATGAACAATTAAATAATAGATTTAAAAGAATTCACATGATAATTAATTAAATAAAAACAAAAGAATAAGAAAATAAGAAGAAAATAATAGAACTAAAAAAATTTACATGATAACTAATTAGTTGGAAACAAAAAAAATGAAATTAAAAATTAAATTAAGAAATTGAGCCAAGAATGTTTACCCTCAAAATTTATCTTGATGAAATGAAGGTAAAATCTAATTCCTTGTCTTGATTGTAAGAATAAAGTTAGGAAAATAATATATTGAAAATGGATTTTTACTCAAGAACAAGTAATTGATTTATTTGTCTTAAAGTAAAAATTGTTTAATGAAAAGAAGAAAAATTCCCAAGAACAAAAATTGTTATTTTTTGTCTCAAGAATTCACTTGGAAAAATTCTTTAGAAATTAAGAGAATTTGTTTGAGAGAAGAAGGAAGAAGAAAAAATAATTTTCTAAAGAAAATCCCCCCTTAATTTTCCTCTAAAATTCCTTTTTTATAATCCCAAAATTCAGAAATTTTTAATTAAGAAATTAAATTGATTTAATTCCAATAACTACAAAAAACCACTGAATTTGATGGGTTGGAAGATAAAAGGTGTTTTGAATTAAATTATATAAAAAAAATGAGTTAAAAAGCATTAAAAATGAAGAAAATATGGCCAAAAAGGCCATTGGGGCGTAAACGGGCGCACAGGGGCGGGCGGGGCACACGCCCAGCTGCGCGCGGCGGGCAGGCCGTCGCCCGCGCGAGTAGGAGACTGCCAACGCGCCGCTCGTGCACATCGCGCGTGCTGGGCGCTGCGTGTCGCCTAGCGCTGCCGCAGCTCGACATTCGCATGGAAAAGTTTTTTTTTCTAGATTTTCTATAAAATACAAAAAATTAAAAAATCACTCTTTTTTACCCCAAAATAATTTTTAAAACATTTTTAAAAATATTTTTAAAATACATTTTTATTTATTCCTAACAAATCAAATGACAAGGAAATTATCACTTTCGACTTTCATTCTTTTTGCCTATAATTCGGCACACTTAATTTCATCATTCGGTAATCCTAATCAAGGCTACTCGGGACCCGGTGTCTACTGTTGCTCCCAATTTTTGGAGGCTAGTGTGTGGGTGCCTAGGTGAGCTAAAATTCAAGAAAAGGAAAGAAACGCGTACCTCAGGCTGCCTCCTTCCAGCTGCTCCCTCGGGAACAGTGTTGTGATTCATCCTCTTGAGTTGCACTGAGTCACTGACAAGACTACAAAGTGCTAGGGAACCATCCTAAGACGGTGATGCACCGGCTCTGCTACAGACTACAAAAACGCAAGAAGAGGATTGCACCGAGTTTGTTACAAACTTCTAAAAGTGCAAATGTCATCTGTAGATGAGGATGCGCCGAGCCTGCTACAGGCTGCAAAAAACTCAAAAGAAGGATTGCACCGAGTCTGCTATAGCCTACAAAAAGTGCAAAAAGAGGACTGCACCGAGTCTGTTACAGACTACTAAAAATGCAGCTGCCATCCGTAGATGATGATGCGCCGAGTCACTAACAAGACTACAAAATGCAGGAGATATCCTCCTCAGAGGATTGCACCGAGTCTGTTATAGACTACCAAAAGTGCAAGAATGTCATCCGCAGATGACGATGCGTCGAGTCGCTAACAAGACTACAAAACGCAGGAGATATCCTCCTCAGAGGATTGCACCGAGTCTACTACAGACTACTAAAAGTGCAAGAATGTCATCCACAGATGACGATGTGCCGAGTCGCTGACAAGACTACAAAACGCAGGAGATATCCTCCTCAGAAGATTGCACTGAGTCTGCTACAGACTACTAAAAGTGCAAGAAGAGGGCTGCACCGAGTCTGCTACAGACTACTAAAAGTGCAAGGGAAAACTGCACCGAGTTGCTGACAAGACTACTAAAAGTGCAGGGGTGTCATCCGCAGATGACGATGAGTCGAGTCGTTGACAAGACTATAAAAAGCGCAAGAGGAGAACTGCACCAAGTCGCTGACAAGACTACTAAAAGTGCAGGTGCCATCCGTAGAGGACAATACGCCGAGTCGCTGACAAGACTACAAAAAGCGTAAGGGTGTCATCCGCAGATGACCGCACCGAGTCTGCTACAGACTACTAAAAGTGCGAAAACCGATGATCTTCATATAGATATTTCCAGCAAAGTCATGTGCACTGAAATAGATACAAAAATTTAAGTGTATATGATATGAGATGTAAATGTTTGCAAAAATAGATTGACCCTATCGTAGGTGGTTAAGGGTCTGCTGAGATATAGCTTGGCTGCTATATCGCGCTTCCAAGGATCTGAAAGAGTGACATCATGGCTTTAGGGACTCTAACCCCAAAACATTTTCTGAGAGAGACATCAAGTGTGCATCTTTGCCCCTTGGCCAATGATCATATGCCCAGGATCTGACTCCTGCATTATCTGACTGAAGAATGATCATCCGAAGTAATGCCGCCTTATCGCTCCAGGCATCAAACGTCATTGCTTTAAAGATAGTGCATCCCTTGTGGATTTTCACACTAGCTTTTCTTTCTGGGAAATGCGTCCCTTTGGGAATTTTCACATAACCCTGTGCCTAACTTTTGCCTGGAATGGACCCAACCCAATCCAGCGGCTTTTGTTTACTCATTTTTTTGTAGGGCAGACTGCCTGTTTTTAGGTTTTCACCCTGCCCTTTGGCCTAACTTAACGGCCTCTTTTTTTCAAGATTTTTTTTTTTGAACTGCAAGAGAAGGCTGTTATCAAAACCTCCGCTAAGAGTGAATAGCACATATCCGCTTAGGCACCTTCCGACAGAATGATTAGACAATAGTCATTAGATGAATAAATGATATATTTCTTTTTAAGGCAGAACTAAAAGAACAATGAAAATGTAAACTATATTCTTTTATTCATCGCAAAATTATGTACATTTCTGTATGATTTCATCATACATGATCTTCATTTGACAAGAATTCAAAAGCACAAGACTACACCTAATCTCGGAATAGATCTTGTAAGCATCAAACTCCTGTTATCAATCGGCCCTCTCGGGTTTTCTCGATTGAACATTTTCTCTTGGCCCTTAATTTTTGCCCAGGATGCCTTTTTTCGATTTTCACCCTGACAGGGCGCCCAATTTTGGCAAGGCTGCCTTTTTTTAGTTTTCGACCTGCGGGGCATTTATTCTCTTCTTTTTATTTTCTGGTCTTTAGCCATGGAACCTTTTTAGTCTATCGACATTGACCGGGTCGTTAAACTCATTCCCATCACTGTCTGCTAAGATTGCTGCTCCCTTTGTTAGCAACTTTGTTAAAATGAATAGGCCTTCCCAGGTTGGCCTGAATTTTCCTCTTATGTCTGGCACTCCCGACCTTATCATCTTAAAGACCAGGTTCCCTTCCTTCAACGGGTGCTTTCGTACCTTCTTGCCAAAGGACCGAGCTAGTCTCTTCTGATAAAACTGATTGTGGTAATAGGCTCTCAACCTATCTTCATCTAACAGATTCAACTGCAACAATCGCTGTCATGCCCATTCTGTCTCTGGAATCTCAGCTTCCATGACTACCCTTAAAGATTTCAGCTCAATTTCAATCGGCAAAACTACTTCGGTTTCGTATACCAGAGAGAATGGTGTTGCTCCCATAGAGGTTCTGACTGTGGTTCTATAACCCCAGAGTGCAAAAGGTAGCTTTTTCGCCCAATCTTTATAGCTCTGAACCATCTTGGCCAATATTCTTTTCACATTCTTGTTTGCTGCTTCAACCGTATCATTAGCTTGAGGACAGTAAGGAGAAGACTTGTGATGCTGGATTCCATACTTTTGAAGCATCTGCTTAGTTTTTGCTAAGAATTGTACCCCATTATCAGATACAATATGGTGTGGGAGGCCATATCTGCATATCAAATTCCGCTCGATGAACTTAGCCATATCCCTAGCATCAATCTTCTTAAAAGATTCAGCTTCGACCCATTTGGTGAAATAATCAATGGCAACTATAATGAACCTGTGCCCATTAGAAGCTGTAGGACGTATCTCGCCTATGATATCTATTCCCCAAGCTGCAAATGGCCATGGAGATGTCAAATTATGTAGTTCTGAAACTAGCACATGCCTAAAATTCGCGTATTGCTGGCATTACTGGCATTGCTTCACATATTTTGAACAATCCATATCCATTGTGAGCCAATAGAATCCTTGGCGCATGATCTTCTTTGCTAAGGCTAAGCCATTCATCTGAGCTCCACAGACTCCAGCATGAACCTCTTTCATAACCTTTTCAGCTTCTTTTTTCGCCAAACACCTTAACTGGATACCATCGGCTTGCCTTTTATACAAAGCACCATTTACACTGATGAATTGAGTGGACAACTTCCGAATCATCCTTTGGTCTTTCTCAGTGGCTTCCTCTGGAAAAACTGACCGTTCCAAGTAATTCTGAATGTCATAGTACCAAGGGTTTCCATCGGTGGCCCCAACATCCATCACCTGCTCAGCTTCAAAATAAGGCTTCTCCGAGCTAGAGATTAGCACGGGTTTCATAGTAACCCCTGTTGGATTATCCCACATGGACACCAATGTCGCTAGAGCATCAGCCAATTGATTTTCATCTCTGGGGATGAAGTGAAAGGTGCAAGTCTCAAACTGGCTACTCAACATTCTCAAGTGCTTCACATAAGGTAACAGCCTCTCTTCCTTAACTGTCCATTCCCCTCTGATCTGATGAATTACCAATGAACACTACAAGAAATTTGACTTTTTGTGACAAATTTTTTAATGACGCATAAAATTTCGTCAATAATTATAACTTATAATGATGAATTTTTTAAAACGTCATCATACTATTTATTATTGTGACGAAATTATTTTACGTCATTATATGTTTTAATTTTCGTCACTAATAGATTAATTTTGTGACGAAAAATATATTTCGTCATGATTTTTTTAGGAGAGATAATTTCCCACCTTTTTGTTTGGAGGGAAAAAATTTGGTGACAAAATAATAGCTTATTGCAACGTATAAGATCATCACAAAATATTTATTTTTCGTGATGAATTATTTTTGTCACAATTTAATGAATTAGTGACGATAAAATTATTTCGTCACAATAAAGTTATTTATGATAAATAGATATGTAACAAAAAGGAATATATTATGACGAAATAATAGCTTATTGCAACGTATAAAATCGTCACAAAATATTTATTTTTCGTGACGAATTATTTTTTGTTATAATTAAATAAATTAGTGATAATAAAATCATTTCGTCATAAATAACATATCGATATAAAAAAAATTCTAATTAATTTTTTCAAAAAATTTTAGTTTAAAAAATAATTTTATTTATGATAAATAAATGTGTCAGAAAAAATGAATATACTGTGATGAGGTACAATTTCGTCACTTTTGATATGCAAGGAAAATTTCTAACCTTTTTCTTTTGGAAGGAAAAAATATAACAAAAAATGACTATTTTTGACATATAAATTCGTCATCAAATACTTATTATTTTTGTGACATGAATTATTTTTGTCACAATTTAATGAATTAGTGACCATAAAATTATTTCGTCACAATAATGTTATTTATGATAAATAGATATGTAACAAAAAGGAATATATTATGACGAAATACAATTTCGTCACCAATACATAACAATAATAATTTTTCGTCACAGTTGATTGTAATGTTAATATATGATAAAGAAATATGTTATAAAAAATAATTGAATTTGATGATGAATAAATTTCAGAATGTTTTCTGGACCAGTTCGACCGGCTGAAAAAGCAAAAATTTTGAGGGGTCATAACTTTGGCTCGGGTTTAGTTACGGGAGCCACTGCATGTTAAAACGAAGTAATTTTTTGCTTATAAATATACTAGTTGTGAACTATTAAATATACACAATAAAATTATCAAAAAATATATATTTCTCATTCTCTCTATATTTCTATTTTGATTTTACTTTTATTTATAATAATTAATAAATATTATTTTTTTCGCTCTAATTTGATTATAGACGATTCAATATAATTTTCAAATTAATTTTAAATAAAATAAATAAAATATTTAAATTTATTATAAATAAAATTAATAGAACAATTCCCTTAACCTCTTGACTAAAAGCGGTTGAGTTCATAAAAATCCGCGGTGGCTTAAAGCCCTACTTACAATCTCTCAATTCTTTTGTTAATAAAATTAGCAAATTACCCACAGATTTCACTTCGTTCTCATCTGCCCCCCTAAGCAGGCAACTATCTCTTATCTTTTCCCGTACCTCTGTGGCTCTCATGAACAGAGCCATACTTTAGTTCAGCCCCCTCCTACCCTAAAATCCTAAACAAGCTTTTCCCTCTTCTATAGAACATTTAGTTGCTATATTTTGTGATTTGATCTTCTTTCTACTGAAATTGCGGGACAATGGCAACGGCGGCATCGCTTGCTCACTATAACCTTTTCTCCGCCAGAACTTCATTGTTCTTTCTCCGAAGAAGAAGAAATGCCTTTAATCAATTCACCTTCTGCTTCCCTTTCTCTTCCTCTTCAGCTTTATCAACTTATTATAAAAAAAATTGGAGACAGCCTGTGGCTTCTTTGCTCGAACTTGGTGGAGTCAAAATTGCTAAAGATGGTAGCTTTTTAGCCCTCACTAATTTTTCTATTCATTCACTACTGGGTTTTGTTTTTACTTTAAATCACCAATACTGCTATGGATTTGAAAATATGCTGCTTTGAATTGCAACCATTTTTGCAACTTCGCAATTTCTACCATTTTGTTTTGGGTTTTCAGTTTGATAGAAATGTTATTAGTTTGATGCACTCACACTTGTTGTCTCTTCTGCTTTTTGGTGTTTGGAGAAAGTAAGTTTATGTCGTAATTGAGTTATTGCCTGACTTGATATATATGTGTTAGTAGGTGATTTATAGCTAGATTCTCAAATTATGCCTATTTGATGATTTTTATTACTTTATGTTGAGTTATTCACATAATAGATTTATATTTTTAGTAAATGCATTTGTAGATGTGGTTAGAGACGAGCCTACAAATAATGTTCCAGATGCTATTTTTACCAAACTTGGAATGCAACTTCATAGGAGAAATCAACACCCGATTGGAATATGAAGAATGCAATATATGAATATTTTGATGCCAATTTCTCTAGCAAGTTTGAAACATTTGATGATCTCTACCCACTTGTTTCTGTAAAATAGGTAAATTTAAATTGGAAAATTAACATTCTATTGCTTTAAATATTTTTCTAATGATTTCTGATGTTGTAGTACTATTGTGCTTGTTCTACTGACAATTAATATACTTGCAGAACTTTGATGATGTCTTGGTTTCACTATAGTTCATAGGTAGGAGCAATATCTGTAATAATCTATGGTCTGTCATGTCAATCTACTAGACTTATATCAGTTAGTAAGAAGACTCTGGTTGGCATTGCATATATGTTGGGAGTAAGGAGGTTTAATTCATAATTTTGAACTTGGGATTTATTTTTTTGATGGTTCCTCCTATTTTTATAAGAAATCCATTCCTTATTTTTTCGCCTAAGTCTATAAGTTACTGTATTACTCCAAAAGGCAGAGTATTTGTTAATATTAAGCCAATTTTGTTTAACATATCAGGTGCTGGGAGATGTGCTGGATTGACACATATTTCCCATTCACCAATCCTACATTTGAGCTAGAGATATATTTTAAGGTATACATCTTTTATTGTTTCAATATAAAGAAGTTGAATGTAACTGCTTTTCATATTAGTTTGATTTAGTTATACTCACTCTACAAAAGCAGGGGAAAAGGAAAAAGGGGAAGCTCCAATTTTATTTATTTATTTATTTATTATTATTATTATTATTATTATTATTATTATTATTATTATTATTATTATTATTATTTACATGGTGTAGACTAGGGTGTGAAGCCAAATGGCCTAAATATGTGTTTTGGAGAGGACTATTTGCAGAAATGGACTGTATTGCCTTTGTATCTTCTCTTATAGGTCACTTTTGCCAATTAGATATGTTATAGAATCAGATTTTGGATGCTTTGAAACAAATGATCAGCTTCCGTAACATTTCATTAACTTGAAACGATGAAATTTATTTTTCATGTATTGTAACATTTGTGTGATTGTTTGTCATACTATTGCTTTTGTATCTTCTTTTATAGGTCACTTTTGCCAATTAGACATGTTATAGAATCAGATTTTTGATTCTTTGAAACAAATGATCAGCTTCTGTAACATTTCATTAACTTGAGTTTCTTTTTGTATTTATATTGTGGTGCAGGGCCGTGATATGTACATTCTGGTTAGTAACTCTCTTAACTGAAAATGTGACATTGAATTGACAGCTTTTTTCCCTTTCTTTTTCTTTGCCCCTCCAAAAAATGCACTTATCATGATAATGGTACATTTATTTATGTCCCTTTAACTTATGAATGCTTGAATAAGAGGGGATTTTGAATGAGTGTTGTATGGCATAAGAAAATATATGGCCCACATTTTCTTTTCAGACTATTTATCAGAAAATTAAAAGCAAATCAGACTAGCAAGCAAAGCCCCACTTAACAGCTAGGAGAATCCAATTTTGTTTAGCAAGGATGCTGATAGGCTAAAGTGTTTAGATGTCAATCTGGGGTTGGTGGGTGTAATTTAACATTTCTTAACATGATTCAGTGTCAAGTTTGTGCAACATATTTTCGGAGTATTTGGTTAGGTTTACAGTTGTATTTTGGACTCAACTTCCATATTTTATATCAAGCCAGTGTTGGGGTGATATTTTTATTGTCTATCATAAGTTCAGCAACAAAGCCATTGAAAATTAAAACGGGATGAATGTTGATTGAATTCTCTACTATAATTTATATGCACTTGTGCATTTATTTTTACTGTGTTCAATGATATGAAAATAGTTGAATTTAATATTTAAAAATAGTTGCAGTTTTTTTACATTGTTTATTATGTTTTTTTTGTTTTATTGTTCCAAGCATTTGGAACATGTGATATGCTTGCGTCTTACTATTATATTGTTCTTGTTCTAATATTTTGCATATGGTTGAGGTTTTTTTTTTATCTAATATATGATTTTTGTTTTGTAGGAATAGGGTGCAAATTTTGAAGTTTCAACAGAGTTTATTTATGGATTAGGATGCAAATTTAATTTTTTACATTAGGTAGTATGTTTTTATTTAATTAACCTTTTATTTAAATAAATACTTTATATTAGATTTCTTTTAGAAATTTAATTGATTGTAAAACATTAAATTTAAAATGTCTTTTTTAATACGATGCATATAAGGCAAGTATATTTGTCATAATTTGTCAACTTGTTAGTTCATAAATTACGATATTAATATTGTAATAAAAAAAATGTTATTTAATGACAATAAAAAGTTGTCACTAAAACTATTTTTTTGAGACAATTATTTTTATCCGTATTTATGTCACTAATTTGTAAAATAATATTGTCACACCCCATTTGCCCCCTAGTAGAATGAGCCTGTCTGTCTGTTCGTCTGTCTGTATGTGTAAGCATTTTCATGTGTACAGTATTTCATAAGGGCATTTCAGTAAAATGTATGATTTTGGGGTTTATTTTTATGTGGGTGCATACATGGCATTAGTGTGTTTAATTAAATGAGATATACTTGTGTGCACTTGAGCATACTATATTAGGGTGTTATTAGTTGGGAATCACTTGTGTGCTTGTGCTCATATTATTGTAGGGTACATTTAATTGAGGTTGCATTAGATGTGTGTAATATATGTTGGTTGGGTGTGTTGGGTTGGTTTCACCAATTAGAATTGGACATATGCTTAGGGCAAGGAAAGGAAAAAGAAAAAGGAAAGAAAGAAAGGAAGATACAGATTCACGTATTCTTCATCTCTTCATGTCCTTCTCTTCCTTTTCTTCACTTTCCTTACTCTAAGCATTGTGGTGAGGATTCAAGTTTGAATTGGTGGAATTAACCTCTCCTTGCATTCCTTAGCTTGGTAAGTGCAAGATCTAGTCTTTGTTTTACTGTATTTTTGCATCTTCTTCTTCCTTGAGCTAGGTTTAACTTAGGGTTTACTTTGTGAATGTTTTTGCTGTGTTGGGTTCTAGCTGAGGCTCCACGTGATCCAAAGGGGAAAGAGGTTGCTGGACCAAGTGGAGCTAAGTGATAGAAGTTAGAATCCAGGTTTGGGAATATTGATTTGTGCGATTTTGATGTTTTACTGTAAATTCTAGGGTTTATATGCTCTTGAAGAGTTTGAATCAATTAGTCTTGATTTGGTTGTTTAAATGCTAAATTGAGTTGCATGTGTATTGATTATGTGAATTGAGATGAGTTCTGGAAGGTAAGATCAGGTTTGAATGGTTTTTAATCAAATTGGGGTTGAATTCTTGATTCTGGAAATTCTGGAAAATCTGGAAATTTAGGTACTGTTCTTCGTCGCGTGACTCGCTACGCAGGAAGGCAAGTCACGTCACGTGACTCTTGGTCACGACGTGACATGCCTGCTGAGAAGCCAGTCGCGTGACCAGCTGAAGAACAAGCAAGTCACGCGACGTGATCTTCGGTCACGTCGTGCGACCTGCGAAGAAGAGGCAGATCACGCAACGTGATCTGCGAGGGAGAAGCAGCGTCACGTCGCGTGACCCTAGGTCACGCCGTGACCTGCATAAGCATTTCGTGATCCGCGAGGATCACGCGACGCGATAGGCGGGAAACAAGCAGGTCACGAGACGTGACCCTAGGTCACGCCGTGACCTGCCTGTTGAGAAGGCCAGTCACGCCCAGTGACTAGCCGATCTCGCCCGTTTCTCCGTTCAGCCCATTTTTCCGAAATTTCCTGGTTTTTAACTCAGAACTGAATTTGGTATTTCTTCAGAATGGACTTTATTGCTGTATGATGCATGTCTTACTGTTTGATGCTTTGATATGCATGATAGCATGATTTTCTGATGAATTATACTCTATATCCTGAAATGCGATCAGTTTGATGCATAACCTGCTAGAGTCAAGTAAGTGGATAGTTAGGCATGCCTAATAGAGTCTTTAGCTGCAGCCCTCAGTTCAGTTTGGACCCCGATCAGGTCCCCGTTTGGTTCCTCGCGAACCCTTCAGTATAGAATCTTGTTTAAGATTCCCTCAGTATATTAATAACATGTTTTGATAAATGATATAATATTTGACTTGTACCTGTGAGGTACCCTCAGTATTCGATTCGTACCCGTAAGGTACCCTCAGTACACTCGTTATCCACTGTCTAGAGTCAGCAGGTATTCCTTGAATGTTAATGGAAATGTTCTGATCTGATATGGCTTTGAATGGAATATCTGAATGAGTTTAATGATGAAATACATGTTGGTTGATTCTGCAATGCATGTGAGATTCTGAAAGTATGGTATTTAATTATGGGCATGTTTATATGAATTATGCAACAGTCCTTGCATTCTGCCATTGTGAATGTGTTATGCCTTGACGACCACTGTGAGTGGCCGTCCATAATTTATGTGTGTTTCCCCACTAAGCGTTTTATCGCTTAGCACGGTGTTTTTACCCGTGCAGGTGCGAAAGGAGTTTTGCTTTGAGAGAGTCGCCGTCATCAAGCCAACACAGAAGAGTTTTTAGTGTAGGGCTATTTTTGTATCAGTGATGATTTTGTTTGTATAGAACTCTCATGTATCAGGTTCCGCTTTTGTAACTATATTTTGTGTATGTAATATTATTTTGGTATCAGCTTGCTGATCAGAACATTATTGTAATAGTTTAATTATAGTAATGCATGATCAGCTTTTGCTTTCTGCATGTAAAGTTTTTAACTATTCTGTATTTCTGAATGTATGTTATGAATGGATGTATACTTTACTTTGTATCAGTTTGGTGACACCTTGTCTCATACGGCTTCTCACTCCTTATCGGATGGGAACGCCTACGTATGGGAAGGGGGTGTTACAGTTAGTGGTATCAGAGCATAGGTTTAGGTGTTTCTGGGTGTTGTTATGATTGTTCTGATTTTCTTAGATGCGTATGTGTCTAGATCTGTGTTGGCTGATACGGTTGTTTCTTGTTTGTTTAGATGGCTTCTAATTCTGCTCATGGTGCGCGTGAGGAGTCCGCCGAGAGTGTGAATCCTCCCGCTGTAGATCAGTCTGTTTCTGTTAATGTGTCGGCTCAGCATGCTAGGGTTCAGCCCGAGGCCGCAGCCATGCCCCTTGAGGCTATGCTTAGACTGCATCAGGACATGGCTAGGGTTTTGGAGAGAGTGACTGCTCCTAGAGCACCTATGGAGAATCTGAGGAGAGCAGGAGTTGAGGATTTCTATGGTACTGGGTTGAATGAGTCTGAGACTGCAGAGAGATGGTTAGATAAAGTGAAGCGTGCTTTGAGAGAGATTCGGTGTCCTCCCGACCAGCAGGCAGAGTGTGCTTTAGCTCTTCTTCAGGGGTCTGCTTTTGAGTGGTGGGAGTTGGTTTGCAGGCATCCTCAGCTACCGGATCCGATTACCTGGGAGTTCTTTGAGGGTGAGTTCATAAAGAAGTACATTACTCAGACCTATAGAGATTCGAGATGGGCGCAGTTTTTGGGTTTGAGACAGAGAACTTTGTCAGTAGCTGATTATGAGAAAGAGTTCAACAGGTTATCTCGCTATGCCCCTCGAGGAGTTATGACTGATGACTTTAGATGCAAGCATTTTGAGGCTGGATTAAATGAGTCATTGAAGATTGCTTTGATTTCCTTGATGTGTATACTTGGGGTTCACTATTATCAGATTGTGGAGGCTGCAGTGAGAGCAGAGTTGTCTGAGACAGTGATGAGAGAGAGAGCTCAGAGGAGGAGTTCTTCTCGTGGAGGATCTTCTTCGAGTAAGAGATCGAGGGACCCACAGGATGAGTCAGCATCTGGTCCGGCTTCTAGAGGTAGACGTCAGGGTTCTACAGCTGTGTCAGGTTCTGGTAGGGGTGGTAGAGCTGAGACTACACCAGTTTGTCCTCATTGTAGTAAGTCGCATCGTGGTGAGTGTAGGTGGCTCACTGGTGCATGCTTCAGGTGTGGGAGTTCTGAGCATCGGTTGGCCGGTTGTCCGAGAGTACAGGAGGATTCAGGTTCCCAGAGAGAGGGCAGTAGGGTCAGTTCGAATGCTTCACAGGCTACCCGTGGCAGAGGCCGAGGTAGAGGTAGAGGTGGTCGGCATAGAGATGGTGCTGCTTCTGAGACTGTTGAGCATCCTCCTCAGGGTGCCATTAGAGCTTATGCTATGAGAGCCAGAGATGAGCAGGATGCGCCTGATGTTATTGCTGGTAAGTTCCTACTCCATGACACTGATTTGTATGCTCTAATTGATCCTGGTTCCACACACTCATACTTGTGCACAGATAGAGTTATTGATAAATTGCATTCTGTTGATCAGTTAGATTATGAGATTTGTGTGACTAGTCCATTAGGGCATAGTGTCAGTGTGAGTAGAGTTTTTAGGAGTTGTCCTCTGATTGTTGAGGGAGTTGTGCTTCCAGCGGATCTGATTGAGTTACCCTTTAGAGAGTTTGACTTGATTCTGGGTATGGACTGGTTGGGTAAGTATCGGGCTGTAGTGGATTGCCATAGGAAGACAGTGGTACTTCGGGATAGAAGTCAGTCTCTTGTGTTTCTGAAAGGTTTGGGTGCTAGTTCAGTGAATAATGTTATTTCTGCGATGCAAGCTAAGAGATTCATCAGGAAAGGTTGTGAGGCTTTTCTAGCTGTTGTGTTAGATTCCAGGAGGGATCAGGTTCAGATTGAGGATATTCCTATAGTGCGAGAGTTTGGGGATGTGTTTCCGAGCGAGTTGCCTGGTTTGCCTCCTGAGAGAGAGGTTGAGTTGTCCATTGAGATCATGCCGGGTACTGCACCTATTTCGAGAGCACCTTATCGGATGGCTCCTGTAGAGTTGAGGGAACTTAAATCTCAGCTACAAGAGTTATTGGATAAGGGGTTTATTAGACCGAGCATATCTCCTTGGGGAGCTCCGGTGCTGTTTGTCAAGAAGAAAGATGGATCCCTGCGGATGTGCATTGATTACCGTCAGATTAATAAAGTTACAGTGAAGAACAAGTATCCTTTGCCTAGGATTGAGGATTTATTTGATCAGCTTCGAGGTGCGGGTGTCTTTTCCAAGATAGATCTTCGATCAGGGTACTACCAGCTTCGGGTTCAGGATGCTGATGTGGTTAAGACTGCATTTCGGACTAGGTATGGTCACTATGAGTTTCTTGTGATGCCGTTTGGTTTGACAAATGCTCCAGCGGCTTTTATGGATCTGATGAACCGTGTGTTTAGACCATACTTAGATCGATTTGTAGTAGTGTTCATTGATGACATCTTGGTGTATTCCAAGAATGAGAGTGAGCATGAGGAGCATCTCAGATTGGTTTTGCAGATGTTGAGAGAGCATCATTTGTTTGCTAAGCTTAGCAAGTGTGATTTCTGGCTTCGAGAAGTGTCATTCTTGGGTCACATTATTTCAGCTAGCGGTATTCAGGTTGATCCGGCTAAGATTGAGGCGATTGTTGATTGGAAAGCGCCTCGAAATGTTCAGGAAGTGAGGAGTTTCCTCGGCTTAGCAGGTTACTACCGTCGGTTCGTTAAGGGATTTTCTGTGATTGCTGCTCCTATGACTAGATTGTTGAGGAAAGGAGTTAGATTTGAGTGGTCAGACAGGTGTCGGTCTTGTTTTGATCGGTTAAAGCAGTTGCTTGTTGAGGCTCCTATCCTTACTCAACCCATCTCGGGTAAGGAGTTTGTAATTTACAGTGATGCTTCTGGGGTTGGTCTTGGTTGTGTGCTTATGCAGGAGGATAAAGTAGTGGCTTATGCTTCTCGTCAGTTGAAGCCACATGAGAAGAACTATCCGACGCATGATTTAGAGTTGGCAGCTGTAATCTTTGCTTTGAAGATTTGGCGTCACTACTTGTATGGGGAAAAGTGTAGGATCTTCTCGGACCACAAGAGTTTGAAGTACTTCCTTTCACAGAAAGAGTTGAACATGAGACAGCGCAGATGGCTTGAGTTGTTTAAGGACTACGACTGCATTGTGGATTACCATCCTGGTAAGGCCAATGTAGTTGCAGATGCTTTGAGTCGTAAGTCAGTTTCAGCCTTATTCTTGAGGCGTTTCAGATGGCGTTTTGGTTCGGATGGGGCTTTGCTTGCCCAGTTGCGTGTGAAGCCTACTTTGAGACAGTTGATTGTGGATGCTCAGAGAGATGATGTGAGACTTCAGCGGATTGTGCATGAGGTTAGAGCGGGTAAGCAGTCAGAGTTCTCAGTTCAGGATGAGGTACTTATGTTCAGAGATCGCCTGTGTGTGCCAGAGTCTGAGGATTTGAGGAGACAGCTTTTGAGTGAGGCGCATAGTTCAGTCTTTACTATGCATCCGGGCAGTGAGAAGATGTACAGAGATATGAAGCAATTCTATTGGTGGTCTGGTATGAAGCGTGATATAGTGGATTTTGTTTCCAAGTGCTTGACTTGTCAGCAGGTGAAGGCAGAGCATCAGGTTCCTTCAGGTTTGCTTATGCCTTTATCCATTCCTGAGTGGAAATGGAATGACATCGCCATGGACTTTGTTTCTGGCTTGCCTTGGACTCAGAGGAAGCATGATTCGGTTTGGGTTATTGTGGATCGGCTTACGAAGTCAGCTCACTTCTTGCCAGTTAGAGTGGACTACTCCATGGACAGATTAGCCAGTATCTATGTGGATCAGATAGTTCGGTTGCATGGTGTGCCTTTGTCCATAGTGTCAGATCGGGATCCGAGGTTTACTTCCAAGTTTTGGAAGGAGTTACAGAGAGCTTTGGGCACTAGGTTGAACTTCAGTACAGCGTTTCATCCTCAGACCGATGGTCAGTCAGAGCGAGTTATTCAGATTCTGGAGGATATGATGAGGGCTTGTACTTTGGATTTTCCGGGCAGTTGGGACAGATATGTATCATTGATGGAGTTTGCCTACAACAACAGTTTTCAGTCGAGTATTGGTATGGCACCATATGAGGCTTTGTATGGTCGTCAGTGTAGGACTCCGATTTGTTGGACCGAGCTATCCGAGAGATCTATGATTGGACCCGACTTGGTTAGAGATACTGAAGAGAAAATCAGAGTAGTGCAGCGGAATTTGAAGGCAGCAAAGGATCGACAGAAGTCTTATGCCAATTTGAAAAGAAAAGATGTGCATTTTGAGATCGGGGACAAAGTTTTCCTTAAAGTTTCTCCTTGGAGGAGAGTGCTTCGATTTGGAAAGAAAGGCAAGCTTAGTCCTCGTTTCATTGGACCTTATGAGATTTTGGCTAAGGTGGGACCTGTAGCCTACAGATTAGCGCTACCGATGGAGTTAGCAAAGTTACATGATGTGTTTCACGTTTCGATGCTTCGTCGGTACAGATCAGATCCTTCGCATGTTCTGTCAGTTCAGGATATCCAGGTTCAGCCAGACTTCTCTTATGATGAGGAATCGCGAGCTATTCTAGCTCGAGAGGTGAGGCAGTTGAGGAATAAGCAGATTCCTTTGGTTAAAGTGTTGTGGATCCATCATGGAGTCGAGGAAGCGACTTGGGAACCAGAGGAGTCGATGAGAGCTCAGTATCCACAGTTATTCAGTTCAGGTGAGAATTTCGAGGACGAAATTCTTATTAGTAGGGGAGAGTTGTCACACCCCATTTGCCCCCTAGTAGAATGAGCCTGTCTGTCTGTTCGACTGTCTGTATGTGTAAGCATTCGCATGTGTACAGTATTTCATAAGGGCATTTCAGTAAAATGTATGATTTTGGGGTTTATTTTTATGTGGGTGCATACATGGCATTAGTGTGTTTAATTAAATGAGATATACTTGTGTGCACTTGAGCATACTATATTAGGGTGTTATTAGTTGGGAATCACTTGTGTGCTTGTGCTCATATTATTGTAGGGTACATTTAATTGAGGTTGCATTAGATGTGTGTAATATATGTTGGTTGGGTGTGTTGGGTTGGTTTCACCAATTAGAATTGGACATATGCTTAGGGCAAGGAAAGGAAAAAGAAAAAGGAAAGAAAGAAAGGAAGATACAGATTCACGTATTCTTCATCTCTTCATGTCCTTCTCTTCCTTTTCTTCACTTTCCTTACTCTAAGCATTGTGGTGAGGATTCAAGTTTGAATTGGTGGAATTAACCTCTCCTTGCATTCCTTAGCTTGGTAAGTGCAAGATCTAGTCTTTGTTTTACTGTATTTTTGCATCTTCTTCTTCCTTGAGCTAGGTTTAACTTAGGGTTTACTTTGTGAATGTTTTTGCTGTGTTGGGTTCTAGCTGAGGCTCCACGTGATCCAAAGGGGAAAGAGGTTGCTGGACCAAGTGGAGCTAAGTGATAGAAGTTAGAATCCAGGTTTGGGAATATTGATTTGTGCGATTTTGATGTTTTACTGTAAATTCTAGGGTTTATATGCTCTTGAAGAGTTTGAATCAATTAGTCTTGATTTGGTTGTTTAAATGCTAAATTGAGTTGCATGTGTATTGATTATGTGAATTGAGATGAGTTCTGGAAGGTAAGATCAGGTTTGAATGGTTTTTAATCAAATTGGGGTTGAATTCTTGATTCTGGAAATTCTGGAAAATCTGGAAATTTAGGTACTGTTCTTCGTCGCGTGACTCGCTACGCAGGAAGGCAAGTCACGTCACGTGACTCTTGGTCACGACGTGACATGCCTGCTGAGAAGCCAGTCGCGTGACCAGCTGAAGAACAAGCAAGTCACGCGACGTGATCTTCGGTCACGTCGTGCGACCTGCGAAGAAGAGGCAGATCACGCAACGTGATCTGCGAGGGAGAAGCAGCGTCACGTCGCGTGACCCTAGGTCACGCCGTGACCTGCATAAGCATTTCGTGATCCGCGAGGATCACGCGACGCGATAGGCGGGAAACAAGCAGGTCACGAGACGTGACCCTAGGTCACGCCGTGACCTGCCTGTTGAGAAGGCCAGTCACGCCCAGTGACTAGCCGATCTCGCCCGTTTCTCCGTTCAGCCCGTTTTTCCGAAATTTCCTGGTTTTTAACTCAGAACTGAATTTGGCATTTCTTCAGAATGGACTTTATTGCTGTATGATGCATGTCTTACTGTTTGATGCTTTGATATGCATGATAGCATGATTTTCTGATGAATTATACTCTATATCCTGAAATGCGATCAGTTTGATGCATAACCTGCTAGAGTCAAGTAAGTGGATAGTTAGGCATGCCTAATAGAGTCTTTAGCTGCAGCCCTCAGTTCAGTTTGGACCCCGATCAGGTCCCCGTTTGGTTCCTCGCGAACCCTTCAGTATAGAATCTTGTTTAAGATTTCCTCAGTATATTAATAACATGTTTTGATAAATGATATAATATTTGACTTGTACCTGTGAGGTACCCTCAGTATTCGATTCGTACCCGTAAGGTACCCTCAGTACACTCGTTATCCACTGTCTAGAGTCAGCAGGTATTCCTTGAATGTTAATGGAAATGTTCTGATCTGATATGGCTTTGAATGGAATATCTGAATGAGTTTAATGATGAAATACATGTTGGTTGATTCTGCAATGCATGTGAGATTCTGAAAGTATGGTATTTAATTATGGGCATGTTTATATGAATTATGCAACAGTCCTTGCATTCTGCCATTGTGAATGTGTTATGCCTTGACGACCACTGTGAGTAGCCGTCCATAATTTATGTGTGTTTCCCCACTAAGCGTTTTATCGCTTAGCACGGTGTTTTTACCCGTGCAGGTGCGAAAGGAGTTTTGCTTTGAGAGAGTCGCCGTCATCAAGCCAACACAGAAGAGTTTTTAGTGTAGGGCTATTTTTGTATCAGTGATGATTTTGTTTGTATAGAACTCTCATGTATCAGGTTCCGCTTTTGTAACTATATTTTGTGTATGTAATATTATTTTGGTATCAGCTTGCTGATCAGAACATTATTGTAATAGTTTAATTATAGTAATGCATGATCAGCTTTTGCTTTCTGCATGTAAAGTTTTTAACTATTCTGTATTTCTGAATGTATGTTATGAATGGATGTATACTTTACTTTGTATCAGTTTGGTGACACCTTGTCTCATACGGCTTCTCACTCCTTATCGGATGGGAACGCCTACGTATGGGAAGGGGGTGTTACAAATATGACAATTTATATTCATCATTAATATACATTAATTTAATGACAAAATCATTTTTCGTCACATAAAGTATTAGATTTAATGACGATATTAAATATTTTATGATGAAAATTACATTTATTTGTGAAGATAATTACGTAACCAATACTTAATGGTTTTAATTAGAAGCATAGTTTCGTCATTAAAAATGTT
Source organism: Excoecaria cochinchinensis (assembly GCA_947683425.1). Classification (NCBI taxonomy): domain Eukaryota; kingdom Viridiplantae; phylum Streptophyta; class Magnoliopsida; order Malpighiales; family Euphorbiaceae; genus Excoecaria; species Excoecaria cochinchinensis. The sequence continues at coordinate 27,061,837 of CANTUQ010000004.1, forward strand.
TAATTTCGTGACGAATTTTAAATTTGTCATAAAAAATGCCAATCTTTTGTGACGATAAACAATATAATCAGACGAAATATAATTTTATTTATGACATAATTTTTGTCACGAAAAGTAAACAAAGATGACGATAGTCATTTTCGTCACAAAAAATGATATTTACGGTGACAAATAACTAAATTGTGATGTAAATTTTTATGTTACGCGCCTACCGTTACGTTCTCTGTGACGATAAAAATTCGTCACCTTATTTTTTCAGCAACGAAAAATGAATTTTTCGTGACAATTTTTTACGTCATAAAAGGTGTAATTTCTTGTAGTGGAAGAATCTCCGAAGACTTCTACGGTCTTTGCCACCAGAGCCAGCAATGATTCCAATCCGAAGATGCATGCCTCATACTATGCTTCTTTATTGGTCGTCTTGTACCTCAACTTTTTGGCTAATGGCAGCTTTTCACCATCCGGGGTCGTAAGAATGATCCCCGCTCCTGCCCCTTTACTGTTAACTGCTCCATCAAAGAATAATTGCCACCTTGTACTGCTATGGCTATGCATCTTCATTTGGGAAATTGTACTCGAGCTGGTCTCCCTCAATAGGATGTTCAGCCAAGAACTCAGCTACAACTCTTCCTTTAATGGTTTTCCTGGTGATACATTCGATATCGAACTCTTGCAACAGTAGTAACCACCTTCCCATCTTTCCTAGCAGAGAGGGCGCTTCCTGAAGGTACCTAAGTGGATTATGCTTGGCAACCGCTTGCACACTGAAGGAATGAAAGTAGTGCCGCAACTTCTTAGAAGCCTAAATAACTGCCAAGCAAATCTTTTCTACTTCAACATATTTGGCTTCATACAGTAGGAATTTCTTGTTAAGATAGTAAACAGCAAACTCTACCCCAAAGTCATCCTCTTAGGCCATCATGGCACCCACTGAATTGTCTTCTATCGCCAGATACAGGATTAGTGGCTTGGCATATCGTGGTGGTCTTAAGACTGGCGGATTCAGGAGATAATCCTTAATAGTATCAAAAGCCAATTGAAAATCATTATTACAAACCACCGGCTGATTCTTCCGAAGAAGCTTGAAGATGGGCTCACACATTGAAGCCAGCTTGGCAATAAACCGGCTGATGTATTGAAGCTTTCCCAGGAAACTTCTAACCTCTTTCTCTTTCTGGGGCGCTGGCATCTCCCTAATGGCTCTGACCTTATCAGGATCTACTTCAATTCCTCTCTGGCTTACCACATGGCCTAATAGCTTACCCGAAGTAACTCAAAAAATGTACTTCTTAGGATTGAGGCACAGATCATACTTATTGATCCTTTGAAAGAACTTTTCCAAAGCCTCGAAGTGACCTTCTCTGGTAGCTGACTTGATCATCATGTCGTCAACATACACCTACACTTCCTTATGGATCAAATCATTGAGAACTCTGGTGGCCATCGTCTGATAGGTCGGTCCTGCATTCTTTAGTTCGAAAGGCATGACCCAGTAAGCAAATATACCCCATTCGGTCATGAAAGCTATTTTTATTCGATCCACTATCTTGTTAAGGATTTGATTGTACCCTGCGTACCCATCATGCAAGGAGCGATACTATCTACCAGCACATCAATATGAGGCAGAGGAAAATCATCTTTCGGGCAGGCTTTTTTCGTGTCCCGATAGTCCACACATACTCGAACCTTTCCATCCTTTTTAGCCATAGGAACTACATTAGCCAGCCACGTCGGGTATTTAACCTCTAGTAGAAACTTAGCCTCAATCTGCTTATGAATCTCCTCTTTCACCTTCTGAGCCCATTCTGGCCTAAGTCTTCTGAGCTTTTGCTTGACCGGTTTACTTTCTGGGTTAGTTGGAATGGAATGTTCGGCTACATCTCGATCAATTCCCGGCATGTCTTCGTAGGTCCAGGCAAAGACTTTTTCATATTTTTTCAATATTCTCTCAAATTTTATCCTCTCCTCAGGAGTTATGTTTGATGCTATCAAAATTTCCTTTGGATTCTCCAAAGTTTCGAGATTAAATGCAGTTGTGCTAGTTGAGTTAATGTCAAAAATGAATGCATCATGTTTATGATCATGAGGAATGAAATCATCAGAAACATCACACAAGTAAGCAAAGTTATTCATGTCATTAATGTAATCAGAAGCATTAACATTGTCATTAAAAAGTTCTGGCATAAAAAGACTATCTAAACAACTACTGTCTTCATCTTCTGTCGATGACGATGTTGTAGCCGACTACGCTTTGACTTCTTAGCTTGATGGAGGCTTTTCAACTACCTCCGGTGAAATCTTCAAATCTTCAAACTTCAGCTCTAGCTATACCATCTTTTCTTTTCCCTCAAACCTGGTAGCTAATAGCTTATCAGTGACAATCTCCTCGGGCCCATCCCTATCCCAGACACTGCACTGAGTCATGATCTCCTCATCCTAGAAGTTCTCTGCAGACTTGATAACTCCAACATGCCAGTCAAAGACATCATTGAAAATTTCAAACCCCGGAATGATCTTTCCATCCACCCACTGAGGCTCTTCTTCTCCATTATAAGCACAGATCGAAGATGAGGGAACAAAACTCTCTAAAATGTGGGGAATCTTCTCTGACACTTTCTTCCTGCCATGCTCTCCTTTGTAGCCCAGACCCTTCCGATCTTTCTGGCCTTGTATTGTGATTGCATCTTGCACCCCCTACAAATTTTTACCCAATCCGACCCCTGGGAGGAAGTACATCCTCTTCATCATGTTCATCACCTGAGGGCTACCTGCCAAGCCCTGCTCCTCACCAATCACTGATACGTGAAAGCCACTAAATGGCTGATTAGAGATCCCCAAGGCAGACACTTGGTTCTCTCTTGCTGCTTTTATGGTCACCACCTCCCCTTCATGAGGTACCTTGTCACACCCCATAAGTGGCCTAATCGGAAATTGGTAATTTTAATTGGGCAATTAAGGGTAGTTGAGTAATTTTTTAGTAAAAGAGGATTATATTGCAAGGAAATAAAAGTATTTGATTTGCAGATTTTATTTGAGTGAGTAAAAAGGTAATTGACAAGGACTTATTAGTAATATTGTTTGGGTCAAATTGTAAAAGAGGAATTAGTGGATTAAGTGAATTGTGTAACCGTGCATGTGTGCCAAGTGGAAGAGGTGAGTGTGTGTACGTGGGTGAGGGAAAAGAGAGATCTGAATTTCTTTGGGTTCCTGGAAAACTAAACTCAGGGGTTCTCTCTCTTTTGGTCTCTCTCACGTTAGCCATCCCTTCCCTCTCCATTTGCTGTTCTTTTCCATTTGCATGTGTGTATTTCTGTTGAGGGACTAAGATTTGGGTTTGTTAGAAGCTTCAGAAGGTAAGTGGCAAGAGTTCTATAGGATTTTTATGGTTGAATTTCCATTTCTCTCGTCTTTGGGTTTATAGCGATTCTGTTCTTGGATAATGAAATGTGGTTTTACTTGTTTGCAAGCTTCAGAAGATAAAAGAAAAGAGAAGGGAAAAGGCAAAATTGTGGATTGAGAAGTGCAGTGGTCGTTCTTGTTGAGCTTCAGTAACAGGTTTGGGAGTGTCTGTCCTTTCTCCTCTTTGGATCCTAATTGCTGTTGTGTTGATAATGTTAGGTATATGCATCTGATCGTCAATTGCATGAGTAATGTGATGTGTATATATATGATTTCTGTAGAAAAGAAGGTTAATGAGTATGCAAATGAGATGGTGATACATGTATATACATGTGAAATTCTGGGTTGTGCCTCTTTCTGGTTACATGCTGTGATTGTATGATAATGTGTATAATTTGAATGTATTTGCTATAAATGTGCTCAGAAGACCTAAAGGTACGCGTTTGCATAATTATTGCATGAAAAAGGGATTTAGATAAATTGGGATTTGGAATCTTAGTGGTACTCTGTTTTTACGTTTTTCTGGGTTTTTACTTGTCTGAAGTTCTGAATTTATTGAGTTTAAGAAGAGAAGCAGAAGTGTGAGAAGAAGGTCACGAGACGTGATGGAGAATCACGCCGTGACCCCCTTCTCTGTTGAAGGTCACGAGACGCGAAGCAGCTTCACGCCGTGACTCCTTCTTTGCTGAAGGTCATGTGGCGTGATGCGGCATCACGCCGTGACTTTCGCCTTTTCCTGCGTGTGACTTCTCTTCCTCTCCTCTCAGGCATCACGAGACGTGACTGATGGTCACGCCGTGACTGCCTTGTTCTTCGGCGTGGCGCTTGCGAGAAACCAGCGTCACGAGATGTGACGAATGGTCATGGCGTGACCGGCCTCTACCTGCTGCCCTGTTTTCCAAAATTGAAGTTTTAACTTCTGTTTTTCAAGAATTTTTGCATTACATGACAAAGTTTGGATTCAAAATAGGAATTGTAATTAATAATTGTTTGATATTGAGTTGTATACCTGATTAAATAATTAATGTACATAATTTACTAGTTTATATTTTGACATGAACATAACTTGATTGAATGTGAATTATTTGTACTTCTGCCTCTAATAATTGATACTGAATGTATTTAAATGTTTCGAAATTTGATTAGGTACATGTACACGTGAAATATGTATTTGCATTTAGTGTATTTAATACTGATATTGGTATTTGAATTGTTGAGTTGTGTTTTAAGCCTGAATAGCCATAGTAGTGGATAAGTAAGCGCTTACTTAGGTCAGTGTGTGTGTGCAGCTGCTATATGATAAAACGTTATACGTGGGTCCGTTTGGATCCTTGTTTCGACCATGTTTGGTCTATATGGATTTAAATGCGAGACTTCGGTCTCTATATGAAAAATACATGTTTGAGACTCATGTCTCTATCTGCTTGGGATACTGTGTTCTATCAGTATCCATTTGACCGTATCCACTTCTAGAGAGTATTTTTAGACTAATCAGGCTATTTGTTGAGATGTGTTGCATATGTTGAGATGTATTCTGGACATAATTACAAGTGTATAATGTATATGAATTCTTGCATAGCTTTATATCACACCTTGAATCTGTATACTTGAAATGATGAGCATTATGAATTGAATACTAAATTGCTTGTAATGTATATATAGTTATGCATGCCAAGTAAGAAATTTAGAGACATGTTTACATGTGATTTGATGCCTTGCTTTTGAATCATTAGTTTATTATTGTGTAAATATTGTATATGCATATTGTATGTCTGTTTTGTTTCTCCCCACTAAGCGTTATCGCTTAGCACGGGCTCTTTTCCCGTGCAGGTGGCGAGTTTAGCTTGGAGTCAGATATCTGCAGGTCGGCCACTAGGAGTCTTTTGATGAAGTTATTTTTGAAGTCTTCCGCTGTAAATTTTTGTATATGGCTTGTGTATAGCAAAGTAAATCTTTTGTAAAGGAACAAATATTATTTTTGTATATGTATTTGATTACGAGCTTCTTTTTGTAAAACGATATTGATATATGTTATATGTAAACAGGATTTTACTATTAAATGATTAAAAGTTTCTTTATATTTCATTTGGTTTTTGTTTATACATGTGTATATGGATTTGTTTATATGTGTTTGCCCGCATGGCACTCCGGTATCCTTCCAACGGGGATGGCGGGGTGTTACATACCTTTACCATTTGATGTAGGGTGGACGGAACTCCTCCCAATTTATGGAACCATGGCCTTCCAAGCAGAGCTGAGAAATTTACTGAGATAGGTAAGACCATAAATTCTGCTTCTGTCTCAATGGGCCCAGTCTTGACTAGAGCTCTGAAAGTTCCCGATGCCTGTCTTCGAGAATTATCGTAGGTTGTGATGGTCAGATCAGACTTACTCAACATACTCTCGTCCAGCCCAAAAGGTTGAAGTGCCACCAAAGGGCAGACAATTATGGATGACCCATCATCAACCATAACACAAGCGGTGTGCTTGCCATTAATTTGTGCTTTGATGTATAGTGGTCGGTTGTGATTGCGGCCTTCAGTTGGCAAATCTGCATCAGAAAACACCAGTCTTTCCCCTGATCCCCCCTTTACGAGATCTAGCAGCTCGGATGGAGAAATTATGGTGGCTACGGTGGACTCACTCAATGCCTTAACTAACTTCTGTCTATGAGAAGGGGACTACCTTAGAAGATCCCAAATAGATATCTAAGCCGTTGTCTTTTCAGCTGCTTTATTATGGAATTTTCTTCCGGCTCCTTCTCCACAGGTGCTTGAATTGAGTCGTGTTGTTTCTCAACTTTGGAGACCACTCTCCCACTTCTTGTTACAGCCCCAACTCTCTCCTCCTCCTCGAAATCCCATGGATCTATGAACTAACCATCTTTCTCCTCTTCATCTTCGTCTCCACTCTTACTAGTGGACCAACAGTCTATCACCGCCATGGGCATCCCTTCTTCACTTGCCTCAGGGCGAGTGATAGCCACGTAATCATTTCCATACAAATCTTGAAGGACAAACCATTCGGGTAGGCTCGACCTAATGATAAAGACAGGCGGTGGCACAGCATTGAAATTGGACTTCTTCTTGCTCTCCCTCTTTTCAGGATCGGTGATCTACTTACTATCGATCAGATCCTGAATCTGATGCCTCAACCTGAAGCAATTATCTGTCAGATGCCCAGTATGTTGGTGAAAGGCACAATATTCGTTCTCTTTATGCCTCGGTTCCCCTTGGGTCCTAGCTGGACTAGGTGGCAGTTGTTGTAGCTTCCCCTCCTTCATCAACCTTTTCAGTACCCATGACAAAGTCCTACCCAAATTCGAGAAGTACCTCTGATTCACTCCTGTTGCCGACACCTCAGTTGTCTTCCCACTTCTGTTACCACTACTGGAACTAGCTGACTTGGTTGCACCTTGATTATTGTAGCCCTTCTTGGCATAAGCCTCACTGCTTGCCCTTCTGGCCATATATTCTCCTTTTGCCTCTATAGCAATGTCCTTCAAGGACTCCCAATCTTTCAGCCCCTTCATTTTCAGTCCATCTCTCAGGTATGGGCTGACATTCCGAATGAACAATCGAATCTGATCAGAAGTGTCAGGCTTGCGCTTCATCTCCATAACCCGGTTCCTCCACCAAGTGAGGTATTCATAGAAAGACTCCCCAGCCTTCTGCTGCAACAGCTCTAGATCCTTCAGTGTGACCTCCATCCCGGTACTGCAATCGTATTGCCTTAGGAACTCTTCAGTCAACAAGTCCCAATCTTCTTTGGACCTCCTGTCCAGCCCATGTTACCAGTCAATGGCAGCCCCTGTAAGACTGGGTCAATTTCACTCATGGTCACTCAACTTATCACTTATCGCGCAAAAGTAACCGACTTTTTTTTTCTTACTTAAATGTCACTGAACTTTTAACATTATTGCACAAAAGTCATGTTGACCGGAATCCGGCGACGACCCTTGCCGGATTGATGACTTTTTTGCAAAAATGTTAAAAGTTCAGTAACATTTAAGTTGAAAAAAAAAAGTTAATTACTTTTGCGAGATAAATGATAAGTCTAGTGACCGTGAGTGAAATTAATTTAAATGTAGCATTTGTTGAACTTATTAATCCGATAAGAGTCATCGCCGGATTCCGGTCAACATGACTTTTGTGCAATAATGTTAAAAATTCAGTGACATTTAAGTAAGAAAAAAAAAGTCGGTTGCTTTTGCGCGATAAGTGATAAGTTGAGTGACCATGGGTGAAATCAACCCCTGTAAGACTCAAGCAAAAGTACTCTATCTTCTGCTTCCTTGTTAAAGTTGCCCCCTTCATCACTAATGAGTACTGCTTGATGTGTGCAGCAGGGTCAGAGGTGCCATCAAATTTTGGGATATCAGGCATCTTAAAGTTCTAGGGGATCAGATCATCCCCATCCAGCTCATGATCCTCCGGGTTCATTCCCCTTCCTACCGTCATCATCCTTGTCATAGCCTCAAATTTCTCCTCTATCTTTCTCCACATTGCTTCCTCTAGCTTAGGCGACTTTCCCTTTGCCACCATCTGTTCCTCTTGGTCCTCCCATAAGTCAACATCAGATTTAGGGCCTTCTCTATGCTCTACAGGCACTGGTGCTCTTTGCTCAACCACAGGTGGGTCAGCAATAGCAGGGGATCCTCTCTCATAGCCCCTTATTCATCTTGCCCCCTAATAGGAGCAGCAGCTTATTGCCCCGCAAGTGGAGCTAAGGTAGTGGCAAGGTTGCCCATCATGGCCATCATTCTAGCCTTAAACTCTTTCATTCTTCTCCCTACTTCCTCGGCGATCATTACCCAGGTTGCATCAGACCCACTTGATTGGTTAGTTATACTTGTCTTTAGTGATGATTCTGAAGAGAAAGTCTCACTAGCCTCTAAAAGAGAATCTGAGCTCTGATATGATACTAGCTCTGGTAACCCCAAGAGTGGAATCCTTCTCAACCGACCGTCGAGACCTCTAAACCACCCGAGCGAATCTATGATGGCTGAAAAAAATACATCTTGTTAGGATGATGCATGATTGAAGTGCAATGCATGGTCGTGCTGATGCATCACAGACAAACATATGCAACCAAATAGATCCTTCCAACCTTATCTCTCCCACACATGAGGTAGTATAGTCTCTTCCCTAGGTGGGCTTTATCCAAGGGTTAACAAGTAACCCATCGGACACGTATGGTGCACGGTGGAAAACCTGCAGTATAACAGCTCTTATCTAATGTACATGCGTATGGTTGTCTGGCCATTATGAATTTAAATAATTCAACTAAATTAAGATGGGCCCACCGGGGCATGAAAGCCTTTGATGAAGACCATTTGATTTAATTGATTTTGTCCAATATATGATGGCCCAAATAGCAAGCACGGTATTACGATACATTTCACCTAGTGGAAGTATCTATTGCCAATACATGAGCTTTAGTCAAAGGTGATGATACTTTAAGGCTACCCAAGCATGGTCCCTGCCAACGGGTCTAGCTCATCACAAGCATAACGACCGATTAGGTCACTATTTGATATACCATAAGGTACGAGGCTTGGGCTGGTGATTATCCTTAACACTTCCCCACATTGAGTGAACGTAGGGTCGTGCTTCGGGAACGTATCGGGGTTAAAATAGGGACCAAACTAGCATAATCTAAGGCTCTGGCATGGATGCAATGCAATTTCGAAAAGAGATGAAATTTTTAAATTAAAACTCAATTGTAAATTTTAGCCAAGGTACTTTCAAAGGGAAGTCTCTTAATAGTCCCCAGTGGAGTCGCCACTGTGAAGCGCGCCGAACCCCAAGGCCCCCGAAAGCCCGCCATTATGGCGATCGAGAGAGGTTCATGAAAACTTGTAAGGTATTTACAAGTGCGTCTATTTTGGGCAACAAGGAGATTTTATAGAGTCGCCACCCAATAAAACATTTGGAAAGTTTGTCTCGCCTCAGTGAGCTTAAGACGATGCTGCTATGTCCATTTTGGGCAAGCTAGAGGGGTCTTGGAGGTCCCATCCTAATAGAACATTAGGAGGGCCCTCTCGCCTCGTGGAGCCTAGGACTATGCAAGTTAAAGCCTTTTTAATGGACACAAGAGGTGTCTTGGAGATCCCATTGAAATGGGTCTCTCGCCTAGTTAAGCCCAAAGACCGGAGACAGGTTCGGGACTTCCCATTTTTCATACCTTGGCTAAGTTTATAATCAAGTTTTGAATTTAGCGTTTCATCCCATTTCTCATTCAATTTTAATGCAATTTAATTAAATGCAGATCAATCATATAATAAATTCGATAAATAAAGTAAATAAAGCAAAATAAATTACAACAAAACTAGGGGCGAAATACAACCCCTATTTGTAAATAAAATACAATTCATACATAAATCGGGCTATTTATTAAAATGAGGACGTTGGTCCTCTCATGGATAATTAAAGAAATCAATTTTAAAGTGACACTTATTTTAGATGAAAAAAGTTAGGACATTGATCCCATTTTATTAGAAAAAAAAACAAATGAATTAAGTAGAAATATTTTTATGGTTTTTTAATTAACGTGCATAAAAATAATTTATTACAAATTACATATTAAAATAAATTAATCCAAAATAATGAAAGGCAATAAAAAAATAAACAACTCCCAAATGGATCTTCAAATCTCCATGGGCTCCCTCTTGACAAAAACTCAAATATAAAAAATAAGTATTCAAATAAAAGCACAAATGAAAGTGATGTTAGTAATAAAAAATGAATTAAACATGTAACATGTAAAAAATGAATTAAAATAAATAAGATATTTCATGCACGACAAATTAATTAGATAGCATAATAAAAAAATATAACTTAACACTTTAACAATTTAACATGCATAAATAAAAACAATAAAATTTAACATGCATCAAACATGAAAATAATAATGATAATAAAATTCAACATGTATGAAAACATGAAAATAATAATGATGATAGTAATGAAAAATAATAAGAATGATAACACTAATCAAAATAATAATAACAAATAATAATAATGATGATAATAATATCAAAGAATATGAACAATCCAATTAAATGTGCAAGTAATAATAATAATAATAATAATAATAATAATAATAATAATAATAATAATAATAATAATAATAATAATAATAATAATAATAATAATAGTAAATTATAATAATAATGATGATAATAATAATACTAATGATAATAATAATAATACTAATGATAATAATAATAATATATGAACAAAAATAATGACAAGAATATGAACAATCAAATATAATAATAATAATAATAATAATAATAATAATAATAATAATAATAATAATAATAACAACAACAAGAACAACAACATCAAAGAAGATGAATAATCCAATTAAATATGGAGGAAGAATAAAATGAAAATAAGATAAGCCAATTATGCTAAAACATGTTAAATGATAATACTAATAATATATATGAACAAAAAATGATGACAATAATATGAACTTGAACAATTCAATGAGAAATAAGAATAAGAAATAATAATATGAACAATTAAATAAAAAAAATAAGAAATATGAACAATTAAATAATAGATCTAAAAGAATTCACATGATAATTAATTAAATAAAAACAAAAGAATAAGAAAATAAGAAGAAAATAATAAAACTAAAAGAATTTACATGATAACTAATTAGTTGGAAACAAAAAAAATGAAATTAAAAATTATATTAAGAAATTGAACCAAGAATGTTTACCCTCAAACTTTATCTTGATGAAATGAAGGTAAGATCCAATTCCTTGTCTTGATTGTAAGAATAAAGTTAGGAAAATAATATATTGAAAATGGATTTTTACTCAAGAACAAATAATTAATTTATTTGTCTCAAAGTAAAAATTATTTGACGAAAAGAAGAAAATTACCAAGAATAAAAATTGTTATTTTTTGTCTCAAGAATTAACTTGGAAAAATTCTTTAGAAATTGAGAGAATTTGTTTGAGAGAAGAAAGAAGAAGAAAAAATAATTTTTTAAAGAAAATCCCCCCTTAATTTTCCTCTAAAATTCCCTTTTTTTAACCCCAAAATTCAGAATTTTTTAATTAAGAAATTAAATTGATTTAATTCCAATAACTACAAAAAACTACTGAATTTGATGGGTTGGAAGATAAAAGGCTTTTTGAATTAAATTATGGAAAAAAAATGAGTTAAAAAGCATTAAAAATGAAGAAGATATGGCCAAAAAGGCCATTGGGGCGAAAAGGGGCGCACAGGGGCGGGAGACGCTCGTCGGAGCGCCCGACGGGCGTATCCAGCGCGCGGGGTGCACGCCTAACTGAGCACGGCAGGCAGGCCATCGCCCGCGCGAGCATGCGACGGCCAGCGTGCCGCTCGCGCACATCGTCCCACCGTCGCCCCGCGCGCGCTGCCGCAGCCCGACATTCGCGCGGAAAAGTTTTTTTTTTAAAATATTCTATAAAACACAAAAAATTAAAAACTCACTTTTTTTTACACCAAAATAATTTTTAATACATTTTTATTTATTCCTAACAAATCAAACGACAAGAAAATTATCGCTTCCGACTTTCATTCTTTTTGCCGTTAAATCGGCACACTTAATTCATCATTAGGTAATCCTGATCAAGGCTACTCGGGACCTAGTGTCTACACACACCAAAGGAGCACGAGTCGTGCTTCTCCATCTGAGTTGGACACAGGCAAAGCTACAGTGAGCTTTAACACGAGAACGTGAAGTTCCTCTCTGTCGTGCTCGCGAGAATGTCGCGCTCGCGAAAGAGATGAGACTCCCAATTCCCAGCAAAATGCAGAAACCCAAAATTTTTCCCCAAATCAAAACCATTTTGACCCAAATCACTTTTAATCCAATCTTACCTAAATTATGGCCTCCAAAACACCATAACAAACATAAAACGACATATTTCAACAATTAATTCCCAATAGTTCATCAATTTAAACTCACAATCTCAAAGATCACAAAATCTGGAAATTTACAGCACAACTCATTCAACTCCATAATCACTTCAATAAATCCACACTTATGCATAATCATTTATCACAACTAAAAACCCATATCATGCATGCCAAGTCCATATACACAACCAAAATTCCATAAATTCATGCACATAAACATATGAACATATGAACATCCAAAACAGTAGAAATTCCCAAACCTTACCTCCTTAGCTCCAAATCTAATGAGTTCCACTAGTACCAGCCTTCTCCTTGCCTTTCGGTTGACGAGGAGGCTCAACTAACAACAACCCAACAAACACACACACAAACCAAACACTAGATCAAAACTCCAAACCCAGAAAATGAAGAACAAGATGAAAAAGGAAGAACAAGATGAAGAATGCATAAAACTTACCAAAAGAGACCCAACGAGATGACCAATTTCCACTAGCAGCCCTTGAATCCAAGCTAGGGTTATTAGGGGAAGAGAAAAGGAAGAAGAAGAGAGTGATGGGAAGGGAAAACGTGAAAATGAGGACAGCCATATGCCCTTTCCCCTTTTCTCTTTTCTTTTTCTTTTTCTTTTCCTAACCCTAGACAAGTGTCACTTCCCCATTAGTGGGATTTGGTCACTCACACAGACACACAATGCCATCCCAACTTATATACACCCTACAATGTTATGCTCATGCACACCCAAATATAACCCAATTACTCACATCCTACTTCCATACATGCATCCACATACTACCCACAAAACATGCAATATACCCAAAATGCCCTTAACACATGCTAAAACACACTCAATGCATGCACACACAGATGGCTCATTCTACTAGGGGGTAAATGGGGTGTGACAGTGATGATACTTTAGGGCTACCCAAGCATGGTCCCTGCCAACGGGTCTAGCTCATCATGAGCATAATGTCCAATCGGGTCTCCATTTCATATACTAAGAGGTACTAGGCTTAGGCTGGTGATTATCCTTACCACTTTTCTCCATTGAGTGAATGTAGGGTCGTGCTTCGAAAATGTATGAGGTAAGAATAGGGACTGTCTAGCATAGATCTAAGGCTCTAATATGTATGCAATGCAATATTATTTTGAAAAGAGATAGAATTTTAATTTGTAAAATCTCAGTTATATATATTAACAAAGATACTTTGGAAGTAAATTCTTGAACTCCCCAGTAGAGTCGCCAGTGTGATGCATGTTGAACCCACATATTTCTCGGATGGTTCGCTTTTAGGGTCCGAGAGGGTTCACGTCTAGATCTTGGGTAACATGAGATATTTTGGAATCCCTACCCCAATAGAACATTGGGAAAGTTCATCTAATCCCATAAAACCTTTAGGGACCTTTTGATGTATTTTAAAGTCGCAAGCCAATTTATAAAAAATTGGGAAATTTCATCTAACCTCCGGGGTCTAAACCAGAGAAAGATTCGGAACTTCACTCTTATTAATGCCTTGGTTAATTATAAATGAGTTTTTAATAATTAACTTTCAAATCTCTCTTCTCACATATCATGCAATTTAATTAAAGCACACATTAAGCATCGAGCAAAGCGGTAAAAGCAATAAATAAATAAATAAAAATAAACTATAAAAATAAATTACAAGATGAAATCTGGGACAAAAATACAATCCCCCAAAATATAAAATTAAATAAACAAAATCAACTAAATAACTAACATACATAAGTTGGGGCATTTATTAGGATATGAACATTGGTTCCTTCATGCCCACTTAAAAATTAAAGAGTTATTTTTAATCATTATTGAAAAAACCGGAATGAGTGATCCAATTTTAATGAAAATTAACTCTCCTTTTAAGGTGAGATTTTATTGGTTAAAAATTAGGACATTGGTCATATTTTATTAGAGAGAACCCAAATTTATTAATAAAAATATTTTTGTGATTTTCCTTTTAACGTACATAAAACGAATAATTTTATCACAAATTATATGGCAAAATAAATAAAAATTAACAAAAATAACAAGAATGATAAGCAAACCAAAATAAGCCTCCTAAATCTCCTTGATCTCCCCATTCACTTGTAAGAATGCTCAAACAAGGGTTGAGTAAGAATTGTAGAGAAAATAAAATAAAATAAAATTAATGTTATCAAATAAATATAAAAAATCAATTAAATCAAATAAAATAATAAAAATAAACCTTACCACTTAAAATAATAAAAATAAATAAATATTACATGACAGGAAAAATAATATTAAAATCATGCAAAATACATATCACGCAAATATGGATTGAAAAGCATCGAAAACGAGAGAAAAATGAGTTAAAGGGGCACAAAAGGACAAAATAGAGGTGACGGGCAACCACCTCATGAGGGGCGGTCACCTCTTTCCCGCCCCTCAAGGGTAGGAAACAATTTTTCCTCCTTTTCTAATGGTTCAATGTAAAAACTTGCAATTTTATGTTGTTTTACATGGTTTCATGCCATATTAATGAAGAAAAACACCTAAAACAACTCGAATCATGAGCAAAAAACAACAAATAAACAAATTAATCACATAAAATAATAAACTTGAGATGTGCAACAATGGTAGAGGATAAAAAAACTAAAGGAACGAATTAATAAAATAATGCAATTAAGCCTAGATATTTACCCTCATACTGGTAAACAATTAGAAAGATGAATCGCAATTCATTTCCTTGTCAAAATTTGCAAAAATCATATCAAAAAGAAGAAAATTAAGTCTCTCTCACTAAAAAAACTCAAATATTTATTTTTAAAAACAAAGAACAATCTTCAGATTTAAGAAAAGAGAATCGATTTCTCTATCTTAAACATTGTTCTTGGATCAAAGATCGAGATTCAAATTAATCAATAAGAAGAAAATCTTTTCTCCTTTCTCTCAAGAAAATTTAAAGATCTCAGAATGTTGTTCCTCCCTTTTCTCTCTCTAAAAATTCTATTTATATTAAACTTAAATTAAACCTAGAGATTTTAGGAAAAGATTAGGTTGATTTAATCCAAATTTCCTATTTTGAAAAAAAAATTAGAATTATCCCTTAAAATCTCAAAAATCGGTGTTAGAATCCAATTAAAAATCAATTTCCTTGATTTTGGGGGCAAAAAACGCTGCTGGGGGAAGGAGATGACGAGGGGCGGCCTCCTCGCGTAGCTCGTACCTTGCAAGGGGGCGACCTCGCGCTACGCGTGCACAAGTAGTGCTCCCTCGCGAGGGGTGGGTGCAAGAGCGAGTGCTAGCCTCCCTCGTGCAACTAACCCCTTGGGGCGTAGGCAGCTACGCGACGGGCACCCTGGTGAGAGGGGTAGACCCCCAAGCCCTCCACTACGAGGGCCGGCCTGCTCAAGTCATCCAATTTTTTTTTCTAAAAGGAATTTGACAAGAAAATATCACTTCCCACCTTCTTACCTGTGAACAGGCATTAATGTCATCACTGGGTAACCCCGATATAGGCTGCCTCGGGACTCGGTGTCTATAAGCTGATTCATTTAAGGTATAAAATCTCCCATCCAATTGCTATTTTATTCCTTTTCAAAGCATCTCCTCCTCCAAATCTGTCAAAAGAGAAGAGATAATTATAGGTTTTTCATTATTCTCAAGAAACACATATTTTAAATAAGATGAAAATGGTTTAAGTTCAGGAGATGTATCCTCCCTAGAAGGACAAAGATCATCCTTCTTCTTCATAATCTCTAGATCACAATTTAACTTTTCACTCACAGCTCTACACTTCTCACTTATATTCCCATCTTCCATGGAATGCATCACATAACTTTGCAACGGATCCTCTAAAAGGATTTCCTCTTATGTTTCTTCCACACAATCTTCAATGCAATCCATAAAGCATACAAATTCTTCGAAATCTACAGTGGAGTGCTTCATTACTTTGTGCATGTTGACACTTATCACTTCATCATTAAATAGTAGGGTGACTTTTTGCCTGTGAACATCAATAAGTGCCTTTACTGTATTCAAGAATGGTCATCCTACAATAAGAAGCACCTTTGGATCCTCTTTCATATAAGGACCCAAAATATACCCTAGATAGATTCACCCATGTCTAGGGCATAATGTTGGTTGAAAATGTGTAATTGAGTAATTGAAATGGTTACGTGTAATGAAGGACGTGATCGGTATTAAGTGTAAATTTAAGGATATATTTGTAATTTATTAAATTGTAACTTAAATGAACTAAATTGAATGGAATTAAAAAGTATGGTATGTTAATGTGTAAGATGAAAATAATTATCTGCTAAACAAAGGAACAAAGATAAGTTAAAGATCAATTTGGGAATTGAACATAAAAATCTAAAGTGCACCAATAAGGGTTGGGCATTTTGCATGTATGGATAAGTATGAAAAGAAACTAAGTTTGCTTGGATTATTTGAGTCAATTTGGATGCCCATGAGAGATGGAAAGGCAGCCATTCTTCTTCCTTAAGTGACACAAAATTCTTCATTAAAGTCCACTCAAGGTTCTTGTTAATCAGAAAATTAGTTCAAGTATTTGAGGAAGGTGTCAAGGTAAGTAAATGGTTAGAATCTCTTCTTCTCCTATCTGTGAGTCTTAAGGGATAAAATCATGTTTTTTTATTTGATTATTGATGATTCCATGGTGGTTTGTAGTGGAGAAATCTATTAGATGTAAAGAAGTGGAGAAAGAAGATGAAAGAAAGCAATAGTGTAGAAAAAGGGGACATTAAATAAGGTTTGGGAAATTATGTGTTATTGTGTGTGTATAATGATTAATTACTTATTTTTAAGTATATGTGATGATATGTGTTGTTTTGAGTTGTGTTGGGATGATTGATTGTGTAGAAGTTGGTTGATTTGGGCATATTGAAGTTATAGGGGAAATTCTGCCAAATTTCATTCTTAACCTCGGTTGTATATTTTGGGCATAACTCAGTCTACAAAACTCTAAATAAGATGAATTTGGTTGGGTTTAAACCGGGACATATATTTCTAAAAATGTATTGCAAATTTCCATGAGCTAATTTTAGCTCTATGTGGCCCCAAATTGGCGAAAACCAAAGAGTATCCTCTATGGCTGGATTCATGGAATAGTTTGTATCTTTAAGGTCATAAATCCTATGATTTAACTCTAATTGATCTGAAATTTTACTCGTAGAAATATAAGACATAGGTTAACAAAAGTCTAAGAGACCACTTTTGCTAAATCTATTGTTTGATAGTTTGAATTGGCTGAATAAAGTGAGGGTCAGAATCTGCCCTGTGTAAAGTGGGGCAGAATGGGTTTACATGCGGTAAGGGATTCCTGATTGCCATGTAAAAGCATTTTGCAACTTCAAAAACCATTTTCGTTGCCCCACATAATGGGTAAGAATTTCTGGCTGCCATGTGATCTCAATTTTTAGCCTAAATTGTACTTTTTCTTCTCGAATTAAATCTGAACTTCACCGGAACTTTTCAGAACTTATCCAACACATGACTTGGGATATGAAATGAATATATGAATGGTTACCACTTGGAAACCTAAGTGACTAGAATCATGACAATGATTAATTAATGAGGTAATAAAAGGTATAACTAGCTAGAAATTTACTGAATAAGGATAAAATGACATGGCATGTCATATTAATCTTTTGTGAGCAATATAATTTCGTTAAAACTACTTATTGGCATGTAAGCATAAGTATGTTATTATTTACATTGTTATAGTAATAAATACTGTAGTAGGGAATTTATACTTATAGATAAATGTTATGAATGTATAGAAATTGATAAGTGGTAATAAGAATTGGATATGAATTTAGGCCTATGCGAAAATGACTATGAATGAATGAATGAATTGTGACTTCACTATTATGCTTTGAATAACCTGAAAAAGTAAGTATATGTGTACATGATAAATATATGTACGTGATTGGAATAAATGACGAGATAGACATTGAATGAGTTTTGATTATGGGATCAAACGATTATGAAATGAATTCAGTAATGTTGTAGAATGTTCAATAGAATTACACTGTGACAAGTGCTATGAAGGATTTAATAATTGTTTAGAAGGATTATTTATTTAATTATTGAACATTGAAATTGTTATATGTTAACCACATATGATAAATTTGAAAGTGTAATGATCAGTGCATGATCATAATAAGTGTTTGTAAATATGATGAGTATATCAATGATAAGAGTACTATGTGAATGAAACACAAATATGAGTATTAGCCTGTGTTAACCGAGTCGTGCATAAATAGGCATGCTTATAGGAACCTCTATTGCTCTAGCCTATGTGTTTTAGATCCTGTATGGATCCCTATGTGTTCTTGGACCCCGTTTGGGTGATCCCTATGTGTTTTGGATCCCTACGTGTATGTGTTAATGATACGATACTTGTATCCATGGGTACATATACGTTTCAATTCTCGTTATCCACACCCTTGGATATGTAGGCAATATTTGAATAAAGAATATCAAGTGAAAGAATGTATTTAGGTGTATAGATTTTAAATGTATGTTATGAGAAATGTTTAGATAAGTTGTTATATATGTAAGACTCTTTGATAATTTTATCACTTATATTTTAAAGGTTAATAAAGGAATAGACACTCAGTATATATGAATTTTTAATTATCAATGGTGGTAGCTATATTATTTTATAAATGTGCTTAGTATTTTTAAAATTTTTTATGAATTAAGTTAAGCATTCTAATTTAATAATAAGATAAGTGGCATGTGTTACTTGTTAATCACTTGAATATTTATTCTGTTTTGTATCGGTTCGAACTAATTGGTGACATGGATCTTTTGCGATCTGATTAATGCTGAAATAGTAACTTGGAAATATTGAATATACATATGAATTGTTAAATGTAATTTATGTAACACCCCAATACCCCTCGAGAGGAATATCGGGTTGCTACCAACGCTCTAACGCATATCAATAGACAACATACAAAAACAATGGCGGAAGCATACTAAAGAATACATAAACAGAAGAAAATAGCAGGTCAAAGCATACTTGCGTAATTAGTTCTTATAATAACCATAATACAAAAATATTAACAGTATTACATGCCTTCCTCACATATATGAAACACTATACAGGAGTTCTATACAAAAAAACACTATAATTATTACAAAAAGAAACCCTTTAAAACCAAAACTCCTAGTGGCCAGCAAATGAGAACTCTCACTCCAGAACTGAACCTGCATACCTACACGGGAAAAATACTTATGCTAAGGGATAACGCTTAGTGGAGTTATACAGATACAAAGGACTTCCAATGAAGTTGCAAAACATAACAATATACCTCAAGATAGCATACATAATAGCATTAATCATCACAAGCTTGAACATATGCAAATACAAACATATAATGTTTTAAATAAACATAAGCATGCCCATGCTACACTACAAGTATAGTTACCAAAACACAAATCTGAGTACATAAGGCAAATACCTTAACATAATACATATAAGGTAAACAATACTGAACACTGATTAACAAGGAGAATCATGTACACATAATAGATATATCTTTACTTGCAAACTCACACTCACACAATAACTAAAGCCTGAGATCATATCGATGGTGGATACGGGTATTCAAAATACTGACTAGCAGTATCAGAAGATCGAAGTCTAAAACTTAAAATATCAAAAGATCAAAGTCTAAAACTAAAAATATCAGAAGATTGAAGTCTAAAACTTTCAGATACTCGAAGGTACAGACACTAGACCCATTTTAAGCATGCTTATCTGTCCACTACCTCGACTATTCAGGCTTACACACAACTCTAATCTCTATAACATGTATTGACGTATCCAAACACAATCACATTTCACTCAATTCATGTACATGCCAACATTCCAATATGTATATAATTCATACTAGAAAATAATACATATGATCTATAATATGCATGTTCAAACATATTCCAATGCAATACCACACTCAATTGTGAATAAAAGAATCACATTTACAACACTGCACAGTGTCGTGCTCGTGACCCTTGTCGAGCCTACGACAAAATGCCAAAGATCGCTTCTATCGCGCCCGCGACCCCGCTCTTGCTTGTGATAGAACCCATCACACGTAGAGTTCACGCACGCGACCCTCATCACTCTCGCGATAGAATGCCAAAGAAACTTCTATCGCGCCCGCGATGGAGCTCGCACTCTCAAAAAAGCTCGGCCATGCATGAGATAACTCAGCAAGCTCAGCGATGCTTGGCAGGTAGACATCGCCAAAGACTATTTTGTTGTGCTTGCGACAGAACTGAACTAAGTGTTCAACTCCAAGCAACCCAAATTCACTCATTCACAACCTTCACATACTCAAACTAATTCACATGCATGACTTCCAAAATCATGCCAATAACACTTTTAAACACTATTTCAATAATAACACAATTCAAATACTACTTTCCATTAGAATAACAAATAAACAATATGATCATGAAAAGTGCTCAACATGCCAAAATCTAAACATATGAACATAAAAAATTGACTATAACTCTCAAATTAACTTTAACACTAAAACAAGCATACCAATGCACCATCTATTCAAATATGCATCTAATAGCAGCATCACAAAGATAATTCCTCAACATAACAACACATGCATGACTCAAAAATAACAAACTTAGCACATGCAACTAATTCAAAAGGGCACATGATCCCAACCTCTAGGAAACAACTCAAACTCTTCTCTTCAAGAACCAATCTTCTCTTTTACTCTTTCTTTTCTCCTTTCCTCAGCTTCTTGCATAATCAACCAAGAATACACTTAATCCATAACACAACCAACTCAAAACACAAAAGAGAAATGGAGTAGAAGAAGGCCTCATCAAACCAATTACACTTACCTCTTCAGTTCACACGAAAAACCTCTTCAACCCAGCCAATTCAAATCACATTCAAAGCAAACCAAAGAGAAAAGAAGAATAAATGTTCAAAATGCTGAAATGGGGAACAAAAGAATTAAGAGAGCTGGATCACATGCAATGAGTGGGGACAAATTTGACTCCACTCACCCCTGTTTATTGCATGTTTGATCCTATGTGGCACTCTCTCCTCTTGCCATATAAATGTCCCTTGACAAGTGTCCCACTCAAGCAAAATCCCCCTTTAAGTCCACGGCAAAGCTTTCTTAAGTCCCTCCTTCAAATTCTGCTTTACTAACACTTTACTTTCCTTTCAATTAAGTCCTTATTTAAACTCTAAATCCACTTATATAGCAATAAACACCACAATTCCTACTAGGGTATAATCCGGGTTGTTATAATTTATGTTCAAAGGAAGAAAAAAATTATATGAACAAACTAAGGATATGAATTATTACTATAATGATGATATACATGTCAGCATAACTTGAATGTATTTAAATAAGATATTGACACTTTAAATAAATAGCTATGTGTGTGTGTGTGTATGTGTGTGTATAACATGAGTTAAAAATATATTATGTGAGTTAAATTTTGTAAGATTAATTAAGCAATAATTGTGCCTAAAATGGATAATAGTATTTTTAATTATAATATTGAAAGGATCCATAGTGACACTATATGAGATTTGTTAATGTAAATATAGGGAGTTTTATCAATCTATAATGAAATTAAAAAGGTTATTTAAGATGATGTATAGGTAGATACAAATGAACTATGCTTATATGTATAAACATACTTATACATTGCATATATATATGTAATCATGTATGCAACATGTATATGTGTATATTAAATGACTGTATGATTTTTAAACAAGTCTTTTGCCATTAATATGATGAACGTGTGTATGTATATGATTATAATGATGTATGGGTATCAATATCAGTAACAAATGATATTCTATGAATTTATACAAATAATTATATGAGCCCATTCTATTGAGTTAACATATCGGATTATTAAACTTTACAAGTGGATGTATGTTAATGAATGTTTCTAATATGCTTAATGCTATAAGTATGAATAATTATATGTAGTCATTTATGTATGCCTGCCGACAACCACTGTGAATGGTTGTCCATATTAAGTTTAATGTCCATACTAAGCTATAAGCTTAGAACGGGTATTTCATCCGTACAGGTATTGAAGATAATTGCTTTGCTAAGCACATCCCGTATCTGTCAAGGCCAACGAGTCTATAGGAGTTATTTGACTAGTTTTTGTATTATGTTATTAGTGATGTAAATGAATGACTTATTGTGACGCGCACCGAATCAGAGGACCTCGAAAACCCGCTTTTAGGGTTCAAGAGAGGTTCATAAGACCCGTAAAAATTAAAGGAGCGTCTATTTTGGGCAACAATGGGTGTTTTGGAGTCGCCACCCAATAGAACATTAGGAAAGTTCATCTAGCCTCATTTAACCTAAGACTATGCATACAAGTCTATTTTGGGAAACATGAGATATTTTAGAATTTTCATCCCAATAAAATATTAGGAAGGTTTATCTAATCTCTTGAAACTTAAGACTAGAGAGAGTTTGGGACGTTACTTTTATTCACAACTTAGTCAAAGTTATAAGTGAGATTTTAATTATTAAATTTCCATCACTTTTCTCACGCGGTATGCAATTTAGTTAAGGAACTGTAGACATCGGGTTCTGAGGCGGTCAAAGATTAGGATTACCCGATGATAAAAATGATACCGGCTCACGGGCAAAGGTGTTGAAAATGATGTTTTTCTTGTCGAGATCCTTATTATTTTTAAATAAAAATAGACAGATAAATATATATAAATTAAATTAAAAAAAATTAATTAAATTAGGAAGTATTGTATTTTTTTATATCAAAATTTTGAATAAAATAATATTTATATTTAAGAAAGGGAATTAAATTAATTAATTAAAGATAAAGGTTGAAAAAATGTCTAATATTAAGAAAAAGAAAAAAAAAGAGATTTAATTAAAAAAAAGAAAGAAAAGTTAGATTTACGAGAGAAAAAAAATGTAAAAACAAAAGTTGGAAACGTGGAGACAAAAGAATGTAATTGGGAAAGCAAAAGTGGGTTTTTGGTGGCCATGTGAGAAGGCCGCGTGTGGAGGCCCTCCACATGCGGCCACCATGGGGGCCGTGTGTGGAGGCCCTCCATATGCGGCCTTCATGCCTATCTTCTCCCGTGTGCTTTTCCCTGTTTAAAAAAAAATTCAGACTGCAATTTTCTATTTTTTTCATGTGTTTATGTTATTTTTGAACACAGAGAATGAAAAGGTTTTTTGTCCATTTTCCATTTTGGGACAAGACAGGAAATAAAATGAGACTTGCTTTCATTTTCCTAGGTGGGCTGTATCTTTTCAAAGAAAAAAAGGCATAAGGTTTTCTCTCCAACAAAAATAGAGAGAAGAGAGGTTTTCTGGGGAAAAATATTAGGAATTTTAAGATTCATCTTTCTCTTCTTTATTGCTAAAACGATTTATTCCTGGTTTGCTTTAAGTCAAGAAAATTAATTTCTTTGGCTTGATCCTTCCATCAAAAAATTATTTTCTTCAAATCTCAAAAAAATTTAGATTTTTCTTGAGTTATTTTTTTTATTTACCACCGCAAAATCGACAAAGAGAACGGATTGAGATGTCCTATTTTTCTATCTATAAACTCTGAGGGTAAATATTTTTGGACTCGTCATCATTTATTTTTGTATATCATTTACTGTTAATATTATCATTTTCTATTATTATTACCATATTCATAATTTATTTCTAGCATTTTTAATGTGACTATTATTGTTGACATGTTATGTGGTTTCAATTTGATTTCTTGTTGTTTTAATTTTGTCACTGTTGTCGTCCATCTCCATTATTATTATTATTATTATTATTTTGCAATATCATTGTTTATTATGGTCATTTTTATTGTTATTATTATTATTATTATTATTATGCTGTCACCACTATTACTATTACTACTACTACTACTACTACTACTACTATTATTATTATTATTATTATTATTATTATTATTATTATTGTGCAATTATTATTATTGTTATTTTTATTATTATTATTATTATTATTATTATTATTATTATTATTATTATTGTTTTTGTTGTTGTTATTGTTGTTGTGTTAATGTTATTGTTATGATTATTATTGTGATTGTTATTATTGTGTCATATTATTATTGTTATTTATTATTATTATCAATATTATTATTTCGTATTTGTTTTACTCTGTTGATATTATTAGTATTATGTTATTGTCATCATGATTATGTTGTTTCCCTTTCCACCATAGTTTTTATTATTGCCATGACTTGTGTTAATTTATTTGCATGTAAATATTTGAACATTAAATTAACATGTCTTATATTTATTCCGCATTCGTTTGATTAATCCGCTTGAAATTATTACTAATATTTTTAATATATTATTTTCTGTCTGAGATTAAAATTTGAGTTTCATTATTTGAGCATTCCCGCGACCACGCAGCAGGGGTCATAACGCGTGGGAGGCTATGTCATTTGGTGAGACCTTTCCTATCCCTTCATGTGTTTATGTTTGCTTGTAAATAAATATTTTATTTATGCACGCGTGAGATAAAAAATCACAAAATATTTTTGTACTTAAATTGGAATTTTTACTAATAAAATTGGGACCAATGTCCCTCATTTTAGCCAAGAAATGTAAAATGTTACAATAAAACGAAGAGTTAATCTTCTCCAAAAATGGGATCACTCATCCCGGTTTTTCAAGTCAATAACCCAATAACTCTTCGATCCCTCTTTAAGTGAACGTGAAGGAACCAATGTTCCAAACCTAAACGAATGCCTCGATTTATGTATGTTTTTCTTATGTTTGATTTTGTTTGTTTGTTTAAATTCATGTTCATACATTTCGGGCCCTTGTAATTAATTTTAGGCTAATATTATTTAATTTTCAATTGGGATTGTATTCCATCCCAATTTACATTTTTAAATCTTCTTTTATTTGGGGTTGTATTCCGCCCAAATTTCTCTTGTAATTGTGTGATAAAAGATATTTTTAACGATCGAAAATTTTTTCGTTGAAAGCGAAACCTTTTAGCGAAAGAAAAATTTGGTAGGTAAAACGGTCGCTAAAAGATATGTTTAACGACCGAAATTTCTTGGTTGAAAGTGAATATAATTAACGAACGGAAAATTTAGTTGCTAAAAGGTATCTTTAACGATCGAAAATTCCTTCATTGGAAGTCAATATAATTAGCGAAGGGAAAATCCGGTCGCTAAACATCATTATTCAACGACCGAAAACATTCCGGTCGTTAAAGACATTAATGACCGGATTCAATATCCGGTCATCTATACCATTAATGAAGGGACTTTTACAGACCGGATTTACCGATCATTATATATTTTTAACGATCGGATTTCCCTTCGCTAAAGAGCATTTTTCTTGTAGTGTGAAATGAATGATTAGGAATATGTTAAAGTTATGATGGGATTGAAATAAAAAGGTTATGGTTTGTTTTATTGTATATGAGCCATTACTTTCATTATAAATGAATTATGCACATGATTATTATGTGACTATAATAAAAGTATGCACCTCGAAAATAGTATTAAAAATAACATGTACATCATTAAAGGAAATAAGTATGTGTTAGCCTGCGTTACTCGAGTTGTGGACAGATAGGCATGCCTGTAGAGTTCTGTTAGCTGCAGCCCTCTATTCTGTTTGGACCCTGATCAGGTCCCCGTTAGGATCCTCGCAATCCCCTCTATATTTGGATCTTGTTTAAGGTCCCCTCTATAAAATATTTTGCTTGTGATAAATAAAATTGTTTTCGATTCGTACCAGTAAGGTACCGTCACTGTTCGATTCGTACCCGTAAGGTACCGTCACTATATACTCGTTATCCACCCCTTTTGACTTAGCAGGGAATAAAATGAATAAAAGAATATGAATTAATTGATAAGTTCTGTGATTACTTGCCAAATGGTTATGTGAATGTATATCGGATGCGTTTGATGTTAGATAACATGTGAACTAGTGCTTTACGAACTCCTCTGTTCTGGATCCTCCTTTATGGACACTTATGCGAAAAGGTGTAGCATCTTCAGATACCCATGTGTTTTGTATTATAAGGTGATATCTATTAAATGGAAAGAAAGGTATCAAGTAAGGTTGTTCTAATAGGCATGTATGTAAAGATCTTGTTTGCATAAGAAATTGTATTGGGACAATGCATATTATTAATCTATTCAAAATTTATGAGTAACCTTGTTTATATGATGTCTTTGGAGAGAACTATTAGAATATTTGATATGTATGATTGTTATAGTTGAAAAGCTTAGTAAATGTACCTTGTGAATGTGTATATATATGTGTGTGTGTTTATGTGTTTAAATGAGAATATAGGTAAGTAATGTTCTGTCTGCCTTCGCGATGTAGGCATGGGTAAGTGAATTGGTAACAGATTAATGTGCGTTATTTGATGACTATTAATGAATATATTGAGTTTGTATAGATTTGTAAGCATGAGATAGATAATCGAATTTAAAAAAGATGTTAGGAATAATTCTAGAACTTGTGTGAATGAAGTTTTTGGTAGAACTATGTGGTTCTGATTCCCCAACCATAGGGATACGTAGGAAACTTGGAATAGCATTTTGAGCCCGAACCAAATCTGAAAGTAAATGTTTTATTTGATTTTGAACAAGTAATGTTTTGAATAAGGGGAAATATTGTGACATAAACACTAAGACTGTAATATGTATAACTTGGAAATGTTTATATAATGGGATTCCGTAAGCATTATATTCAATTGTTAAAATGCATTTTAATAACTTATGAAGTTTAACTAACTACAAGGCTATTAAGCGATTTTTAAGTATATGATAAGTTTTGTATAATAGATTTTGGGTTAAAAAGTAAAGAAATGTTTCGGTTTTCGGTTTATAAGAAGCTCATACGTGTTAAATTTTTTTTAAGTTTAATATCTGAATAAAGATATTCGTTGGTAATAGTTTTAGCCGGTATTCCTTTATGTTTATGTATTTATATGTTGATTTGCATGTGTTTACCTCGGTAACCACTATGAGTGGCTGCCCATTATTTGTTTGCCCGACTAAGCATTATCGCTTAACACGGTTGTTTCTCCGTGTAGGATAGGAGATCAGAGTAGCGCCGTGGTCCGCTGAGTCTTTGGCCAACGAGTCGGTTGATTGATATAGGAAGTGTTTTGATTTTGGCCTGTATATAAGTTCTATTCATAAGTATTAGTAATAAGTTGTAAAATCTTATAATGCAAACAATGGTATATGGATGTCATAGATCTAGGATGTGCATGTCTCAAGGTTTGCTTTGAAAAAATTTATTGTTCTAATTTCTGTATTGCTGTGTATGTCATTGTCTGGTAGCACCCTCCACTCACCGTAGCTCTTCTTCCTTCGATACGCTATGTGTGGGGGTTGAGGGTGTTACAAGTATGATTACCGCCAATAACCCTTTTGGTAATTATAGCTAACCTGTCTGGCATATAATTGTTGCCATCCAAATGTCAATATATGATTGTGGCTGTTGAGTCACTGGCTTATGATTGTCGCCAATAACCCCCTTGGCAACTGCAGTTAATCTATCTGGTATATAATTGTCACCATCCAGATACCGGCATATGATTGTCGCCGTTGAGCCATAAGCATATGATTGTCACCATGTCTTATTTGATATATTGCAGTTGGTCTGTCCGGCATATGATTGTCGCATTCGAGACATCGGCATATGATTGTCGTCATTGAGCTATAAGCATATGATTGTCGCCACGTCTTGTTTGATATACTGCAGTTGGTCTGTCCGGCATATGATTGTCTCCTTCAAGGCACTGACATATTGTAGACACCGGTTCCTGAGTCAGCCTAAATCGAAGTTACCCAATGATGATAATTGCCTTCACAGGCGAAAAACGTTGAAATTGATGGTTTCCTTGCAAAATTTGCAATTTAGAATGAAAAAACAAAAAAATATTAAAAATATTTAAAAAATTTAGTTTTAAAAATGATATTTGAAAATTTAAGTGTTTTTTAGTCAATTTAAAATAAAAAAAAAATTTGGCTAGTGTCGTGCACGCAGCGCAGGCGATGCGCAGGGCGTCGCCCGCGCGCTCGAGCGGCAGATGCCCATCGGGCACGCCGACGGGCGTCGGTCGCCCATATCGCCCAAAATCCGCCGAAATTGTCTTTTTTCCCATTTTTTTCATTTTCTCCTCAATTTTTGACCTTTTTTCACCCAAATTTCGGGATTTTGAATATTTTCTTCCATTTTTACACCCAAAATCAAGGGAATTAATTAAAAATCTGATTTTCTTCCATAAATAATGATTTTTTCCTTTTTTCTCATTTTAAGTTGGATTTTGAAGTGGGAATTAAGGGTGACATAAAATTTTCATCTTTTCTTTAGCTCTTCTTCTCCAAGAATTCTCTCCACACTTTTTTTTGACACTTATTTTCTCCAAATAAAATTATAAGATTAGAAAATTCAATTTTTATTCTAGATTTTTTTTCTTGAGACAAAGGAAATCATTCTTTGTTCTTGAGATTGGAATTTTTCACCAACAATTTTTTGTGACAAAAGAAATAATTTTTTCTATTTCCATTCTTGAAACTTGATTTTATTTTCTCTTTTTAATAAATTTTCATCAATAATAATTCTTGAGACAAAGAGATCAATTCTTTGTTCTTAAGAATTTATTTTCTTCCATTTTTTTAATCAATTTTTTTTTCTCTTTGATTAAAATTCCAATTTTAATCATTTTCTTTTTTTTTTATTCCTATTTTGCGAATCAAAGTAAGGAAAATCATCACTTTTAACCTTTTTAGCCTATGAAGCCAATTGTCATCATCGAGTAACTTCGATCTAAGCTGAATCAGGGCCCGGTGTCTACACATATGATTATCGCCTTTGAGCCATAATCATATGATTGTCGTCAAGTCTCATTTGACATACTATAGCTGGTCTGTCCGGCATATGATTGTCATTTTCAAGACATCAGCAAATGATTGTTGCCGTTGAGCTATAAGTATATGATTGTCGCCACGTCTAGTTTGATATAATGCAGTTGGTCTGTCCGTTATATGATTGTCACCTTCGACACATCGGCATATGATTGTCGCCACATCTCATTTGATATACTGCAGTTGGGTTGTCCGGCATATGATTGTCGCCTTCGAGTCACTTTTGGAACCTTTTTTCGATGTGGCTTATCATTAATGCCACTGAGTTGTTATGATAAGTTTTACCCATGAGTCATGATGTTGACTGTTGAGCTATAATTCTTGAGGCCGCTATCTTTTCGGACTGGAGGAGTCAGTGGGGCTTATCATTAATGCCACTGAGTCATTCTTAAGACTTCCATCATCTTTGTTAGCCCTCATCCCGAATCTCTTTTCTTTTAAAAATGGGTAAAACAAATGTGCAGGCCTGTGACGCGTGCGGGGACCCGAACCCGGATCCCTGGGTGCCCACTTTTAGGGCCCGAGATGGTTGGTGTCTTTTGATCTTGGGTAACATGAGATATTTTGGAATTTTTTACCCAATAGAACACTAAGAAGTTCATCTAACCTCACAAAATCTTTAAGCATCTTTGAGGTATTTTGGAGTTGCCACCCAATTTACAAGAAATTGGGAAAGGTCGTCTAACCTCGAGAGTCTTAAACCAGAGAAAGTGTTTGAAACTTCACTCTTATTAATGCCTTAAGTTAAGTTATAATTGAGTTTTTTAGCAATTGAAATTCCATCTCTCATCTCATGCGATCATGCAATAAATTTAAAGCGCATTTCAAGCATTTCAGAAAAGCAGTAAAAAAATCAATAAAGAAAGCAATAAATAAATTAATTACAAGTGAAAAAAGGGACAGAACAATCCCCCAAAATAAAGAAAGCATAAATGAAAAAAATTGCGCAAAAATTAATTACAAGAGCCCAAAATAAATAATACATAAAAAAGAATAAAGTAAAATACGTAATACAAAATACATAAATCGGGACATTTATTAGAATTTAGGAACATTGGTTCCTTCGTTAACTTAAAAAATTTGAGAGTTATTTTGGGCAATGAAAATAGGGATAATTGGATCCCATTTTATGAAAATTAACTTCCTTTTGAAAATGAATATTTATTAGCTAAAATCAGGACATTGGTCCTATTTTATTAACAAAAATCTCAATTTTTATTATTGTAAAAAAATATTAGTTTTTTTTTAAATAAGTGCATCTAAATACCATTTTGCACAAAACGTAAAAAAAAGTAAAATAAAGAAATTAAAGAAATTAAAATGCAAACCAAACTTAGAAGGCTTCTAATCCCTTGATTTCTCCAGCTTGCCCAGGAGCATTACTCAAAGTAACATAAGTGAGTTTGGTAGACAACAAAAATAAGAAAATAAAAAAAAAATGTTAGCAAATTAAACCAAATGTATTAATAAAAATAAGCAATTCAATGAAGCAAATAAATAAATAATCCTAGCTGAGAAAAATATTTACAATTACTAGAAGAATAATGTTTAACAAAAATGATGCAGGAAATTAATAGAACGGATTAATTAAAAACAAAAGAATCAAATAGAAAGTAAAATTGTTGCCGAATATTCTATAGATTTAAATTACGTTGCATGCCTCATGTCAACAAATTGATTAATTTAATCTAAGTTCATGTTAATTACAACTAGCACAAGTATTGCAATTTACAGTAACTACAATTGAGAAAATAAGTGAATGACTCAAAATAAGAATAGAGAGAGGATTGGCTCTAAAGAAAATTTACCGTCACAGGTTTGATGTTTACAGCAAAAGAAGAACAGATTTCCTCGTCGATTGCTTGAAAAAATAAATTAAGAAAGCTTGGATCAAAGCTTTTTGTCACCAAAATTGAAGTTGAAAACTATGATTTTGAAGAAAACATATGATGAAAATTGAATCTTAAACATAAAGAATTAAATTTCCTTGGCTCAAGAACAATTTTATAATCACTCTCGAAAAATCTTTTGGCTCTCGAAAATAATTTTTTAGAAATTTTTGGTCACCATTCTAATGCCACCCTTGTCGTTTTGAAATTTTCCTTTTATATGATCTTTGAAAAATTAGGTTTTAGGACTTTTAATCCCCCTCAAAATCCTTAATTATCCCTTAAAAATATAATTTTATCCTTTTGAAAATTGAAAAAAAGGAATTTGAGTTTAATTCTAACTCAAAACCAAAGAAACCCAGAAAAAATGGAGTCCTGGCGAGGTAGGAGACACGCGAGTTGCGGCCCACGCACTAGAGGCCATGCCTTATAGACGCGGGGTGCGGCCTCGTGAAAGGTCGTACAATGTGAGGTGCGGCCACGCCTCACAAGGTTCGGCCTCGCGGAAGGCCGCACAACACGAGGTGCGGCCTCGCGGGAGGCTGCACCTGTAACGACCCGATTTGGACTCTAGAAGTTTGGCTAAATTTTGTCGGATGTTAGCAAGTTTGCAAATGTTTGTAGTGTGTGAGAGTTTTGTCACGAGCGCGACTAGCATCGTGAGCGCGATAGAACCCTCCAGCGGACAGTCAGCTTATGTGGGTTTTAAAAGGCTTGAAATTGGGATTATGACATTTGGCATGGTAGTGGAGTGACACTTGGCAATAAGGGAAGGTGGCTCTTTGATTAAATGAGTTTTGTCTTTAGCCAATAAATCTGTTTGTGGTATTATAGATTGTGGTTGGCCTTTAATGAGGTTAGTGGCATTAATTGGGTTTTGGTTGGCTTTGGATGAGGGTTGACCGGCCATTCTTTGCTTCCCTCTTCATTTGTGCTTTTGGTTTCCTTTTACCTTTCATTTTCTTTCTTTGTTCTTGGCTTTGCCATGCCCCTTTGCCTTGCCAACTCTCTTCTTTCTTTTATCTCTTTTCATCTCTTTTGATTGCTCCTTAAGTGGATTACTTGGATTTATTTGAAGGGAGTGAAATAAGGGATTGACTTGGTTCTTGTGTAGAGGTAAGCAATGGATTTCTTTGTTTTGGTCTTCTTCTTCTACTTGGTTTGTGTTTTGGTTTTAAAGTGAGAAAAGGGTTGATTCTTGGTCTATTTTGAATTATTTTATTGAAGCTATGGATAAAAGACTGGACAAAGGCAAAGAGAAGATTGGATTCGAGTAAAGAGCATTGTTCAAGCTACCTAGAGGTTGGGATTGAGTGTGATTTCAGTTAATTTGCATGTGTTTGAGATTGTGTAATTTATGCTTGAATAGAGATATGTATGAGTTGTATACTTGTTTATGTGTTCATTTTGATTGCTTGCAGTGTCCCTATGATATATGGTTATGATCATGAAATTTGATCATTTGCAAGTGGGTTGATGACATTAGATGATTGACATATAGTTTTTTATTGTAAGACGATTTTGGGGAAACTCTATTCATTTTTCATCAGACCTCCGTATAATGTTTTGTCATTAGTAGAGTTGTAGACCTCAAAATTAAGTTATTGTTTAGCCTTTACAACCATGACTTCAATACCTATAAAAGTCTCATAAATGACCTTGATCTAATTCTGGCTCTAGAACCCTTAAAATTGCCCAAAACAGAGGTGTCTCTATTTTGGCCAGTTCATTTGAGCAATTCATATTGTGTAGATCGTATCTGACATTATAGATGTCCAATTGACCTGACTCTTATCCCATTCCAAATATAACTTCCTAGGGAACAATTGTTAAGAAGGAAGTGTTGCCTAAAAATGACGTTTAGACATTGGTTTAGGCAATTTAAGTTTAATGTGAAATGCAGTCTTGTAGAGGGTAGCTACTATCACGAGCATGACAGGGGTCACGAGCACAACAGAACAGGTCATAAGAGTGATTTTCTTCTTGATTTAGAGCCCATGGTTGGCATGAATCAATTCCCCACCTTTACCCTCAACTAATTTGCATATTTTATGTGTCTTTCTTCCCGAATTGAACCTGTATTACACCGAAACAATTCTGGGGTCTATACCATGCATGTTTAGGTTTATCAAATGATTATAAGATTAGTTATTTGGGTAAATAATGCCATGGCATAAGAGTTAGTGTTGAACATGACATGCCATGCGATATTGATTGTTATATGATGCTTGAGTTAGAGTAATGCATTTGGTATAGTATATAGAGTCTTTTTGCAATCTAGCTTCTATCGTGAGCGCGACTTCTTGTCGCGATCGCGACAGTGATCCCCTTCCCGCCCTGTTCTGTTTCTGAAAAATGTTTTCTTCTGTCTTGCTTTGCATGTTTTCTCCCTAGTGCATAGTGTATGCTTACTTGTTCCTCCTTTACATTATAATTAGAGTTTTGTATCGATAATTAATGACATGTTAGTGTTTTGAGTTGTGTTCCTAAGTGTCAAGTATTGAATTCTGAGTGAGTAAATCGAGCTTGAATAGTCATAGTAGTGGATAGATAAGCATGCTTATAAAGGGTTAGAGGTGGCTGTAATAGTGAACTTAGTTGTATCTACTTGATGAATACCTAGAGTATTCAAAACTATTGAGTTAGTTCACTAAAGTTTAAATAGTACCCACAGTACCCGTATCCACCATTGTTGAGAATTCAGGCTAATGTATATTTTGCAGTGTACAAGAGGTTAAGTAGAGACTTGTATATGTATATGAATATTGTGTGGCATGTTACCGATATTGTTTGCCATTTTTGGATTTCTGCATATGAATGGGTTGAAGCATGATGTTATTGCTTACAAGATTGTGTATATGATTACTTGTATATATGACATGACTATCGATATGCCTTTGTTATATCTGTGACTTCGTTCGAAGTCTATTGTTTTTGTTTATCCCCACTAAGTGTTATCGCTTCGCACAGATGTTTTCCCGTTTAGGTTTACAGGACGCGATTAGAGAGTTTGCATCTGCGAGTCTTGGCCGCTAGGAGCTTGATGAAGAACTTTTTGTATAAGATAGAGTTTCTTATGTTTTGAGTAACATCATTATGTATATAGAAAGTATAGTATCATAGTATAAATGTTAACTATTTTGTATATGTACTAAAAATGAATATGTAATAAGTATAAGCTTTTGTAATATGTACAGTTTATATATACATATTGTAAGAGTATTTTTGTCTTGGCCCAAGTTATTTTCTGAATTATTTATTGTTATTGCTTCCGCCTTAGAGTTTAAATTGGTATATGTATGTATGTTTGTGTGGTTAGCGTGTGATGCCCCGATATTCCTTCCCGGGGGTATTGGGGTGTTACAGAGCCTCACGAGGTGCGGCCTCGCGGGAGGCTGCTCCTCACGTTACAAGGTGCGGACTCGCGGGAGGCCGCTTCTCACGATGCGAGGTGCGGCCTCACAGGAGGCTGTTCCTTACAATGCAAGGTGCGGCCTCGCATGGAGGCCACGCCTCGCACTGTGGTTGCGCACGACACTTCACACGCGCTGTCAACAGGCTCTATACTTCGCGTACGCCACACCAGCGCCCTGCCACAGGCCATCGAAAGCCACAAAAACCAAAAAAAATAATTTTTATTAAATTATAGGAACTATCCCCATCTTGTGGTGTATGTGGCTCCTTCTCCTCTGGCTGTAGGTGATCATCCCCCGCAATGCCTGCTATGTCAGGAAGCAGAGGCAACTTACAGAGAAATCTGGTCTCTACCATACTAAGCAGCCTGTACTCATCTGATCCCTCCTGTACCAGCTCCACCATACCCATATAACCAGCTACAGCAAGGTCAACAACTATATCTCCCTCCAAGTGTGGCTAGAATGTACTAGGGTCACGTCCCAGGTGAAGGAGTAACCTAGTTTCCACCCCTCCAATGCATATATTCCCGGTGGTCCCTCGCCCGGCTCTGACTAGTGCAGATAAGATCTCGTGGGCAATATTCAGCTGTCTACCAATCATCATCGCCCATAAAACTCCAAATCTCAGTGGTATTCACAGAACTAGGACTCCCGACTAGGCCCAAATAGCTGCTGGCCAGTACCTTCTGGATATATCTCAAAGTCTATGATTGCAATAGGGTGCTCTTGGCCTGATTATGATGATACGGGACACCCGGTGCTGCAATATGCTCCCAACAGTGCGTGGGGACGGTCCTATCAGGTACCAAGACCTGATCTCCCATCGGAAGGACCATCGCCTCCGAAAAGTCCTGGTGGCTCATCTCATGATAGTGGCCTCTAACCCGAAATGATATAGTCCTAGGCTCTGTATCTGGCCTCCAGTACCCCATGTACTGTAATGTGGATAAGAACTCCCTAGTGATCTCTGGGTATGTCCGGTAAGCCAGTCTCAAGCAATTAGTCTAGCCAACTGATGCTATTAGGGTGCTCACCTCCTCCCACATGCCCATCTGCTGTAGAAACTGCCTAGACACAAATCTACTGGGTACAATCCTCATATGATATAAAGCCTCGAATCGATGTCTCTGATCCTCTATCATATCTTTCGAAGGTGGAGGTGCATCAAGTCTCGGGTGCACTCTACTCTATCGAGGCATCTTGAAAAAAATGACAGTTAATTTATGCAAGATAAAGTAATCAGCATTATTTTATCGATTATTTTGTTATGTTAAAATCATTTTACTATACTACAAATTCAAGAAAATTTAGATAGCACTCTAGCTGAATTTCATCTACTTGTCTCTTGTATAGTATACCATCCACACTAAGAAATTGATTGGACAATTTTCTGATCATTCTTTGATCTTTTTCAGAAGCCTCTTCCGGGAATACCGACCTCTCTAGGTAATTCTGAACATTATAGTGCCAAGGTTTTCCATCAGTGATTTCGACATCCATCACCTGTTCATGTTCAAAGCAAGGCCTTTGCGAACTTGAGATCAACATGGGCTTTGTAACCATTCCTTCCGGGTTATCCCACATGGACACCAGAGTTGCAAGGGCATCAGCCAATTGATTTTCATCTCTAGGGATAAAATGGAAATTGCAAGTTTCAAACCGACCGCTTAACATGTGGAGGTGCTTTACATATGGTACCAATCTTTCTTCTTTAATGGACCATTATCTTCGAATCTGACGGATCACTAATAACGAATCTCGAAAAACCTCTACAGACTTTGTCCCTAGGGCCAAAAGAGCCTCTAAATCGAAAGGACATGCTTTGTATTCAGATTCATTGTTAGTAGCTTTATATCTTAGCTTCTTAGCTAGTGGTAACTTTTCACCATCCAGGGTTATCAGGATGATCCCTACACCTGCCCCCTTGTTATTAACTGCTCCGTCAAAATACATCTGCCATCCTTGAACGGTAATGGCCATGACATCTTCGGCTGGGAAGTTGTACTCGACCTGGTCTCCTTCAATAGGGTGATCCTAGGAATTCAGCTACAACTCTCCCTTTAATGGTTTTCTTAGTGATGTATTCTATATAGAACTCCTAGAGCAGTATTAACCACCTACCCATCTTTCCTAACAAAGAAGGTGCTTCCTAAAGATATCTCAGACGATTATGTTTAGCAACTGCCTGAACCTTGAATGAGTGGAACTAGTGGCTAAGCTTCTTCGAGGCCCAAATTATTGCGAAACAGATCTTTTCGACTTCAACATAACCGGCCTCGTAAGGGAGGAACTTTTTGCTGAGATAATAGACCGCATATTCTACCCCGAACTCATCCTCTTGAGCCATCATGGCACCTACTGAGTTAGTTTCAATCGCTGAATAGAGGATTAACGACTTGATTGGCAGAGGTGGCCTGAAGACTAGCAAATTCAAGAGATATTCCTTAATAGTATTGAAAGCCTTTTGATAATCGTCATTCCATTCAACAGGCTGGTCCTTTCTAAGAAGCTTGAACACTGGCTAGCAAATTAAAGACAGCTTGGCTATGAACCGACTAATGTATTGAAGTTTTCCCAAGAAGCTTCTAACATCTTTCTCCTTTTGAAGCGTTGGCATTTCTCTAATTGTTTTAACCTTGTCGGGATCTATTTCAATTCCCCTTTGACTTACTACATGGCTAAGCAATTTTCCTGAGGTGACTCCAAAAATTCACTTCTTAGGGTTAAGGCGAAGGTTGTACTTATCAATTCTTTGAAAGAACTTCTCTAAAGCCTCAAAATGACCTTCCCTAGCAACCGACTTAATCATCATATCATCTACATACACCTCCACTTCCTTGTGAATCAAATCATCAAGAATCTTAGTGGCTATCATCTGATAAGTCATACCTGCATTCTTTAGTCCAAAAGGCATAACCCGATAAACAAATGTCCCCACTCAGTGATTAAGGCCATCTTAATTCGATATATAATCCTGTTACGGATCTGATTATATCCAGCAAAACTATCTACAAAGCTATACATTATGTAAGAACCTGCGCTATTTATTAAAACATCAATATGGGGCAGAGGGAAATCGTCCTTTGGACAGGCTTTGTTCAAATCTCGATAATCCATACATACATGAACTTTCCCATCCTTTTTAGCTACAGGGACTACATTAACTAGCCACATCGGGTATTTAACCTCTATTAGAAATTTATCCTCAATCTGCTTATGAATTTCCTCTTTTACCTTCTATGTCCAATTTGGCCTAAGCCTTCTAAGCTTTAGCTTGACCGGTTTAGACTCTTGATAAGTTGGAATTGCTTGTTCAACAATGTTTCTGTCAATCCCTGACATGTCTTCATAGGTCCAGGCAAAGACTTTTTCATATTTTTTTTAGATTTTCTCAAATTTTAACCTCTCTTCAGGAGTTATGTCAGACGCTATCAAGATTGGCTTTGGGTTTTCCAAAGTTTCGAGATTAAATGGAGTAGTATTAGTTGAATTAATGTCAAAAATGAATGCATTATGTGTATGATCATGTGAAATTAAATCGTCAGAAACATTACACAAGTAAGCAAAATTATTCATCTCATTAATAAAATTGGAATTGCATACATTGTCATCATTAAAAAGTTTTGGAACAAAAAGAACATCTAAATAACTACAGTCTTCTTTATCCATTGATATAGACGTTGCAGCTGACAGGTTGCTGTTGTCTTGATTTGGTGGTGGCTTTCCAACTACCTCTAGTAGAGCTTCTGGATCTTGGATCCTTAGGTTCTACATTGGTGCTTCAGCTCCTATTTTTTCCTTCCCCTTCACCCTAGTGGCAAAAAATATGTCAGTATAAACCTCTTCTGGCTCATTTTTGTCTTCGATGGTACTCTAGGTCATAATTTCTTCATCCCAAAAATCTTTAACTGACTTGATGGTCCCATCAGCCCAATCAAACACATCATTAAAAACTTCAAAGCCTGGGACAATTTGTTTATTTATAAACTGAGGCTCAGCCTCTCCATAATAAGTGCAAAGAGGCGCTGCTGGCACAAACCTTTCTAGAATATGAGGGATATCTACAAACTTCTCTTTCCCTTTACCACTTACATCTTTATAGCATAGTCCTCTTCGGTCCTTCTGACCCTTCGTTGTGACGGGTGACTATAGCCCCTGTGAATTCTTGCCCAAGCCGGCTCCTGCAAGAAAATTCATTCGCTTCATCATATTTACTGCTTGGGAGCTACACTCTAAACCTCCTTCTTTGTCGATTACTGACACATGGAAACCATTGAATGGTTGTTTAGAGATTTCTAGTGCAGAAACCTGATTTTCCCTAGCAGTCGTGATAGTTACTACTTCCCCCTCGTATGGTATGTTGATCATCTGCTATAGGGTGGATGGCACTCCTCCCAACTTATGAAACCAAGGTCTTCCGAGTAAAGCTGAGAAATTAGCAGGGATTAATAAGACTACAAACTCCGCTTCTGTTTCAATGGGCCCAATTTAGACTACTACCTTAAAAGTTCCTGAAGCCTGCCTTTGAGAGTTATCATAAGCTGTGATGGTTAAGTCAGATCCGGTCAACATGTTTTCATCCAACCCAAAAGCTGAAAGTGCAACTAAAGGGCATACATTTATAGAAGAATCATTATCAACCATTACGTAAGCAATATGCTTGCCATTAATCTGTGCTTCGATATACAATGGGCAATTGTGTTTACGGCCTTTAGGTGGTAAATTGGCATCAGTATAAACCAAGCTTTCCCCTGAACCCCCTTTGACTAGGTCCAGCAACTGAGATGGTGAGATATTGGTGGCAATAGTGTACTCACATAAGGCTTCTACTAACTTCTACCTATGTGATGGGGATTGCCTCAGCAAATCCCAAATGGATATCTAACCTGTTATTTTCTTCAACTATTTCATTAACCCATCCTCTTCAAGTTCTTTTTCATGTAAGCATAGGCACTGGGTCTTGAGGCCTCTCTGTCTCTGGAACTACCCTGCCACTTTGAGTTACAGCCCCAACCTTTCTCTTTTCTTCATCCTCTGAATCCCAAGGATTTGCAAGTTCTTCATCTTTCTCAAAACCTTCGTCTTCTTCTTCACTTTCACTGGTGGACCAACAATCTATTGTCGCCATAGGAATCCCTTCTTCATTCATTTTACAAGTGATGGCAGCATACTCATTACCATATAAATCTTACAATACGTACCATTCAGGCAAGCTAGACCCAATTATGTACACTGGTGGAGGAACCGCATTATTACCAGACTTCTTTTTCTTCTCCCTCTTTTTTGGATCCGTGATCTGCTTATTGTCAATGAGATCCTGGATCTTATTTCTCAGGGTTCTACAAAAGTCAGTTAGAAGCCCTGTGTGTTGATGATAAGCACAAAACTGATCCACCCCTGTGCCCTGGTTGAGCATGGTTTCTAGCTAGCCTCGGCTCCAAAGGTCTTAACTGCCCTTCTTTCACCAACCTTTCCAAAACCCAAGTCAGAGGTCGACCCAAACTCGATTAATACCTTTGGCCTTGATTAGATTCTGTGTTCGCGACCTCAGCCTTCTTGCTACTCTTGCTACTACTTAAAGTGTTAGCCGATCTATTTCCTGATTGGTTCCCAAAGTTTTTCCTAACAAGGCTATCTTGTCTTGCCTTCTTCTCTAGGTACTCACTTTTTGCTTCGATAGCTATATCCTTTAGAGACTCCCAATCTTTGAGCCCCTCCTTGAGATATGGACACGCATTACGGATGAATAACCGAATCTGATCTGGAGTATCCGTCTTCCTCTTCATCTCTATTACCCGATTTCTCCATCGAGTTAGATACTCGTGGATTGACTCATTAGATCTCGGCTGAAGTAGCTCCAAATCCTTTAAAGTAACCTCCCTTCGGGTGCTATAATCATAGTGTTTAAGGAACTCTTCAGTCAATATGTCCCAATCTTCTCTTGTTCTTCTATCCAAACCGTGGTACCAGTCTATAGCAGGCTCAGTCAAGCTGAGGCAGAAATATTCCACTTTCTGTCTCTTGGTAAGCATAGTGCCCTTCATCACAAGCGTGTACTGCTTGATGTGAGCAGACGGATGTGAGGTGCCATCAAACTTTGGCAAATCGGGCATTTTAAACCTCTAAGGAAGCATTTCCTCATCGTCCAAATCCCTATCCATGGGGCTTATCCCCTTTTTGGCAGACAGTAAGTGGGCTATCACCTCCACTCTCTCCTCTATCTTCTTCAAAGCGGCATCCTCTTTGGGAGGCTTAACTCTCACTACCTAGGGTTCCTCCTGCTCATCCCCTATAAAATCCTCCTCAGGTCTATGTCCTCCAACCCTTCTAGGCTCAACTTGTGCAAGAGCTCTAGGCTCAATAGCAGGAGGTGGTTCTACAACTGCTATCGGAGGTGCCACCCTGATCAAAATCTGTTCGGACTATCCCCCGACAGGAGCGGCAGGTTGTTGGCCAAATCTGCGCTCTATTTCTTGGGCCCTTCGGTCCATCGCTTCGGTGATAATAGTCTGGGTGGCATCTATTCCTCTTAGTGAATTAGCCATTTCACTGCATATAGAAAACTGAGAGGAGGTAGCGTGACTGCTCTCGAAAGATAAGTCCAAATATTCTACCCATTCTGGTAATTCAAAGAATGGGTTTGCCCTTATCAATCGGCCCTCAGGACCCTTAGACCACTGATTCATACCTATGATGGTTGAAAGACTCAAAGTGTTAGCATGATGCGTGAATGACATTAAAGATGCATGGTCATATTGATGTAGTATAGACAACCACATAAAGGCAGGTGGATCCTTCCAACCTTATTACACCCACATAGGAGGTCGTGCAGTCTCTTTCCGAGGTTAGCTTGTCCCATGGGTCAACAGGAAACCTAATGGGTACGTATGGTGCATGGTGAGAAACCAGTAGCATAACACTCTTAATTTAAACCACAGCGTATGGGTTTTGGCCATTATGTATTTGAACCTTTCAAACAAAGTAAAAATAGGCCCCATTGAGGCATGAGGGCCCTTGATGAGTGTCTAATTAATATGTTTGAATTTGTTCAATATATAAGGGCCCACGTAGTAAGCACATTGTTAGGGTATGTATCACCTAGTGAAAGTTTCTATTACCATTACATGAGCTTTAGTCAAGGGTGGAGTTACTTTAGGTCTACCCAAGCATGGTCTCTGCCAATGGGTCTAGCTCATCGCGAGCATAATGACTGATCGGGTCTCCATTTGATATACCATTGATGGTACAAGGCCTAGGCTGGTGATTATCCTAAGCACTCCCCTACAATGAATGTAAGTAGGGTTGTATTTTAGAAATGCACCGGGGTAAAATAAGGGACCAACTAGCATAGTTCTAAGGCTCTAATGAATGCAATGCAATTTTTTTTAATAGAAAGGGAATTTTGGATTTTTTAAAAACTCAATTATAATTTTAACTTAAGTCACTTTCAAAGCAAAGTTTCGATCCTCCCTAGTGGAGTCACCACTACAATGCATGTGGGCCTGAACCCGGCCGGAGGTCGGATCCCCGGGTGCCGACTTTTAGGGCCCGGGATGGTTGGCGTCTTTTGATCTTTGGTAACATAAGATATTTTGGAATTCCTTACCCAATAGAACATTGGGAAGTTCATCTAACCTCACAAAACCTTTAGGCACCTTTGAGGTATTTTTGAGTCGCCACCCAATTTACAAGAAATTGGGAAAGATCATCTAATCTCGGGGGTCTTGAACCAGAGAAGGTGTTCAGAACTTCACTCTTATTAATGCCTTAAGTTAAGTTATAAATGAGTTTTTTAGCTATTGAAGTTCCATCTCTCATCTCACGCGATCATGAAATAAAATTAAAGTGCATTTCAAGCATTTTTGGAAAGTAGTAAAGAAAGCAATAAATAAAGCGATCATTAAATTAATTACAAGTGAAAAATGGGACAGAGCAATCCCCCAAAATAAAGAAAGCATAAATAAATAAATAAAAGAATAAAATTGCCCTAAAATTAATTACAAGGGCCTAAAATAAATAATACATAAAAAAGAATAAAGTAAAATACGTAATACATAATACATAAATCGGGACATTTATTAGAATTTAGGAACATTGGTTCCTTCGTTAACTTAAAAAATATGAGAGTTATTTTGGGCGATGAAAACAGGGATAATTGGATCCCATTTTATGAAAATTAACTCCCTTTTGAAAATGAAAGTTTATTGGCTAAAATCAGGACATTGGTACTATTTTATTGACAAAAATCCCAATTTTTATTATTGTAAAAAACATGAGCTTCTTTAAAATAAGCGCATCTAAATACCAATTTGCACAAAATATACAAAACAATAAAACAAAGAAAATAAAGAAATTAAAATGCAAACCAGACTTAGAAGGCTTCTAATCCCTTGATTTCTCTAGCTTGCCCATGAGCATTACTCAAATTAACATAAGTGAGTTTAGTAGACAACAAAAACAAGAAAATAAAAAAAAAATAACGTTAGCAAATTAAATAAAATGTATTAATAAAAAATAAGCAATTCCATGAAGCAAATAAATAAATAATCCTAAATGAGGAAAATATTTACAATTATTAGAAGAATAATGTTTAACAAAAATAATGCAGGAAATTAATAGAATGGATTAATGACAAAAAAACAAAATCAAATAGAAAGTAAAATTATTACAAAATATTCATCTAACCTCGCGAGTGGCCGGACCTCGTGTAGGCCGCTCCTCAAGACTCAAGGTGCGGCCTAGCAGGAGGCCGCTCCACACGATGCGAGGTACGGCCTCGCAGGAGGCCACTCCTCACAATGCAAGGTACGGCCTCGCACGGAGGCCACGCCTCGCACTGTGGTTGCACGCAACACTTCACGCGCACTGCAACAGGCTTCGCACTTCGCATGTTGCCGCAGTCCATTGAAAGCCCCAAAAACTAAAAAAAATAAATTTTTATTTAAAAAGAAGGGTTTCGATAAGGAAATCATCACTTCTATTTTTTTGCCTGCAAACAGGTATTATTTTCATCACTAGGTAACTTTGGTCTGGGCTGCCTTAGGACCTGGTGTCTATAAGGGCATAAGAAAAAGATGTGTACCTGTGGCAGCACATACCTATTTGGTTCATGTCAGATGGGTGTCGCTTGAAGGACGATTGGTTGTTCCTTAGAGAACAATTTGCGGAATATGAATATCATCCTCTTGGATTACACTGAGTCATTTTGTATCCTGTCGTCGGTGTGGCTTATCATTAATGCCACTAAGTTGTTCTGTGAACTTACGTTGATTGAGTTGATGATGAGCCTTCCGACGTCGCCTTCTTGTTGAAAAGACCTGTGTGCCTCTTAAGAGGGCCTTGCACTTGCAATGAGACTTTGAAAAATTATGCTCATTGAGAGGCTTAGATACTCACTGAGAGGCTTAGATTTTGAGCCTCCTTAGAGGAAAAATAAGATTTAATCCTCCCCAGAGGAGAAATTAAATTTAAGCCTCCTTAGAGAAAAAATTAGATTAAGCCTTCATAGAGGAAAATATTAGATTTGAGCCTCCTTAGAGGAAAAAAAATTAGATTTGGTGTTTCTATGCTTACCTTTATGTGGATAGATTTTATAATTTTCAGTGTCTCTTAAGAGGATTTTTGTCTTGATTTTTTATGGATTTTTTGGTTTTTTTTTTTTAAATGGTCTTTGATTTTTTTTTTTAATCTTTACAACAATTTTTTTATGTGAATTTACACCTCGGGTGCATTCTACATCTTTGCAATTTTTGGATGGATCTTGAATTTGCACTTGGGTGAATCTTACATTTTAATTATTTTTCCAACCTTTACATTTTATGATAAAGAAACTTACCTGATTGCCCCCGGCATGGTGTGCATGAATAGTGTTTCTCTTTTAAAGGTCCTCTTTGGCACATGTTCGTAGGATTCCTTTTCTGTGAGGACTTTATCTTGATCTAATTGTCCAGCATGGATGAACATCAATGTTAAGCTGAAATTATACCTTGGCCTACTTTT
Source organism: Excoecaria cochinchinensis (assembly GCA_947683425.1). Classification (NCBI taxonomy): domain Eukaryota; kingdom Viridiplantae; phylum Streptophyta; class Magnoliopsida; order Malpighiales; family Euphorbiaceae; genus Excoecaria; species Excoecaria cochinchinensis. The sequence goes on from CANTUQ010000004.1 coordinate 27,106,382, forward strand.
GCATGTGAGGTTTATTCAGACATTTCCTGCAAAGTTATATGTACAAGAACATATACAAGAGATTGTGTGTGCATGTGTGTAATATATGCATAAGGCTATATATAAGAAACATGCACAAAGAATCATGTGCCAATAACTGTTTGTGCAAATTACATGCATGTGATGTATGCGTGAAGTTGTGTGTACGAAACATGTTTAAAGGCTTGTATGCATTACATGTATGCAAAAACTATGTACACAGAATGTGTGCCTTATGTGCGGACATGTATGTATAGAATATGAACATAGGATGAGTGCAAATATTGCATATGCAAGATATGTGCAAGGGATCATGCATGTGAATGCATGTGGGGATGTGGGGTACCGTGTACGCATGGAATGATGTATGTAAAGAAATATGCAAAAGATTGTACTTGCGCGTGAAGAGTTATATGCAAATGTTTGCAAAAGAACTGTATTAGCAGAAATGCATGCAACAATAGATAGACCATGTCCCAGGTGGTTAAGATGTTCATTGAATGTACGACTTGGCTACTCATCCTATCTGATGCCCTTAAAGATCTAGAAGGGTGTTGTTTTTAGTTCAGGAGCTCTGACCTATAATATTTCCACTAACTATGCCCACGGGCTATTGGGCGTGCATTTTTTTTTCTTTTTTTTATTTTATTTTTTTTAAAGAATTTGAATTCTTTGTACATTTGAATTTGGATTTTTGTACACTTATTGTGTGAAGTGTGTGAGCGTACGTCTTATGATAGAGAGAGTTACCTGATTGCCACCAACTAAGGTACGTGTGGGCAGTCCAGCTTCTCAAAGGGTCTTCTTTTCTGTAGATTTTTGTGATTCTTGATTGCCCTCAGCATGGTGTTCCCGGATAAGCTTGTTCTTCTAGGTATTCCCCTTCTATACAGACCCATATGATTTTATGCCAAATACAGTGATCGGCAATGTTGAGCTAAATCCATCTCTTGGATCACCTTTGCGTGTGAGGTCTATTCGGACCTTTCACTAAGAGTTATGTACACAATAATGTATACAAAAGATTGTGTGTGTCACACCCCACCTATACCATGGAGACTTCTACCCCTGTGGAGGTAGAAGTGTCCCGATAGATAGGAGTGTCACAACACACATACATACCTATATACGTAAGTTTCATAGCAGATAGCAGATAACATGATACTCATAAAAGAGAAACATAGAGGTACTGAATAGGGTAACTTTTTTTTTCACTTCTATTATATATAATCATAAACAAAGGCTGTACATATTACAAAAGATTTTATATACAAAGGCCCATAGAATACCATCTCTGAGGGCACACAAAAATATTACATCGATTACAATAAAAAGAAAACCTGTACTAAGACTTCGACCCCTAGTTGTGATGGCCTTCCTGATGCAGCACGCCCCAATCGCGCACAACCACAAACCTCCACACCTGCACGGATAAAACACCCGTGCTAAGCGAAATTGCTTAGTGGGGAACACAGAATGCAATACCACCACTCACAGTGGGGTTAACATGTAAAGCATATGTTAATGGCATAATCACAGTTTAATATCACAAGAAATATATCCAATTATTCATTATCATGTACACAATTCATATTTGTATACTATAAGAAATTTATTTCAACATATCAATCATACAAGTTCACACTGGTAACCACGACATCACCTGCACCCTCAAAACTGTGGATAACGAGTACACATAGATACCCGAAGGTATCAGTATCATTTTATAACACATAGACGCCCAAAGGCCTCGAAGTATTCTTTTCATTATTTTGTTCCAAAAATATTTTCACATAGAATCTTAGTTAAGATTCAACAGAAAGATCACTGAGATCCATTCGGGGACCTGATCAGGGTCCAAATCGTACACATGGCTGCAGCTACACATAACTCTATTAGGCATGCCTAACTATCCACTTATTTGGTTTGCATGCTAACTTCACACAATTTAAATCTATAACTCATTCTGAAATCATCTATTATTTAGAAACACTCTGTATCTTGTCTGAACGAAGCGTTAATTCAATGTTACCGGTTATACAAAAATCATTACTTCCATACTCAAACTTTACATTTATCAAATAAGCATTCATTACAAAAATAGAGTAGGTCACGGTGGTAACCAATTTCATTGCCACCGTGACATACCAAAGCCTCAAAACAGAATGCAAATCAAAGGTAGGTCACGGTGGTAACCAAACTCATTGCCACCGTGACATACTACCACCCAAAACAGAATGTAAACCTGAGGTAGGTCACGGTGGTAACCAATTTCATTGCCACCGTGACATACCAAAACCTCAAAACAGAATGTAACTTTAGGGTAGGTCACGGTGGTAACCAAACCCATTGCCACCGTGACATACCAAAACCCAAAACAGAATGTAATTCAAATGTAGGTCACGGTGGTAATCAATTCCATTGCCACCGTGACATACCAAACTCCTGGGCAGAATGCAACCCGAACAGACCTCACGGTGGTAACCAAATTGGTTGCCACCGTGACCCATGCCCTGTTGCGATAATCCCCAGCAAAACGACCCCAAAATTGCAACCCAAACACAACCCTTCACTTTATTTGTTCTTCTTCACTTACATCCTAACATACACATCAATTAACCTTCTCAAATCAAACAATTACAAGTTTCAACTTAAAATTCTCAAAACAATATCTTATTCCCAAAGAATTTCATACAACAAACCCAAACTCTATAATTCATATCTGGAACAATTCACTTCAAATTAACCATATTCACATCCTACACATACAAATCCACTCACATAGTTTATCAATTTCACAATAATAATAGTCATCAATATCCATTCAAGACACAAATCATACAAACGTTCCCAAACCTGGTTTCCTGTGCTCCTAGTCGTGAGCTCCGCTTCCACTCGCTTTTTCTTTTCCTTTAGATGTTCTAGGAAGCTCTTCTGAACCATAAATCAAACACAACTAAGTTTAATTCTAACATTTAACAAATAACTGAAAATTAACCTAAGGAGAAGGAAAAGAAGAATCTATGCTATCACTAACCCAATACTCACCTTTTAAACTTAGAAGAAACAAACCCAGCAATTTAAATACCCAAGGAAGAAGAGAAGAGCAGATATGTGCAAGGAAGGAGAAGGAAAGAAGAAGAAAAGGAACAAGAAAGTGAAATTGGCGTGAGAGAGGGGAAGGCAACGGGAAGAGAAAGAAAACCCAATTGATTACAGCTGTTCTCTCTCTCTCTTAACTTATTAATACATCCTTATCTACCTGCCATGTGTTATTCTCCCATAGGAAGAAATTCCACATGCATACCCTACTCCCATACTCTTACTTACACACAACTATCCTCACTTAACACTTACACAAGCACATACACTTAAATAAATCAACATGCATAAAACATCAAAATATGCATACATAGATACAGACAGGCACATTCAGACTCAGACAGGCTCAGACTACCAAGGCGGTTTTGGGGTGTTACAAAACTCCCCCACTTAACGGAATTTCGTCCTCGAAATTCTTACCTGCTTCAAATAACTGAGGGTACTGTAATCTCATGGCTTCTTCAGGTTCCCATGTAGCTTCTTCTATACCGTGATGCCGCCATAGAACTTTAACTAACGGTATCTGTTTATTCCGGAGCTGTCTGGTTTCCTTATCCAAAATTCCTTTCGGTTCTTCATCATAAGAATAGTCTGACTGAACTCGGATATCTTGCACTGATAACACATGTGAAGGGTCTGACCGATATCTCCGAAGCATAGATACATGGAAAACATCATGTAGTCTAGGCAGCTCCATAGGTAAAGATAATTGATACGCTACTGGACCTACTTTTCTTAGGATCTCAAATGGCCCAATAAAGCGCGGACTTAACTTGCCTTTCTTTCCAAAACGGAGAACCTTTCGCCACGGTGACACTTTCAAGAAAACCTTATCACCCACTTCATATTGAATATCTCTGCGCTTCAGGTTAGCGTAAGAACGTTGTCGGTCTTTAGCTGCTTTCAAGTTCTGTTGCACCACCCTTACTTTTTCTTCGGTATCCCGCACTATATCCGGACCTATCATAGCTTTTTCTGACAGTTCAGTCCAACATACTGGTGTCCTGCATTTCCGTCCATACAATACCTCGTAAGGGGCCATACCAATGCTCACCTGATAGCTGTTATTATATGCAAATTCCATCAAAGACACATACCGATCCCAGTTACCTGAGAACTCTAAAACACAACCCCGGAGCATATCTTCTAATATCTGAATAACTCTTTCTGATTGTCCATCTGTCTGCGGATGGAATGCAGTGCTTAAGCTTAACCGAGTTCCTAACGCTGCCTGTAGTTCTTTCCAAAACTTTGACGTAAAACGGGGATCTCGATCAGAAACAATGGATAGCGGAATCCCATGAAGCCTAACTATTTCATTCACATAAAGTTCCGCCAACTTATCCATGGAGTAATCCACCCGAACTGGTAAAAAGTGCGCTGACTTGGATAACCGATCCACTATAACCCACACAGCATCGTGCTTACGCTGTGTCATTGGTAGACCAGATACAAAATCCATCGTGATATCATCCCACTTCCACTGAGGAATGGGTAAAGGATGAAGTAATCCCGATGGTACTTGATGTTCAGTTTTCACTTGCTGACACGTAAGACATCTTGAAACAAATTCCGTTATACTTCTTTTCATGCCTGGCCACCAATAAAATTGCTCAAGATCCTTGTACATCTTGTCACCTCCCGGATGCATAGTGAAGAGTGATGAAGGAGCCTCTTGTAACAGCTTTTTCCTTAACTCGCCCACATCGGGTACACACAAACGGTCTCCATGCCTAAGCACTCCATCACTATCAATCCGATACTCAGACTGCTTACCATCTTTCATTGCTTGACATACCCGCTGTAGTACATGATCATCTAACTGAGCTTTCTCAATCTCCTGCCTCAGACTTGGCTTAGTTTTAAGCCGAGCAACTAAAGCACCTTCAGAATCAAACCTCCATCTACCTCGACTAAGGAGCAATGCAGACATAGATTTCCTACTGAGAGCATCTGCCACCACATTAGCCTTGCCCGGATGGTACTCAATGATACAATCATAGTCTTTAAATAGCTCTAACCATCTTCGTTGTCTCAAATTCAATTCTTTTTGTGTCATCAAATGCTTGAGACTTTTGTGGTCGGTAAAAATCCGGCATGTTTCCCCATACAAATAATGCCGCCACACCTTAAGTGCAAAAACTACTGCTGCTAACTCCAAATCGTGAGTCGGATAGTTCTGCTCATGAGGCTTCAACTGTCTCGACGCATAGGCTACAACTTTGCCTTCTTGCATTAAGACACAACCCAAACCAATCCCGGAAGCATCACTGAACATGATAAATTCCTTACCCGAAACCGGTTGTGTAAGCACAGGAGCTTTAACTAACATCTCTTTCAACTGATCAAACTGGCTTGACACTTTTCAGACCACACAAACTTAACTTCCTTCCGAAGTAGCCTAGTCAACGGAGAGGCTAAAATTGAAAATCCCTTAACAAAGCGTCGATAATAACCTGCCAAACCCAGAAAACTTCTAACCTCAGGCACATTCTTCGGAGGCATCCAATTAACAATTGCTTCCACCTTACTCGGATCAACTCGAATACCAGCCTCTGAAACTACGTGTCCGAGAAAAGTCATTTCCTTTAACCAAAACTCACATTTGCTGAGCTTCGCATAAAGTTGATGATCTCTTAACATTTGCAATACTAACCGACGGTGTTCCTCATGCTCCTTCCTATTTCTCGAGTACACTAAAATATCGTCGATGAACACCACTACAAACTTGTCCAAGTACGGTCGAAAAACTCTATTCATTAAGTCCATAAAGGCCGCAGGCGCATTAGTCAATCCAAAAGGCATTACCAAGAATTCATAATGACCATAACGCGTCCGGAAAGCCGTCTTCGCCACATCTACCTCTTTTACCCTCAACTGGTAATAACCCGATCTCAGGTCTATCTTAGAAAACACTCCAGCTCCTCGCAACTGATCAAAGAGATCCTCAATCCTTGGTAAAGGATACTTATTCTTAACAGTCACCTTGTTAATTTGTCTGTAATCAATACACATCCGTAACGTTCCATCCTTTTTCTTGACAAATAACACTGGAGCACCCCACGGGGACACACTGGGCCGAATAAACCATTTATCTAACAATTCTTGCAACTGACTCTTCAACTCTTTTAATTCCACTGGGGCCATTCGGTAGGGAGCCTTAGAAACTGGAGCTGTCCTAGGCACAATCTCTACTGACAGCTCAACTTCTCTTTCAGGAGGTAGCCCTGGTAATTCTTCAGGAAAAACATCTACAAATTCTCTAACCACCGGAATGTCCTGAATCTTCATTTGTCCCCTTCGAGAATTTAGTACCAATGCCAAGAATACTTCACATCCCTTTCTAATAAACCTTCTTGCTTTCATGGCCGAAATCACATTATGTAAAGAGCTGCTCCTAATACCCTTTACCAACACAGGCGGTCGACCCTTGCTATTCAAAACCATCACCTTTCTATGACAATCCACTACGGCTCGGTGCTTATCTAACCAATCCATACCTAGAGTGATATCAAACTCATGGAATGGTAAACAGATAAAATCCACAGCAAACTCCATACTCTGAATCTTTAAAGGACATGCCCGACACACCTGATTTACCATAACACTTTGTCCCAACGGGCTAGACACACATATATCATATTCTAACCTTTCCTTGGTTCCTAAACTATCCCATATCTTATTAGAGCATACATAAAAATGGGTTGAACCCGGGTCAATCAAAATATAAACTTCAGAATCAAGCAAAGAAAACTTACCCGCAATCACTTCTAGAGCATTCTGTTCCTCTCGGGCCTTCATAGCATAAGCCCTTCCAGACGTAGGGACAGGACGATCCACTGTTTCCGAGGGTTCTCTCTCTCGAGGCCGTCCACCACGACCCCTACCTCTACCCCTATAACAACTGTTCTGAGGTAAATTAGACCCAGCTCGACTAACTTCTTGTTGTCCTGAAGGACTCTCATATCGATTCGGACAATTCACAAGAAAGTGGTCCGTAGAACCACATTTAAAACAACCTCCAGTTAACCATCTACACTCACCCCAATGTAATTTATTACAATGGCCACATCGGGGAGCAACATCACTTCTACCAACGCCCGATCCCCTAGAAGAACCCTGTCTTCTTCCTCTAGAGGCCGGACTAGAAGCAGACTCATCCATAGGACTTCCTTGTGACTCCCTTGGTCTCTTACCAGAAGAAGATCCACCCCTAGAAGCCTTCTTTCTCTGAGCTTTCTCTCTCAAAATATTCTCTGAACGCTCCGCCCTCAAGGCTGCTTGAACCAACCGATAATATCTCACATTCGGGGCCGACATCAGAGAAACTAACATCGCTTTCAAAGATTCATTTAAACCCAACTCAAAGTGTTGACACCTGAACTCCTCCATAAGGACCCTTGGCGGTGCATACTTACTAAGCTTAGTGAACTCATTCTCATATTCGGCCACTGACATCGTCCGTTGCTTCAGACTGAGAAATTGCGCCCACTTAACATCCTTGTAAGCCTTAGTTACAAACCGATCTTGAAATTCATTCTCAAAGAATTCCCAAGTCTTAGGTTCAGGAATTTGGGGTTGACTAGTCACTAGTCGCCACCAATCATAAGCTGAGCCTTGCAACAAAGACTCGGCGCATTCCACTTCTTGATCAGGTGGGCACTTAATCTCCCTTAACACTCTCTTTACTTTTTCAATCCACATTTCTGCTTTATCGGATTCATCCAAACCCGTACCAAAGAAATCCTCAGCCCCGTGCTTTCTCAACTTCTCGATAGGTGCTACCGGTGCAGTCACTCTTTCAAACATTCTAGCCATATCTTGAGACACCTTAAGCATTGCCTCTAACGGAACCATAGGCACTTCAGGTTGTCCCCTAGGAGGTTGAGTCGGACCCCCTACTGATGGATCTCGCTCAGGAGGATTCACACTCCCAGCTGAACCCTCCGGCATCTCATGCGAAGACTCCATCAACTACAAAACATAGACGCAATGCACATCAGGCCAACACAACTCTAACAGACTCACTAACATACCTAAACCCAGAAACATTCAAACCAACAGCTCTGATACCACCAAATGTCACACCCCACCTATACCATGGAGACTTCTACCCCTGTGGAGGTAGAAGTGTCCCGATAGATAGGAGTGTCACAACACACATACATACCTATATACGTAAGTTTCACAGCAGATAGCAGATAACATGATACTCATAAAAGAGAAACATAGCGGTACTTAATAGGGTAACTTTTTTTTTCACTTCTATTATATATAATCATAAACAAAGGCTGTACATATTACAAAAGATTTTATATACAAAGGCCCATAGAATACCATCTCTGAGGGCACACAAAAATATTACATCGATTACAATAAAAAGAAAGCCTGTACTAAGACTTCGACCCCTAGTTGTGATGGCCTTCCTGATGCAGCACGCCCCAATCGCGCATAACCACAAACCTCCACACCTGCACGGATAAAACACCCGTGCTAAGCGAAATCGCTTAGTGGGGAACACAGAATGCAATACCACCACTCACAGTGGGGTTAACATGTAAAGCATATGTTAATGGCATAATCACAGTTTAATATCACAAGAAATAAATCCAATTATTCATTATCATGTACACAATTCATATTTGTATACTATAAGAAATTTATTTCAACATATTAATCATACAAGTTCACACTGGTAACCACGACATCACCTGCACCCTCAAAACTGTGGATAACGAGTACACATAGATACCCGAAGGTATCAGTATCATTTTATAACACATAGACGCCCAAAGGCCTCGAAGTATTCTTTTCATTATTTTGTTCCAAAAATATTTTCACATAGAATCTTAGTTAAGATTCAACAGAAAGATCACTGAGATCCATTCGGGGACCTGATCAGGGTCCAAATCGTACACATGGCTGCAGCTACACATAACTCTATTAGGCATGCCTAACTATCCACTTATTTGGTTTGCAGGCTAACTTCACGCAATTTAAATCTATAACTCATTCTGAAATCATCTATTATTCTGAAACACTCTGTATCTTGTTTGAACGAAGCGTTAATTTAATGTTACCGGTTATACAAAAATCATTACTTCCATACTCAAACTTTACATTTATCAAATAAGCATTCATTACAAAAATAGAGTAGGTCACGGTGGTAACCAATTTCATTGCCACCGTGACATACCAAAGCCTCAAAACAGAATGCAAATCAAAGGTAGGTCACGGTGGTAACCAAACTCATTGCCACCGTGACATACTACCACCCAAAACAGAATGTAAACCTGAGGTAGGTCACGGTGGTAACCAATTTCATTGCCACCGTGACATACCAAAACCTCAAAACAGAATGTAACTTTGGGGTAGGTCACGGTGGTAACCAAACCCATTGCCACCGTGACATACCAAAACCCAAAACAGAATGTAATTCAAATGTAGGTCACGGTGGTAATCAATTCCATTGCCACCGTGACATACCAAACTCCTGGGCAGAATGCAACCCGAACAGACCTCACGGTGGTAACCAAATTGGTTGCCACCGTGACCCATGCCCTGTTGCGATAATCCCCAGCAAAACGACCCCAAAATTGCAACCCAAACACAACCCTTCACTTTATTTGTTCTTCTTCACTTACATCCTAACATACACATCAATTAACCTTCTCAAATCAAACAATTACAAGTTTCAACTTAAAATTCTCAAAACAATATCTTATTCCCAAAGAATTTCATACAACAAACCCAAACTCTATAATTCATATCTGGAACAATTCACTTCAAATTAACCATATTCACATCCTACACATACAAATCCACTCACATAGTTTATCAATTTCACAATAATAATAGTCATCAATATCCATTCAAGACACAAATCATACAAACGTTCCCAAACCTGGTTTCCTGTGCTCCTAGTCGTGAGCTCCGCTTCCACTCGCTTTTTCTTTTCCTTTAGATGTTCTAGGAAGCTCTTCTGAACCATAAATCAAACACAACTAAGTTTAATTCTAACATTTAACAAATAACTAAAAATTAACCTAAGGAGAAGGAAAAGAAGAATCTATGCTATCACTAACCCAATACTCACCTTTTAAACTTAGAAGAAACAAACCCAGCAATTTAATTACCCAAGGAAGAAGAGAAGAGCAGATATGTGCAAGGAAGGAGAAGGAAAGAAGAAGAAAAGGAACAAGAAAGTGAAATTGGCGTGAGAGAGGGGAAGGCAACGGGAAGAGAAAGAAAACCCAATTGATTACAGCTGTTCTCTCTCTCTCTTAACTTATTAATACATCCTTATCTACCTGCCATGTGTTATTCTCCCATAGGAAGAAATTCCACATGCATACCCTACTCCCATACTCTTACTTACACACAACTATCCTCACTTAACACTTACACAAGCACATACACTTAAATAAATCAACATGCATAAAACATCAAAATATGTATACATAGATACAGACAGGCACATTCAGACTCAGACAGGCTCAGACTACCAAGGCGGTTTTGGGGTGTTACAGTGTGTGCTTATGGAATTTTGTGTGCGAAAATATATAAAAGGCTATATACCACGTGCAAAGGATTATATACAAGAATTATGTGTACGTAACTCCATGTGTAAAGGATTAAATGCACGTGATATGTTTTTGTGATATGCATGCTAAACATGTGTAAAGAATTATGTGTTATATGTATTTAGAAATTATGTACGCGGGATGTGCGCGAAGAATTGCATATGCAGGATATATACAAAGTTCATGCATGTATGAACTCATGTTGGGCACCGTGAAAGGCTATGCACGTGTAAATTCGTGCCAAGAGATATGCAAAAGATTATACGTACGGGATGCATATAAGATGTAAAAATTGATAGATTGCATCGTAGGTGGTTAAGAGATTCATTGAGGGTACTGCTCATATTGTGTGATGCCCCTAGGGATCTAGAAGAGTATCATCTTCATTTAGGAACTCTAACCTATAATCTTTCCCAAGACTATGCCCATAGCCATCGAGCATCTACCCTTTACTATGAGTTGTATAGCATTTTGCCCCCAGGACTCTGACTCATGTCCTGCATTATGCACTATTTGCCTTAAGGGAGATTATTCAGACTGCCTTATCACTTCGGGTATTGGAAGTCATTTATTAAAGGTACTGCATTTCTTGTGGATTTTCATACTTGCTTTTCTTTTCGGGAAATGCGTCCCTTTGGGAATTTTCACATAACCCTGTGCCTAAATTTTTTGCCTAGAATGGACCCAACCCACTCAAGCGGCTTTTATTCATTTCATTCTTTCTTGTAGGATAGACTACATGTTTTCAGGTTTTCACCCTGCCATTTGGACTAACTTTTGCTTAGAGAGCCAGTTGAGGTTTTCATCTCTAACGGCCTTTTTTTATTTTATTTTTTTTTTGTTTTTTTTAAAGGGTAGGATTTATCACATGAAGTATTGTTATCACTGCCTTGAGACTTGCTCCACCATATGTCCCTATGCATGCCATAATTTTATCTTGACCATTCAATCACATGTTTATGCCTAGCTTATGCATGCATTCCTATTTATATGCACCATATAGAAATAATAATAATCATGTCTAGACATGTGATGCAAAAACACAAGTTTTATTCAATCTCAGGGAGTAACACCTTGGGCACATTAAACTCCTGTTATCAATCAGCCCTTTCAGGTTTTCTGGATTGAATATTTTCTCTTAGCACCTAATTTTTGCCTAGGGCATCTTTCCGGTTTTCACCCTAGCAGGGTGCCCAATTTTAGCAAGGTTGCCTAATTTCGGTTTTCGACCTGCAGGGCTTTTACTCTCTTCTTTTTTGCCTCAAAAGGCTTAATCTTGACCTTTGTGCAAACTAGCTGAGTTAAGGAGCTCCCCTTTTGGAACTTGGCTATGAAAGCTCACATTTTGCTTTTTTTGATTTTGGCCACTTAATTTCTGAGGTAGCTCTCAATGGTTGAGATTGGGTTGCAGGTTAGCCTTAAATGGTTTAGGCTAAAACTGTGGGTTTTCTTTTCTTTTTCTTTTTTTTTTGTTTTCTTTTCTTCTCTTTTTTTTCCTTCTCTTTTTTTTTTTTTTTTTCTTCTCTTTCTTTTTTTTAAGGCCCAAAGCTTCATTCGTCTTGAATTTGATAGTCCAACTTCTGAGGCAGCACCTTAATTGTTGGAGCTTGGTTTCACTTAGCAACATTGTTTGCATCATAGATGCTGAAGAAGCAAAGGAATGGCTTTTGAAAATTTCGATTACTGTTAGGTTGATAAATTGAAGCAAGTTATCCTAGAATGTCATTCCAGGTCCAAGCAAAGGTTTTTTCTCTTTTTTTTAATCTTTTTTTATTATTTTATCTCTCAAATTTTATCTCGCTTTAGGAGTTAGGTTAAACGCAACCAAGATTTTTTTTGAAACTGAATAAAATAGTGTTTATTCAACCAATGCCTTAATTACGATTATTACTATGAATGATGCGATAAGATACGACAATGCATACAGAAAAATGCTCATACTATTAATATAGTTAGAGAAACAAGTGCATAACATAGTTCAAAAAACACATCAAAAGAAATCTCTAAGCTCATCTGCTAAGGCCACTTATTTTATTCCTACTAGTGGAGGTGTTGCAGCCAATACTTCTCCACTCTATGTGCATGGCTTCAAAAACCTCCTTTCCCATTTATGTACTTAATTTGTATTACTCTTTCTCTTTCACTTTTCTGGGTCAGAGATCTGCTTATCATCAATGAGGTCTTGAACCCGATCCTTCAAAGTCCGACATTGATCTGTCAAATGCCTAGTGTGCTGGTAGAAGGTACAATACTGATCCGCCTTGCAATTGGGCTGCCCCTGGTTTTTTGTGGGCCTAGCCAGCAATGGCAATAATAACCCCTCTTTCATCAGACCTAAGACAAGGATCTTCCCAAATTAGAATAGTGCCTTTGATTAACTTTCGTGGTTGGCGCTTCTGTTATCTTTTCTTTTTCTGGGTCCGGTATCAATTCTAAAATACGGTATCTTAGTGGATGACATTGGCCTATTTTATGCCCTGTATGCACAATACCAATCTATTCTATGTTTAGGCTGCCCTTAGCTTGGGGCAAGCCCCACTGGCAATGGTTGTAACTTGCTTCCTTGACAAGACAGGTGAAGTGCCAAGACAGCGGTTTACCTAAGATGGTATGGTGACGCTGAGTTGTTCTTGTGGCTGGGACTTTTACAACCATAACATTGCCCTTACTATTGTTATTACCTGAGCTTCCATTTTTTAAAGTATGCGTCATCGCTGGGTCTCCACCCTCTTCAAGCATAATGTTATAATCTAGAGTAGGCCTCATATTTCCTCCTTGCTCAACTGGTGAATCAAGTGGCACCTTGCCTCTTGTCTCGAAAGGAAACGGAAGCACTACGGCCATCGCTGTATGAACCTTCTTGACCGTCGTCGGTTCAACTTGGTTAAGAGCTGTCGCTATAAGCTGAGCTTGAAAAATGAGCGCCATGACATCCATTCTTTCCTTAATCATGGCCAACAGCCTCTTTTCAAGCTATTTGATCCTTCTATCCATCTCTTAGGCAATTAGGGTATGGGTCTCTTCAATCTGTTGCGAAGGGTCAACCATTTCTAATGCCTACGAATGTTCTAATAAGGACACCAAATCTTTGTCAACTAACTTGGACTATGATTGCTCTTTAGACTACTATCGAGATACCTAAAACCTCCCAGGTAAATGGTCTATGATGGCTGAAAAGTCGAGGGGTTAGAATGATGTATGCGATACATGGAATAATTTATGCACAGGACAACATATACATGTGAAAATTATATGCGTAGAATAGAATGTAGACACACAAAATGAAATCTATATGTTTTTTTTTTATGTGCATGAATGACACGTAATACATGAGCATGTTGTGGAACATCCACAACCACATGCAAGCAAGTAGATCATTCCAACCTGTGGTCTCTATCCAAGGTGGGCTTGATCCATGGGTTAACAGGGAACTCACTAGACGCATATGGTTCACGATAGAAAATCGGCACCATAACATCTTTTAATTTAAAGCGCATACGTATGAGTTTTGGCCATTATGTATTTGAGCACTTCAATCAAATTAAGATAGGCTCACTGAGGTATGGAAGTCTTTGATGAATGTTTATTTAATTTAGTTGATTTTACTCAATATATAGTGACCCACATAGCGAGCACATTATTAAGGTACATGTCACCTAATAGAAGTTTCTATTGCCATTACTTGAGCTTTAGTCACACTACAAGAAATTACACCTTTTATGATGCAAAAAATTGTCATGAAAAATTAATTTTTCGTCGCTGAAAAGATAAGGTGATGAATTTTTATCATCACAGAGAACGTAACGGTAGGCGTGTAACATAAAAGTTTACGTGATAATTTAGTTATTTGTCACCGTAAGTATATTTTTTGTGATGAAAATAGTTATCCACATCTTTATTTCTTACTTTTCATGATAAAAATTATGTCACAAATAAAATTATATTTCGTCACATTATATTATTTATCGTCACAAAAGATTGGCATTTTTTATGATAAATTTAAAATTCTTCAAGAAATTAAATATTTTTAATGACGAAACTCTACTTTTAGTTAAAACCATTAAGTATTGGTTACGTAATTATCGTCACAAATAAATATAATTTTCGTCATAAAATATTTAATATTGTCATTAAATATAATACTTTAACTGATGAAAAATGATTTCGTCATTAAAATAATGTATATTAATGATGAATATAAATCGTCATATTATTTTACAAATTAGTGATATAAATACGGATAAAAATAATTATCACAAAAAATAGTTTTAGTAACAATTTTTTTATTGTTATTAAATTATTTTCTTGTTACAATATTAATATCGTAATTGTAAACATTATATCGTAATTTATGAACTAACAAGTCGGCAAATTATGACAAATATACTTGTCATATATGCGTTGTATTAAAAATGACACATTTTAAATTTAATGTTATACAATCAATTAAATTTCTAAAGAAAATCTAATATAATGTATTTATTCAAATAAAAGGTTAAATAAAAACATACTACATAATGCAAAAAATTAAATTTGCATCCTAATCCAGAAATAAAATTTGTTGAAACTACAAAATTTGCATCCTGTTCCTACCAAAAAAAAATCATATATTAGATAAAAAAAATTCAATCATGTAACACCCTTAATCTATACACACACTACGGTTTCAACGATACTGCACGATTACTTGATTGTCTTAAACTACTCTTAAAATTGTTGCGAAATCCGGATAATTATTTTTTTTTTATCCTTTCACTATACCCATCTGCCCTATATATAGCTATTTAGTTTTACTATTCATTCAATCAAAATACAAATATGTCACTTAATTCTACCGAAATTTTCTGCACAGTTTCCTCTGCAATATTTTCTATCCCCCTTTAAGCAATAAAATCTTTACACTTCAAATAATCATATATTCATTCACCCCGCTTCAATTCAAACTCCAACACAAGTTTGCCCATCCTCCAATTTAAGTCCAATCTCACACACACCATATATTATAATATACTTATATCATCCACTTTCAAATATTTTCAAATATTTTTAACTATTTTAATGTCATTGAACATAGCAAAAATAAATGCATAAGTATATAAGAATTACATTGGAGAATTCAATCGACATTCATCCCGTTTGGTTTTAAAATGTCAAGCAGTTTATGGATAGTGGAATTCAACTCACTTACTTTTGTCTCACAATCAGTCACCTGACTCTTAAGTATGTTCACTTTTCTATCATTAAATTATATCACAAGGAATTAAAAGAAAATAGACTTTATGTAATTCTCAAAACAATCTAATTACATTACAAAACTTGTATATTAATTACTTACCCAATTTTTGGATTCTTGTTGAGATGACCAACCTTTTCGAATTGAATAATGGGTTTGCTTATAAAGATCAATAAATAAATAAATTTAACAAATTTACATGACATACAAAATATATTTACTGCTCCATTCACTTTAAGAGCTTCTATAATCACACCGCATTTCCCAATTCAATTTGAATTTAAAAAAAAAATCAACCATATCATCATTAGCTGCATATGCTACAACCACAAAAGAGATTCAGATATGGAAATTCTTGAATTGATCTCATAAAAGTTTTGCATCATATGAAATTTGAACATTCCCTATAAAAGCAAACATTTTTGCGTCAAGTGACAACCATAAGATTTCAATCATTATTGAATGCAAATAAACACAGTTACAATTGTTCCACCAAACAGTCTTTAATCCTTAGAATAATACAATGAGATATAAAAACTCTGGAACATTTTGGTTCAAATTCTCATCCATAGAAGCAAAGTAACATTGAGTTCTTAATTGTATCATCTAAAAGCTTGTAAGGAAGTAAAGTGTGTAAGTTACCTTTTTGAGGAAAGATTTGAACCTTGTCAAGATTACAAAATCCATGAGCTCTTGCAACACCGTTTTTGCCATCATATATCCAACACACCTTTGCAGCATATGAAAAATAGTATTAACATAAAGCAAAACAAAATTTTATACATTGACATATCTCTGTACCATACCTCATATCAAATGTAATCATCATCTGCCTCCGATCCGTGAAGCTGTCCAGGGCATTACGATTTGTACCATCCTCATAAAAGTCAGTAGCATTCCCTAGTATTCCTACCTAATTACAAATTAACTTTGAAGTATTATAAATTAGGAAATAAATGAAAGAAACCAAATCTACAACATCATTACATATATTTAAAGCATCAGAATTTTTCTCTTATCTAACAATGTTTTAAATCTTCTATAAGAAATACTATAAGATTTGCGATTGACAAATATAGAACTAGGTCTAATCAGTCTCATCAATAAATTTTCACTGAAATATTTCACTTCAATCTGTTGTTGGCTCGCAGTCAAACCAGCTACCAGTGCCATCAGTCTAGAATCTCTAACCATTAAAAGAAAACTCAGACAACGGTGATAAGAGAGAAGAGGAATTTATCAAAATTAAAATCTCACTTGCAATTTCAAATCATGGTAGAGTGGAGAGAACTGATCGGTACTTGAAGCTGAAGCTGCTTCAAGTATTCAATAGCCTCATCCAACATAAAATCCTTATCAGTCTACCACAAATGACAAAAAGCATCAAAACAATCCTCACAAATGCAAACAATTTCAAAGCATAGAAAAATCCTGGTGAATTACCTTATTAGAATTTGGAATAAGATTCTACAATGCTTTTATTTTCTCATTAATCCTACTTTTTATCCTCTATTGAGAATTCAGCCATTTGCAAGCAAATCAAGAAATTAAATATTCATTTTGAACCCCCCGAAACTTAGATCAACAAATTCATAAACTTAGAATTTCAAATCCCTAACTCTTAAAATTTTGCCCCTAATTAATCTCCTTAAACTACCAAAATACAAGCTAGAACTACTCACTGTATGTAACACCCCTTACCCATATGTAGTAAACCGTACCGCGAACCGGTGGTTCACGACGACGGTCAAGGGCATTACCGAACAACCATGTAAAACTTATAAACCTTTAAGCTAAAATATGAATTATAAAATTTCTTTCGTTTTCAATAACACATTATGGTTAACTTTAAATTCCTTATACATTCACATTCCAAAGTAAACTTCTTCAGAATTCACTAGAGATAAATCTTTTACATAACCAATATTACTTTCACAAAACTTATAATTTAGAATTACAAATCTGACATACATTCTGAAGACTATATAAATCCTATCCTAAAACCACTTCATAGTTCTTGCATTGGCCTGGACTGCTGCGGAAAACTCTCGAACAACTTGATCAATAGCACCTACACGGATTAAAAGAAAATCCGTGCTAAGCATAAAGCTTAGTGGGAAACTCATAAATATGGACGACCATTAAGAATGGCCGTCAAAAGAGTTCAAAGGAAAGCATAATATAAAAGATATAATCATCTCAATTATAACAATTAGATACTTTCAAAGAGGTCATCAAAATAACCATTTACTCCGTATATCAATGTTACAAATCAATTATATAAAAACACACCTTTTTCCACGTTTTATACATGTCACTTTGTGCACTTATTTACTTTCTTTTCGGTTTCCACAATTCATTTCATGCACCTTACTTAACAGATGCTTCAGTATGTAATTATTCAATCAATAAGACATTTAGATTGCAATAACAAAATGCATACTTTCACACCAGTATTCACATATGTATTCATCAATTCATAACTTATTGTATGATTCACATGTTCATGTTCATTTAATGCTTGCTAAGTCAAAAAGGGTGGATAACGAGTACTGAATGGTACCTTACGGGTACGAATCGAACACATAATAGAATGTACCTTACAGGTACAAGTCGAAAAGCAACATTTCACTGAACAGGACCTTAAACAAGATCAATACACATACACATTATAGGGGTTCGCGAGGAACCATTCGGGGACCTGATCAGGGTCCAAATCGTTCAAAGGGCGCTGCAGCTACACATACATAGACTCTATTAGGCATGCCTAACTATCCACGACTCAACTAATGCAGGCTAATACATACTTGTTTCTATTAATGATGTACATATTATAGTTTCATATTTTTCATGAATAGATACACTTATTATTGTCATATAACAATCTTACGTATCATTTATACATAAGCTAAAGCAATGGCTCATATAAATATAACCAACCATGGGCTTTAATTACAATCATAATTTAATTATTTAACGGCTTAACAATTTATTTCAACTATAGCTTACATGGTATATCATATTTTATCTGAAACAATATGTCATATGTAAATTACAGTCAAGGCTCATGTTCAAAAGCTCAAACGACATATATTTATAACATAGGAAGGAGTCGCGCTCGCGACCGTAGTCGCGATCGCGAGAGACACTAAAGGGCCCCTGTCGCGCTCGCGACAGAAAACTAAAAGGCCTCAATCGCACTCGCGACCGTAATCGCGATCGCGACAGACACTAAATGGCCTCTATCGCGCTCGCGACATCTGTCGCGCTCGCGATAGAGTCAAGCATCGCACTCATATTATTCTTAATTAAATGATCTTTACATAAAACATATTTATTCTTATATTGTCCACAATTAATTTTATAAACATTACTTTTTCAACCACGTATGTTAACCTCAAAAATTCCAATACAAATAACTCATACTATTCCATTTATTAAGGATTATTTATTAATTAGCCAATCATATAAGACCAGTTAATATTTGATATGCGAAGTATTCATTTTAACTTTGGTTAAGACATATATAAAACATTCATTTACTTCCATGTCAATATCACATACAAATTCTATACTGTCAATTATCTTACTCAAACTGGAGTCATAGATAGCTCTATAAACTTATAAATTGACGCATACCTATAACATTTATTTTTAACAAATATCCAGGTGTTTAACAGAATTCAATTAAAACACTAGCTTTTATGTCTAACTAAATCTAAACGCTTTGGTTCGGACTTGGAAGAATATCCCAAGCTTCCTACGTATCCCAAAGGATTGGGAATCAGAACCCTATAATTCTACAAGACCAAAGTACAGTTTATAGAGTTTGGCCTCCAATTTCCTAACAGAATTTGGATCAGATTAATGTTGAATGAATTCAAAGGTGTTTGACTCATTAGACTTGAAATACCTTAGTCATTATTCTTGTATACAACCTTAGTCTCTTACATTCCTAAGTAATATCTACTTATTTACTCTTTTCCAACCACTAAACATATAACAAATAGGTCTCCTGAAGTTCCGATGAAGTTCGGGAGTGTTCCAGAAGAGAAAACATCATAAAATATACAAACTAGAAGAGGGTAAAGGTAGGCAAGGGTTCCTACCAACCAAAAGGTTCAAAAGAAGGAGAAAAACAAATTTCAAGCAGATTCTGTCGCGCTCACGACCATGGTCGCGCTCGCGACAGAAGCTCGCTTCAGGTTTCTCACAAGAGCAAATCACAAGACTGCTTTCCACTTCGAACTTCGACCGCCTAAACAGACCTTTCAAACTCATTTTTAGGCAAAGTGTCCTTCTTAACAAATAATCTCTAGGATGTTATCTTTAATATAGAACAAGTGTCATGTCGTTTGGATACCAAAATCATCAGATATGATCAAAACAACTTCTACTGCTTCCCTGAACCCGGCCAGAGGAGATACCTTTACTTCCGGACCACTTTTTAGACACTTAGAACTAAAATTAGCTCAAGCTTATTTCTATGAAATTTGTAGTAATACGTCTTAACATTCAGACGGTATTAGTTTCATATCATGTGGAGTCCTATAACTCCCAAAATAGACTAATAACCGAAGAAGGGTCAAGTGCTTTCTAACACAGTTTTCACCCAAAACTCCTATTCATATGCACAACTTAACAATCTAAAGCAACACTCACTACCATCATCATATATAACATTATAACAACATTCAAATAACTCATAAAACACATAAAAATAGTCAAATTCACATATATAACTAAAGAGTTTCCAAACCTCTTTTTCCTTTGCTCCCAAACTGTTTAAATAGCCGCACAGTCTCCTTTTCTTCCTTACTCCATCTTTAGCTTCTCTTGTTCCCTCCAAACAAAACAATCAAAATTCAAAGTTACACATATCCTTACTTATCTTTTAAGGAGAAGAGGAGAGGAAGAGAGACAAACCCACCACTTACCTTACACAAATAAAACCGGTCACATCCTTTGCCGCAATTAATCATTTCCATCATCCCATTACACATTTTTAATCACCAAATAGTTCTTTTCACGTCATTTAGGGCACGACGATATAACTGTCCAATTTATCGAGACTTGTAGAAACTTTCAAATTAATGACGATTATATCCTTTTTGACACTTCCGTCCCTAGCTCTTGCATATTCGGTTTCTGTTACACCCTGAACTTACCTAATCCGACTAGGGTGTATTCGGGGTGTTACACTGTAAGAGGGGGCTGATGGCGCAATTGGTGGCCAGCGACGAGGAGGCGACGGCAGCGTCAGGTGGGGCTGAAATTCGGCTCCAAAGATCGAGAAGAAGAGGCAGCAGCTGCTGCTATCGCGCGCGGAAGAAGAGAAAGAAGGGAGAGAGGCGCCGGCAATCAGCAGCGGGGAAGGGAGGGGCTGACGGCGGTGAGCGACGGGGAAGAAAAGGGGCAGATGGGGAAGGGAGGCTGGATCGGGGTTGGGGCAGAGATGGGGAAGATAGAAAAGAAAGAAAGAAAAAGAAAGAGAAGGGCTTAAAATGACGTAGTTTTGAGTTTTGACCTTTTTTTAAATTAAATTAAATTAAATTACTAAAAATAAATCCCTTAAATTTAATATTGTATACCCACCCCCTTCACCAATTATTTAATTTATTCACTTAAAATATCGAGTTCATTTATTTCAGGGTGTTACAGAGAGAGAGAGGAAGGTGGTAGCACCGTCGATCGATTTCGAGAGTGTGTGGCGGCAAGAGGTGGGTCAGATGGGGAAGAAGACACGAAAATCAATTCTCCTTAGGTTATTTTTTTCCTTTTTCTTTCAACGCGCCACTTATCAGTAATGCATTGTACTCTTTACATATAGCAATGTGTGCGGCACATATAAGAACGGTTATCTGTACTATGATTTTTAGGTGATAAATTGTTAGGATTTTTTAAAATACGGATAGTAAATGTAATGAAATTTTAGCTTGTCACAATATATTCATTTTTTATGACACATTTATTTGTCATAAATAAATTTATTTTTAGAACTAAAATTTTTTAACTAAATAATTAGAACTTTTTTTTATCATCACTAATTTATTTAATTATTACAAAAATAATTTATCACGAAAAATAAATATTTTATGACGAATTTATATGTTGTAATAAGTTATTATTTTGTCATTAATTTTTTTTCCTCTAAAAAAAAGGTGAAAATTTTTTCCTCCTAAAAAAATCATGACGAAATATATTTTTCGTCACAAAATTAATCTATTAGTGACGAAAATTAAAATATAAAATGACGCAAGGCAATTTTGTCACAGTAATAAATAATATAGTGACGTTTTAAAAAATTTATCGTTGTAAGTTATAATTAGTGACAAAATAATTTTATCGTCACTAATTTATTAAATTGTGACAAAAATAATTCATGTCACAAAAAAATAAGTATTTCATGATAAATTTATATGTCGCAAATAATCATTTTTTTGTTATATTTTTTTCTCTCCAAAAGAAAAAGGCTGAAAATTTTTCATCCATATTAAAGGTGACGAAATTGTACCTCGTCACAGTACATTTATTTTTTGTGATACATTTATTTATCATAAATAAAATTATTTTTAGAACTAAATTTAAAAAAAAAATTAGAAATTTCTTTTATCTCGATATCTTATTTGTGACGAACTGATTTTATCGTCACTAATTTATTTAATTATGACAAAAGTAATTCGTCATAAAAAAATAAATATTTTGTGACGATTTGATATGTTGTAAAAAGTTAATATTTTGTCATTAAATTTTTCCCTCCAAAAAAAAGGTGGAAAATTTTCCCTCCTAAAGAAACCATGGCGAAATATTTTTTTCGTCACAAAATTAATCTATTAGTGTCGAAAATTAAAACATAAAATGACGCAAGATAATTTCGTCACAGTAATAAAAATTATGGTGACATTTTAAAAAATTCGTCGTTGTAAGTTATGATTAGTGACGAAATTTTATGCATCATTAAAAAATTTGTCACAAAAAGTCAAATTTCTTGTAGTGTCAAAGGTAATGATACTTTTGGGTAGTCAAAAGTATTAATACTTTAGGGTTACCCAAGCATGGTCCCTGGGTCTAGCTCATCACGAGTATAATGACCAATTAGGTCTCCATTTAATATATTATAATGGTACGAGGTTTGGGCTGGTGATTATGCTTAACACTTCCCTACATTGAGTGAACGTAGGGTCGTGCTTCTAGAATGCACCAGGGTAAGAATATGGACCATCTAGCTTAGATCTAAGGCTCTAGAATGGATGCAATTTAATTTTAGAAAAAAAATAGACTTTTAATTTTAAAAGCTCAATTATATTTATTAACCAAGACACTTTTGAAGCAAAGTCTCAAATTCCCCAATAGAGTCGATACTGTGACACGCGTCGAATCCAGAGAAACTTAAAAACCTACTTTTAGGGTTTGAGAGATGTTCATAAGACCCGTAAAGATTACAGGGGCGTCTATTTTAGGTAATAAGAGGCATTTTGGAGTCGCCACCCAATAGAATATTGGGAAAGTTCGTTTAGGCTTAGTGAGCCTAAGACGATGCATATAAGTCTATTTTGGGCAACAGGAGATGTTTTGGAATTCTCATCTGAATAAAATATTAGGAAAGTTCATCTAAGCTCATTAAACCTAGGACCGGAGAGAGTTTGGGACGTTGCTTTTATTCACGCCTTGGTAAAAGTTATAAGTGAGCTTTTAATTATTAATTTTCCATCACTTTTCTCACGCGGCATGCAATTTCATTACAGCACACATCAAGCATTGACGAAAAGCAATAAAAAATTATGAATAAATAAAATAAAATAAACTACAAAAATAAATAAAAAGATAAAAATTGGGACAAAAATACAATCTCCCAGAATATAAAATTAAGTAAACAAAATCAATTAAATAAATAACATACATAAATCGGAGCATTTATTTGGAATAGGAACATTGGTTCCTTTATGCACACTTAGAAAAATTTAAGAGTTATTTTTCATATTATTGAGAAAACTAGGATGAGTGATCCTATTTTATGAAAATTAATGATCTCATTTTATGAAAACTAACTCTCCTTTTGAAAGTGACATTTTATTAGTTAAAATTTGGATATTGGTCCTATTTTATTAGAAAAAATTCAAATTCATTAATATAAATATTTTTTGTGATTTTTAAATAAACGTGCATTAAATAAATAAATTTATTACTAATTAAATACAAAGTAAAATAAAAAAAATGATAAAAACAATGAAAATAATAAAGCTCTTGAACCATCTCATTCGATCGCGAGTGTGCTCAAACATGAAGAAACAAGTATTGAAACAGAAAACAAACATGAATAAAATTAATCTTAGTAATAACATAATAAAAAATCAATTAAACACATAAAATAATAAAATAAATTAAAATAAATAAAATGAAATAAATGCATGACATAATGAGACAAATAAATTGACATATTAACAAATTAACAGACATAAAAAAACATAAATAATAATAATAATAATAATAATAATAATAATAATAATAATAATAATAATAATAATAATAATAATAATAATAATAATGATGATGATGATGATGATGATGATGATGATGATGATGATGAATAACAAATAAAGGATGAACAATCAAGTAAATAAAAAAGAATAAGAAAAACAAGTAAAAAAAATGCTACATAATATTAAATCTATGACTAATGTAACAACCCAAAAAGGCCCTAGTCGGAAATTGCGTACCAAGTCGAAAAAATGAAGGGTAATTTGGTAATTGGTTCATGAGAAATTTGGATAATAAGGATTTATTGCAAAGAAATTAATTAAATAAGTTAAGTGGAGGAATTATATGGTGTGTTTGTGGTGTAGGGATGTAGGGTACTTGTGGTAGTTTAATCTAGTGCATTGTGTGTGTGGTGCCTTGGATGTATTTATGTTAAGAGATTATAATGTGCGGGTTATGTTTGGTGCTTTGGCAAGTTAGTCAAAGTGGGTTTTATTGGTCCTTTAGGAAGGTGGCATGTGGCATGGTTAGTTGAGGGTAATTAATGTAAAGCGAGGGAAGGAGAGAGGAAAGGAAAAAAGTAGATTTTTCTTCTCTCTCACGTTTCCTCCTCTCCTCCTTCCTCTTCTTCACTTCTTCTTGCTCTCTCTTGCTTGTTGCAAACGTGGATCTTCAAGTGGTAGTGGGTTTCTGAGTTTTGAAGCTGGTTTTGAAGGTAAGTGCTTGGATTTCTTGAGTTTTATCTTGGGTTCTTCTTCTCCTTCATCAATTCTGGTTTTGGATGTGTAAGGCATGGCTTAACTTGAGTGTGTTCTTGGTTGGGTTTTTGTGCAAGAATCTGAAGAGCGTAGAAAGAGTAAAGGGAAGAGAAAGTGGGGGTTTGAAAAAGAAGATTGAAGCTTCATTCCAGGTTTGGGAGCCTTGTTTGTTGTGTTTAAGTTTTGGAGTTCTATTCTTGAATGAGTTTGGTTGGATGATTTTGCCCTAATTCTCATTTGGATTGTGTTTATGTTTGTGTCATTTTAATTCTGAAATTAATTGAGTGATTTGCTTGGGTAAATGCATGTGTTGTTAGAGTGAGGAATCTTGGTTCAAATGCTAGTGCTAGATGGATGTTTATGTGTTATTGAGAAATATGAGCTTGATATGTGAATGAATTCTGGGTTTGACTATGATGCTGTTAATTTTGGTATAGTGTTTGATTAATGTGTGAATTGTGTTTTGAGCATGTTTTGGAAGCTTGGGAGGTAAGAATTTACATGTGTTTGCATGTCAAATGATTTTGGGACAAATGAGTTTTGTTTTGGTTTGCTGTGAACTGCTGGTTTTGGCCTTGGAAGTGGAAAACACGACGCTGTCGCGAGCGCGATGCTTGTCGCGATCGCGACAGATTCGCGTTGTCCACTCCATGCGCCGAGCCGTGATGATGGCCATTCCTGTGGGTGGATGTCACGAATCGTGATCAAGCATCACGACTCGTGACATCTCTCTCTTGTGAGGGAGTCCCGTCACGAGTTGTGAAGGGAGATCACGACTCGTGACTCCCTTCTCTCGCGACGCTGGGAAGAGCTGATCCTCGTCACGAGTCATGAGCAAGCGTCATGACTCGTGACCCTTCTCTCTGTTGGGCCTGAATCGGCTTTTTCGCGAGTCGCAGCTGCGTGTGCGATGCGCGACTAGGCTTTTTCTTTCTATTTCGCATGGCTTTTCACACTGTGTAAGTTATGTTTTGTATTTTCATACTAGTGTGTTAATGTTGTTGACTCATGTTAATAATTAATGGCATTGTCTAGTGTTAAGTGTTTAGAATAAGTTTCTTGAGCCTGAAGTGTCAAGGTAGTGGATAATTAAGAATGCTTAAGAAGGGTTAATGAGTGCAGCTGCCTGTGTTGTCCCCGTTTGGGTCATTCGGCCGACCTCCGAGATGGTCATTCTCTGCGTAGTGATAAAATGTTTTGAGACTTCGGTCTCCCGCGCTACCTTTGGGTATAAAAACTGTTTTGAGGCTTTGGTCTCCCGTGTCGTGTTCCCGTATCCTCCACCAGTGAAATTCAGGCTATTGTTTGAGGTGTCTGGTATTTACTTAGTGAAGTGTTTATTAATATTGTGCGTTTCATTTTGTTAGTGTTATTGCTTCGTGCTTTCTATTATATTCTGATTTGATATAGTGATTCTCGATTTATTTATCTCTGTTCTCTGTTACTTAGTGAATTTTGTATGTTGATACATGTTTACTTTTGAGTATTAATGCATGATATATTTATATTGCATAGTGTTATGTTGTTTGTTTCCTCCCCACTAAGCATTATCGCTTAGCACGAGTTCTTTTCCCATGTAGGTGGCATGGTTTTGAGTTCCAGTTCGAGTTTCGAGTCGCACATCTGCAGGCTGCCCAATAGGAGTAGAGTTATTTATTTTTTTGTCTCCTCCTGTAATTCTTTTTGTATATGTATTATTTTTTTTTTTAAAGGATTTAAGATGTAATCTTTTGGATATTGTATATAACTCTATATTTTGATTATATATGATATGATGTATGTTTTTCTATTATTATGGTTAGTTAATGCTTTCGCTATGTGTTTGCCTTGTCGTGAGTGAGCATTGGGTAGCGCGCCCGCTGGCGCCCTTCTAACGGGGGTGGCGATAGGGGCGTTACATCTTTGTATCAGAGCGCAAGTTTAGCGGTTCTGGTTCGCTTTGTTTGTTTGAGTGTCGAGTCTTTATATGTTAGTCGGTTTTGTGTCGTGGCCTAATGCAGATGTGTCCTGTCTTGTGTAGTGTCTAGATGGAGTCTGATCCAAGTGAGAACGTGGGTGAGACAACGAGCAGTGTGAATGCAGTGAGAGTTGAAGACCCTGCTCCACAGCATCAGCGTGAAGAGCGTCATGATATGCCTGGTGTGGGATTCGAGAATCCGGCTTTAGTACAAGGTTTGCTTCAGTTAGTGGAGAGGTTGACTGCTACTAAGGCTCTGACTAAATTGCTTAGAAAGAGAGGAACGAAAGATTTTCATGGAACTGTATCGGACCAATCAGATGTGGCTTAATTTTGGATTCAGAGGGTAGCCCAGATTTTGAGAGAGATTAATTGTCCCGCAAACCAGAGGGTACTTTATGCACTATCATTACTTCAAGGGTCAGCGTACGATTGGTGGGAGCTTGTGCTTCGTAACCCTCAGCGACCAGCCGAGTTGACTTGCGAATTCTTCAAACAAGAGTTTGAACAGAAGTATGTGACCAAGGCATACAGGGAAGCCAAGTGGAGAGAGTTCATCAGTCTAAAGCTGAGGGGTATGACAGTGAGTGAGTATGAGAAGGAGTTCAGTCGATTGAGCAAGTATGTGCCTGAGCCATTGCTAACGGAAGAGTTTAGGTGTAGGCACTTTCAGGAAGGATTGCGATAGGTAATTAGGGGACCGTTGCCGGCTATGTCGATTATGCAGCAAGTGGGCTACTATCAGCTAGTAACGGGTGCGATCAAGTTAGAGGAATCTGAGTTGATTAAGCAGAGAATTGAGCACAAGAGGAAAGCACCGGATAGTGGACATGGGAGTGGTAAGAAGTCGAGAGGAGCTCCGAGTGGCCAAGGTGTGAAGAGTTCGGTTCCGGTACGTTCGGAAGTTGGGAGTGTAGCGCCACCCTCTAGCAAGGGAAGTGTAATCCCAGAGTGCGAGCTTTGTCAGAAACGCCATTGGGGCGAGTGCAAAAGGATCTCTGGAGCGTGCTTCAGATGTGGAAGTCAGGAGCATATGGTAGCTAATTATCCGAATTATAGAGAGCTTTAGGGTCAACCCGAGAATAGAGCCAGTGGTCAGAGATCGAGAGGTGGAAGAGGCAGTGGAAGACCTTCTCAAGCGCCATCAGAGACAGTGCAAAAGCCGCCAACCGAAGAAGTGTATGTGCGCCCGCGAGTGTATGTAATGCTAAGAGAGGATGCAGCGGATCGAGCAGGACCTTCCGGTAAGTTGTGTTATTAGCTTTCGGTAAAGTTTTGGTTTCTTTTGGGTTGTTGGATTTTCGGATAGCGGGAAAATTTTGAGGACGAAATTTCTTTAAGGGGGAGTGATTGTAACAACCCAAAAAGGCCCTATTCAGAAATTTCGTACCAAGTAGGAAAAATGAAGGGTAATTTGGTAATTGGTGCATGAGAAATTTGGATAATAAGGATTTATTGCAAAGAAATTAATTAAATAAGTTAAGTGGAAGAATTATATGGTGTGTTTGTGGTGTAGGGATAAAGGGTACTTGTGGTAGTTTAATCTAGTGGATTGTGTGTGTGGTGCCTTGGATGTATTTATGTTAAGAGATTATAGTGTGTGGGTTATGTTTGGTGCTTTGGCAAGTTAGTCAAAGTGGATTTTATTGGTCCTTTAGGAAGGTGCCATGTGGCATGGGTAGGTGAGGATAATTAATGTGAAGTGAGGGAAGGAAAGAGGAAAGGAAGAAAGCAGATTTTTCTTCTCTCTCACGTTTCCCCCTCTCCTCCTTCCTCTTCTTCACTTCTTCTTGCTCTCTCTTGCTTATTGCCAACATGGATCTTCAAGTGGTAGTGGGTTTCTGAGTTTTGACGCTGGTTTTAAAGATAAGTGCTTGGATTTCTTGAGTTTTATCTTGGGTTCTTCTTCTCCTTCATCAATTTTGGTTTTGGAAGTGTAAGGCATGGCTTAACTTGAGTGTGTTCTTGGCTGGGTTTTTGTGCAAGAATCTGAAGAGCGTAGAAAGAGTAAAGGGAAAGAGAAAGTGGGGGTTTGAAAGAGAAGATTGAAGCTTCATTCCAGGTTTAGGAGCTGTGTTTTTTGTGTTTAAGTTTGGGAGTTCTATTCTTAAATGAGTTTGGTTGGATGATTTTGCCCTAATTCTCATTTGGATTGTGTTTATGTTTGTGTCATTTTAATTCTGAATAAATTGAGTGATTTGCTTGGGTAAATGCATGTGTTGTTAGAGTGAGGAATCTTGGTTCAAATGCTAGTGCTAGATGAATGTTTATATGTGTTATTGAGAAATATAAGCTTGATATATGAATGAATTCTGGGTTTGACTATGATGCTGTTAATTTAGGTATAGTGTTTGATTAATGTGTGAATTGTGTTTTGAGCATGTTTTGGAAGCTTGGGAGGTAAGAATTTACATGTGTTTGCATGTCAAATGATTTTGGGACAAATGAGTTTTGTTTTGGTTTGCTGTGAACTGCCGGTTTTGCCCTTGGAAGTGGAAAATACGATGCTATCGCGAGCGCGACGCTTGTCGCGATCGCGACAGAATCGCGTTGTCCACTCCGTGCGCCAAGTCGTGATGATGGCCGTTCCTGTGAGTGGGAAGTCACGAATCGTGATCAAGCATCACGACTCGTGACCTCTCTCTCTTGTGAGGGAGTCCCGTCACAAGTCGTGAAGGGAGATCATGACTCGTGACTCCCTTCTCTCGCGAGGCTGGGGAGAGCTGAGCCTCGTCACGAGTCGTGAGCAAGCGTCACGACTCGTTACCCTTCTCTTTGTTGGGCATGAATCGGCTTCGTCACGAGACGCAGCTGCGTGTGCGACTCACGACTGGGCTTTTTCCCTTTGGCTACTGTCGCAAGCGCGACACAAGTCGCGATCGCGACAGTGAGTCTTTTTCCTGCCGTTTTGCCCTGTTTTGCCTATATGTCTTCTTCTTTCTATTTCGCATGGCTTTTCACACTGTGTAAGTTATGTTTTGTATTTTTATACTAGTGTGTTAATGTTGTTGACTCGTGTTAATAATTAATGGCATTGTCTAGTGTTAAGTGTTTACAATAAGTTTCTTGAGCCTGAAGTGTCAAGGTAGTGGCATGCTTAAGAAGGGTTAGTGAGTGCAGCTGCCAGTGTTGTCCCCGTCTAGGTCATTCGGCCGACCTCCGAGATGTCATTCTCCGCGTAGTGATAAAATGTTTTGAGACTCCGGTCTCCCGCACTACCTTCGGGTATAAAAACTGTTTTGAGGCTTCGGTCTCCCGTGTCGTGTTCCCGTATCCTCCACCAGTGAAATTCAGGCTATTGTTTGAGGTGTCTGGTATTTACTTAGTGAAGTGTTTATTAATATTGTGTGTTTCATTTTGTTAGTGTTATTGCTTCGTGCTTTCTATTATATTCTGATTTGATATAGTGATTCTCGATTTATTTATCTCTGTTCTCTGTTACTTAGTCAATTTTGTATGTTGATACATGTTTACTTTTGAGTATTAATGCATGATATATTTATATTGCATAGTGTTCTGTTGTTTGTTTCCTCCCCACTAAGCGTTATCGCTTAGCACTGTGTAGACACCGGGTCCTGAGTCAGCCTAGATCGAAGTTACCCAATGATGATAATTGCCTTCACAGGCTTAAAAGGTTAAAAGTGATGGTTTTCTCATCAAATTTGCATTTTAGAGTGAAAAATTAGAAAATAATAAAAAAATATATATTTAAAAAAAAAAATTAATTAATTCTGAAAAATGGGGGCTTAAAATTATGGTTTTTTTAGTCAATTTAAAATTGAAAAAAAATAGGAAAAAATAAAAAAAAAATAAAAAAATTTTCCGGACCGCGAGTGTCGGGCGCGGCAGCGCGCTTGCGGCAGCGCGCAGGCGCGCTGGCGCCCAGCTCGCAGGCGCCTGGGCGCCCAGCGCGCAGGCGCCCAGGCGCCTATCGCGCAGCGCGCGCGCAAAGGCGACGCTCAGCGTCGCCGATGCTGCGCGTCGCTAAAGGCGCACGCGGCATCGCGCACGCTGAGCGCCGCACGGAGCGCTCGTGCGCGAGCGCCAGCGCGCAAGTTTCGCGCGGAAGCCCGCCTCGCCGCGTGAGTGCCCGTCGCTCTATAGCGACGGGCGGTGCCCCTTGTGGCGACGGTCTCCTGGCCGTCGGTATAGGGTCTGTTACCCTATTTTCCATTTTTTCAGCCTTTTTTCCGATTTTTTCACCCAAAAAATCCGTTTTTATCCCAAAATTAAGGGTTTTTGACTTCAAATAAAATTCCAAAATATTTTTTATAGATTATTAATTAATAAAACTTGATTTTATCCCCAAAAATAAAGGAAGTTGAATAAAATTAGGTTTGTTTTCCTTAATTAAATTAGGGCAACATTTCCTATCTTTGAAATAGTTTAGGATGAAATAAAAATGGAGAGCCTCCACATTTTTGAGACCTAATTTTCCAGAATTCTTCTTCTATTTTTTCTCTTCAAAATTTCAGATTTCTTTTTTTGAATTAATAAGGTTTAATTGAAATTGAAAGGCCAATTTTCAATGGTTAATTATTCCAATTAATTTCTTTGTTTTTGCTCCATAAACACAAGAAATTAATCATTATTTTGACATCAATTTCTTTTTAATCTTAAGCATACAAATCAATTCATTTGTTTTTCTTCATAAACAAAGAGAATTAATTTTATTGATTATTCTTTCAAGCAATTTTCCGGAAAATCATCACTTTTCCTTCATCAAATCCAATACTCTGAGGGTAAATATTCTTGGCTCCATTTCTATTTTATTTTATTTTTATTTAATTTATTCATATATATTTTATTGTTTTTATTGATTTATTTATTGTTTTCATCTATTCATTTGTTGTATTCATCTTATATTTGTTCCATTTAATTTTTTATATATATGATTTGATTTTTATTCATGTGAACATTGTTTTTTTTAATTCCTAACATGTAAATAATTTATTTTGATTCCTCATTATTTTTAACATGCAAATAATTAATTAATTTAAATTAATCTTTTTGCCATGTAAATAGTTTGTATTAACTATGAACACATCAATTAACCTTGTTATATATCATTATTATTTTCATCATTCCTTTGTTTACATGATTTTATTGTCATTTGTTTATTTATTCATTCATTATTTTTCACATATCATCATTATTTTCATAATGTGTATATTTTCATATACTAATTAATTAACATGTTTTATTTTATTTTCATCACATCATTTAATCATTTATTATATATAATCCATGTTTCTCATTTTATTTTGGTTTGTTAATATTTTTGATTCCATTATCATTTTTTATCACCTTACTTTATTTTTATTCGTTATTTTGTATGTTTAATTGATTTAATTGATTTAATCACTAACATTATTTTTTTTGTACTTTGTTTTTATGTCTAAACTAATTTTTTTCCGCTTGGGCGTTTTTGCGAGCACATCGGGGAAGTCCAAAAAAGGCTCGTTTGGTTTATTCATTTTCTTTATTTGTAAGATTTTATTTAATTTTGCCATATAATTTTCTTGTAAAATTATTTATTTAGGCTCGCTAAAAAGAAAATCACAAAAAACATTTTTATTAATTAACTTGACATTTTTTTCTAAATAAAAAATGGGACCAATGTCCTAGTTTTTCATACCCAAATAAATCATCACATCAAAATTGTTTCATAATAAATATGCATGCGAGGATCAATGTTCTCACTATTAATGAATAACCCGTTTTATGCATGTATTTCATTTTTATAAATGGGAGTTGTATTCCGCTCCTAGTGTTATTGTAATTTATTTTGAATGCTTTATTTTGGATTTTGCTTACATTTACCGCTTTTGATATGAATGATTACGCCTTTAAATTAAAATTGCATTGTGTGGAAAGTTGATGAAACAATGAATTCAAAACTTAATTATGATATTAATCAAGGTATAAATAAATGAGAAGTCCCGAACCAGCTCTGGTCTTTGGGCTCAAGAGGTTAGAGGTTATCCTCCAAGATACTTCTTGTGTCACGAGACTTTAGCGTTAATCCTAGGCCTCATGGCCCAATATGGATAAAATGTGCAAGTCTTAGGCTCTCCGAGGCGAGAGAAACTTTCCCAATGTTCTATTGGGTGGCGACTCCATGAAACCTCCTTGTTGCCCAACATAGACGCACTTGCGATTTATCGCAAGCTGTTGACGGACCCACAATTGCCCCGATCGCCCACGTGCGGGCGGTCGAGCGGGCGGCCGCGGGGATCCGGCGCGCGTCACAGTGGCGACTCCACTGGGGACATACTCGAGACTTCGATTCGAAAGTACCTTGATTAAAAATCATAATTGAGTTTTAATTTAAAAATTTCATCTTCTTTCAAAACTGCATTACATCTCATTAGAGCCTTAGAATACGCTAGTTTGGTCCCTCTTTTAGCCCCGGTGCGTTCCTGAATCACCTCCTCATTTTCACTCAATTTGGGGAAGTGTTAAGGATAATCACCAGCCCAAGCCACGTACCTTAATGGTATATCAAAATGGTGACCCGATCGGTCGTTACGCTCGTGATGAGCTAGACCCGTCGGCAGGGATCATGCTTGGGTAGCCTTAAAGTAACATCTCCCTTGTCCAAAGCTCATATAATGGCCATAGCTACTTTCCACAGGTGATATGAACCCTAATTCCATGCTTGCTGTATGGATCCTCATGTATTGGGTGAGTCCAGATGTCTCGCTTGGTAACCTAGCCAAAGGCTTCCATGCCCTGGTAGGGCCATGT
The DNA here is from genome assembly GCA_947683425.1 of Excoecaria cochinchinensis. Taxonomy (NCBI): domain Eukaryota; kingdom Viridiplantae; phylum Streptophyta; class Magnoliopsida; order Malpighiales; family Euphorbiaceae; genus Excoecaria; species Excoecaria cochinchinensis. The sequence continues at coordinate 27,140,261 of CANTUQ010000004.1, forward strand.
CGAAATTTGTGGAATGTCTAAATACATGACGATCACTATCCATCCGCTTGTACATTAGTATAGGAGTGTTATGCTGTCGGTTTTTCACCGCACACCATACGTGTCCATTGGGTTCCACGTTAATCCATGGATCAAGCCCACCTAGGAAAGAGACCGCACTACCACGTGTGTGGGAGATATAAGGTTGGAAGGATCTATCTGCTTGCATGTGTTTGTCTATGTTGCATCAGCACGAGCATGCATTGCATTTTAATCATGCACCATCTTAACAATTTTTGCATTTCAGCCATCATAGATTCTCCTGGGTGGTCTAGAGGTCCCGACGGACGGTTAAGAAGGACGCCGCTTTTGGGGTTAACAGAGTTAGTGTTGGATCAGAGTTCAGATTCAATCTCAGAAAATAGTGTGGAGTTTTCTCTCGAATCATCAACAGAAGTAAGCATGGCTAATCCATCAAATGAGTCTGATGCAACCCGGGCAATAATTGCTGAGGAGGTAGGAAAGAGGATGGAGGAATTTGAAGCCCGCATGATTGCAATGATGGGCAATCTTGCCACCACAATAGCTGGGCAACAAGCTGCTGCTGCCCCTATCCGAGTACCAGCTGAACAAGAGGTTGTAAGAGAAGAGCGTCCTGCTGCAGTTAACCAACCAATGGTTGACCCACCTGTTGTTGAGCAAAGAGTGCCTGCACCTATTGAGCGCAGAGAGGGCCCCAGGTCTGAAGCTGAGTTTGGGAGAGATGAGCTAGAGGAGCATACAGTAGCTAAAGAGAAGTCACCGAAACTGGATGAGGCAATGTGGAGGAAAATGGAAGAGAGATTTGAGGCCATGGCAAGGATGATGACCGTGGGAAAAGGAATGAACCCGGAAGACCGAGAGCTAGATGGGGATGACCTGATTCCCCAGAATTTTAAGATGCCGGATATTCCCAAATTTGATGGCACCTCTGATCCTGCCGCACACATCAAGCAATACTCGCTGGTCATGAAGGGAACGTCCTTAACAAGAAAGCAAAAGATAGAGTATTTCTGCTTGAGTCTCACAGGAGCTGCTATTGATTGGTACCATGGGCTTGAGAGGAGGTCCAAGGAGGATTGGGACTTGCTAACTGAAGAGTTCCTTAAGCAGTACGATTGCAGTACCCGGATGGAGGTCACTTTGAAAGATCTCGAGTTGCTACAACAGAAGGCTGGGGAATCCTTCCACGAGTACCTTACTCGGTGGAGAAACCGGGTTATGGAGATGAAACGTAAACCGGACACTTCTGATCAGATCCGGCTGTTCATTCGAAATGCCAGCCCCTACTTGAGAGATGGATTGAAAATGAAGGGACTGAAAGACTGGGAATCCCTGAAGGATATCGCCATAGAAGCAGAGGGAGAATATTTAGCCAAGAGGGCCAACAACGAGTCCTATGCCAGGAAGGGATACAGCAATCAAGGGACAGCCAAGCTAGCAAGTTCCAGCAGTGGTAACAGAGTTGGGAAGACTGCCGAGGTGTCTGTAACCGGGGTAAATCAGAGGTATTTCTCCAACTTGGGTAGGCCTTTATCATGGGTACTGAAGAGGCTAATAAAAGAAGGAAAACTGCGACCCCTATCACCTAGGTCGGCCAAGACCCAAGGACAGCCAGGGCACAAGGAGAATGAATACTGCGCATTCCACCAACATACCGGGCATTTGACGGATGATTGTATAACACTAAGACATCGGGTCCAAGATCTAATTGACAACAAGCAGATCACCGATCCTGAGCAGAGGGAAAGCAAGAAGAAGTCCGGTTATAATGCAGTGCCACCTCCAGTCTTTATGATTGGATCGAGCCTATCAGAATGGTATGTGATGCGAGACCTATATGGAAATGAGTATGTCGCTATTACTCGCTCTGCAGTGGATAGAGAAGGGGTTTCGGTGGCAGCAATAGACTGTTGGTCCACTAGTGAGAGTGGAGATGATGAAGATGAGAAAAATGGAGAGTTTACGGATCCGTGGGATTCAGAGGAAGAAGAAAGAGTAGAAGCAGTAACAAGAAGTGGGAGGGTCATTCCAGAAGCCGAGAAGCAGCAGGACCCAGCACAAGCAATCGCAGAGAACGAGCCGGAAGAAAATCCAATATTGAAGCAACTAAAAAAGACCACGGCTCAGATATCTATTTGGGACCTCTTGAGACAGTCCCCCTCTCACCGACAGAAGTTAGTTGAAGCATTGAGTGTATCCACCGTAGCAACTACAATCTCTCCATCCGAGCTTTTAGACCTTGTAAAGGGGGGATCCGGGGAGAAGTTGGTTTTTTCCGATGCAGACCTACCAACAGAGGGTCGCAGCCACAACCGACCTTTGTACATCAAGGCACAGATCAATGGTAAACACACCGCTTGTGTCATGGTTGATGACGGGTCGTCAATAAATGTTTGCCCTTTGGTAGCGCTTCAGGCTTTCGGGATGGATGAGAGTATGTTAAGCAAATCTGACCTGACCATCACTGCCTACGACAATTCTAGGAGGCAAGCATTGGGAACTTTCAAAGCTTTGGTAAAGACGGGGCCTATTGAGACAGAAACGGATTTTGTGGTTCTACCGATCCCAGCAAACTTCTCAGCTCTGCTTGGAAGACCGTGGTTCCATAAGTTAGGAGGAGTGCCATCTACCTTACACCAGATAATTAAGATACCTCATGAAGGAGAGGTAGTGACCATTAAAGCAGCAAGAGAGAACCAAGTGTCTGCTTTGGAGATCTCTAATCAGCCATTCAGTGGCTTTCATGTATCAGTGATCGGAGAAGAGCAAAGCTTAGAAGGTAGCCCTCAAGTGGTGAATATGCTGAAAAAGATGCACTTCCTCCCAGGGGCTGGTTTGGGAAAAGAGTCACAAGGACTGCAGGATGCTATCACTACACGTGGTCAGAAAGATCGAAAGGGATTGGGCTACCAAGGAAAGTATGGTAAGAAGAAAGTGTCAGGCAAGATTCCCCATATTTCGGAGAGCTTTGTGCCATTATCATCGGTTTGTGCTTACACCGGAGAAGAAGAGCCGCAGTGGGTAGATGGGAAGATTACCCCGGGTTTTGAAATTTTCAATGATGTCTTTGATTGGGAAATCGGAGTTATTAAAGCTATAGAGAACTTTTGGGATGAGGAGATTATGACCTAATGCAGCATCTGGGACAGGGATGAGCCCGAAGAAATCGTCACTGATAGGATGTTAGCCACTAAACTCAAAGGGAAGGAAAAAATAGTGGAACCAGAGCCGAAGATTGAAGATCTCAAAATTTCACCAAGCCAGGAAGCCAAAGCACAGTCAGCTACAGCATCGGCGTCGACTGAAGTTGATAGTCATTTAGATTCTCTTTTTATACCAGAACTCTTTGAAGACAATGTTAATGTTTCTGATTATGTTAATGAGATGAACAACTTTGCTTACTTGTGTGATGTTTCTGATGATTTCATTTCGCATGATCATAAGCATGATGCATTCATTTTTGATATTAATTCAACTGGCACAACTGCATTTAATCTCGGAACTTTGGAAAATCCAAAGGAAATTTTGCTAGCATCAGACATAACTCCTGAAGAGAGAATAAAATTTGAGAGAATATTAAAAAAATATGAAAAAGTCTTTGCCTGGACCTATGAGGATATGCCGGGAATAGATCGAGATGTTGCCGAACATGCCATCCCAACTTACCCAGAGTTTAAACCAGTCAAGCAAAAGCTTCGGAGGCTTAGGCCAGAGTGGGCACAGAAAGTGAAAGAGGAGATCCACAAGCAGATTGACGCTAAGTTCCTGATAGAGGTTCAATACCCAACATGGTTAGCTAATGTGGTTCCTGTAGCTAAGAAGGACGGTAAGGTTCGGGTATGCGTTGACTATCGAGACCTGAACAAGGCCTGTCCGAAGGATGATTTCCCTCTTCCTCATATTGATGTGCTAGTAGATAGTGCTGCTGCTTGCATGATGTATAGCTTTGTGGATGGATACGCAGGGTACAATCAAATTCTTAACAAGATAGTGGACCGGATCAAGACAGCCTTTATCACCGAGTGGGGGACATATGCCTACCGGGTTATGCCTTTTGGGTTGAAGAATGCAGGAGCAACCTATCAGAGGATGGCGACCAAGGTTCTCAATGACTTAATCCACAAAGAAGTGGAGGTGTATGTTGATGACATGATGATTAAGTCGGCTACCAGGGAAGGTCACTTTGAGGCTTTAGAAAAGTTCTTTCAAAGAATTAGCAAGTACGATTTGCGCCTCAATCCCAAGAAGTGCCTTTTTGGAGTTACATCAGGAAAGTTGTTAGGCCATGTAGTAAGCCAGAGGGGAATCGAGGTAGATCCCGATAAAGTCAAAGCCATAAGAGAGATGCCAGTGCCCAAGAAGGAGAAGGACGTCAGAAGTTTCTTAGGAAAGCTTCAGTACATCAGCCGATTTATTGCAAAGCTAACTTCAGTATGTGAGCCTATTTTCAAGCTTCTTAGGAAGAATCAGCCGATGATATGGAACGATGACTGTCAACTGGCCTTTGACACCATTAAGGACTATCTGCTAAATCCTCCGGTACTAAGACCACCACGCCGTGCCAAACCACTAATCCTGTACCTAGCTGTGGAAGATAACTCAGTGGGTGCTATGATGTCTCAAGAGGACGATTTTGGTGTGGAGTTTGCAGTTTATTATCTTAGCAAGAAATTCCTGCCGTACGAAGCCAAATATGTAGAGGTAGAAAAGATTTGTTTAGCAGTTATCTGGGCTTCTAAGAAGTTGCGGCACTACTTCCATTCCTTCAAGGTACAAACGGTTGCCAAACATAATCCGCTCAGATACCTCCAAGAAGCACCCTCTCTACTAGGGAAGATGGGAAGATGGTTACTGCTGTTGCAGGAATTTGATATTGAGTACATAACCAAGAAAACCATTAAGGGAAGAGCGGTAGCAGAGTTCTTAGCCGAGCATCCTATTGAGGGAGATCAGTTTGAATACAACTTCCCAGATGAAGATGTCACGACCATAGCAGTGCAAGGGTGGCAATTATTCTTTGATGGAGCAGTCAATAATAAGGGAGCAGGCGTAGGAGTTATTCTTACGACCCCAGATGGTGAAAGGCTACCATTGGCTAAGAAGCTGAGGTATAAGGCTACCAATAATGAAGCAGAATATGAAGCTTGCATCTTTGGATTGGAAGCATTACTCGCTCTGGGGGCAGAGACCGCAGAAGTATTTGGAGATTCTTCCTTGGTAATTCATCAGATCAGAAGGGAGTGGTCAGTCAAGGAAGAAAGGTTGTTGCCTTATGTAAAGCACTTGAGAACGTTGAGCAGCCAGTTAGAGATTTGCACTTTCCACTTCATCCCCAGAGACGAAAATCAGTTAGCCGATGCTCTAGCAACATTAGTGTCTATGTGGGATAACCCAACAGGAGTTGCGATGAAACCCGTGCTGATTTATAGTTCGGAAAGACCTTGCTTTGAAGCTGAACAGGTGATGGACATTGAGGCCATTGATGGAAATCCATGGTATTATGACATTCAGAATTATTTAGAGAGATCAGTCTTTCCAGAGGAAGCCACTGAGAAGGACCAAAGAATGATCAGGAAGTTATCCACTCAATTCATCAGTGTTAATGGCACTTTGTATAAAAGGCAAGCTGATGGTGTCCAGTTAAGATGTCTGGCAGAGAAAGAAGCTAAAAGACTTATGGAAGAGGTTCACGCCGGGGTTTGTGGAGCTCACATGAATGGCTTAGCCTTAGCAAAGAAGATCATGCGCCAAGGGTTTTATTGGCTCACAATGGATACAGATTGTTCAAAATTTGTGAAGCAATGCCAGTTATGCCAACAGTATGCGAATTTGAGGCATGTGCCAGTTTCAGAGTTACATAACTTAACATCTCCATGGCCATTTGCAGCATGGGGAATAGACATCATAGGCGAAATCCGTCCTACGGCTTCTAATGGGCATAGATTCATCATAGTTGCCATTGACTACTTCACTAAGTGGGTTGAAGCTGAGTCTTTCAAGAAGGTTGATGCAAGGGATATGGCTAAGTTCGTTGAGCGGAATTTGATATGCAGATATGGCCTCCCTCATCACATAGTGTCTGATAATGGGGTACAATTCCTAGCAGAAACTAAGCAGATGCTCCAGAAATATAGGATCCAACATCATAAGTCTTCTCCTTATCGTCCTCAAGCAAACGGTGCAGTTGAAGCGGCAAATAAGAATGTGAAGAGAATTTTGGCCAAGATGGTTCAGAACTACAAGGATTGGGCAGAAAAGTTACCCTTCGCACTTTGGGGATATAGAACAACAGTCAGAACCTCTACAGGGGCAACGCCATTCTCTCTGGTATATGGAACTGAAGCAGTCCTGCCGGTTGAAATTGAGCTGAAATCATTAAGGGTAGTCATGGAAGCTGAGATTCCTGAAGCAGAATGGGCACAACAACGTTTGTCACAGCTAAATCTGTTGGATGAAGACAGGTTACGAGCCTATTACCACAACCAAGTTTATCAAAAGAGGCTGGCTCGGTCGTTTGGCAAGAAAGTACGAAAGCACCCGTTGAAGGAGGGGGACTTGGTCTTTAAGATGATGAGGCCGGGAGTTCCAGACATACGAGGAAAATTCAGACCAACCTGGGAAGGACCTTTCATTTTGAAAAAGTTGCTAACAAAAGGAGCAGCAATTTTAGCAGACAGCGATGGGAATGAGTTCAAGGACCCGGTCAATGTCGATAGACTTAAAAGGTTCCATGGCTAAAGACCAAAAATAAAAAGAAGAGAATAAATGCCCCGCGGGTCGAAAACCGAAAAAAGGCGGCCCTGCTAAAATTGGGCGCCCTGTCAGGGTGAAAACCGAAAAAAGGCATCCTGGGCAAAAATTAAGGGCCAAGAGAAAATATTTAATCGAGAAAACCCGAGAGGGCCGATTAATAACAGGAGTTTGATGCTGACAAAACCCACTCTGAGATTAGGTGTAGTCATATGCTTTTGAATTCTTGTCAAATGAAAATCATGTATGATGAAATCATATAGAAATGTACACAATTTCGCAATGAATAAAAGAATACATTTTCATTGATCTTTCAGTCTTAAAAAGAAATATACCAATTGTTCATCTAATGATTATTGCTCAGTCCCTTCATTGGATATGTGCTATTTGCTCTTAACAGAAGCTTTGGTGATAACCTTAAAAAAAAATAAAAAATTAAATAAAAACAAAAAAAAATAATAATAATAAAAAAAAAAAACAAAACAAAACAAATAAGGCCGTTAGAGATGAAAACCGTAACTGGCTCTCTAAGCAAAAGTTAGGCCAAAGGGCAGGGTGAAAACCTGGAAATAGGCAGTCTGCCCTACAAAAAAAAAAATAATAAAAGCCGCTGGATTGGGTTGGGTCCATTCCAGGCAAAAATTAGGCAAAGGGTTGTGTGAAAATCCCATAAGGGACGCATTTCCCGCAAAGAAAAGCTAGTGTGAAAATCCACAAGGGACGCACTACCTTTAAAACAATGACGTTCAATGCCTAGAGCGATAAGGCAGCGTTACTTCAGATGATCTTCTTTCAATCAAGTAACATACAACACAGAACATGAAACAGAATCCCGGGTAAATGATCATTGACCAGGGGGGCAAGGATATATATCGGACATCTCTTTCAGAAAACTTGTCGACGATCCTCAGGATTCAGGGGGGATTGTAGAGCAGGAAGGCTACAACCTCAGCGAACCATGGACCACCTAGGGCACAGTCTATACATTGTTGCAAGCATTTGCATTCCATATCATGCACACGTGATTTCTTGTATATTCCTATGCATACAATCTTGCAGGAGAAATCGGCGGGGAACACCAACAAAAGCCGAGTGACGACACCAGTCCAAACATCTAAAGGAGCACAGTTCCAAAATGCACAGCGGTTAGCACGATGGCGGCACAACCCACAAGAGGTTGGCACGACCACGGCACTACCAAAATTCACAGCGGTTAGCACGATGGCGGCACTACCCACAAGAGGTTAGCACGACCACGGCACTACCAATTCACAGCGGTTAGCACGATGGCGGCACAACCCACAAGAGGTTAGCACGACCACGGCACTACCAATTCACAGCGGTTAGCACGATGGCGGCACAACCCACAAGAGGTTGGCACGACCACGGCACTACCAAAATTCACAGCGGTTAGCACGATGGCGGCACAACCCACAAGAGGTTAGCACGACCACGGCACTACCAATTCACAGCGGTTAGCACGATGGCGGCACAACCCACAAGAGGTTGGCACGACCACGGCACTACCAAAATTCACAGCGGTTAGCACGATGGCGGCACTACCCACAAAAGGTTAGCACGACCACAGCATTACCAGCTACAACCAAAAGACAACAACAACTATCATTACAATTCCATCAAGCAGGAAAGACGGCCGACTCAGGTACGCGTCTCTTTCCTTTTCTTCTTTGAGTTTAGGCTCACCTAGACACTAGTGTACTAGATTCCCCTAAACTGGGGGCAACTGTAGACACCGGGTCCTGAGTCAGCCTAGATCGAAGTTACCCAATGATGATAATTGCCTTCACAGGCTTAAAAGGTTAAAAGTGATGGTTTTCTCATCAAATTTGCATTTTAGAGTGAAAAATTAGAAAATAATAAAAAAATATATATTTAAAAAAAAAAAATTAATTAATTCTGAAAAATGGGGGCTTAAAATTATGGTTTTTTTAGTCAATTTAAAATTGAAAAAAAATAGGAAAAAATAAAAAAAAAAATAAAAAAATTTTCCGGACCGCGAGTGTCGGGCGCGGCAGCGCGCTTGCGGCAGCGCGCAGGCGCGCTGGCGCCCAGCTCGCAGGCGCCTGGGCGCACAGCGCGCAGGCGCCCAGGCGCCTATCGCGCAGCGCGCGCGCAAAGGCGACGCTCAGCGTCGCCGATGCTGCGCGTCGCTAAAGGCGCACGCGGCATCGCGCACGCTGAGCGCCGCACGGAGCGCTCGTGCGCGAGCGCCAGCGCGCGAGTTTCGCGCGGAAGCCCGCCTCGCCGCGTGAGTGCCCGTCGCTCTATAGCGACGGGCGGTGCCCCTTGTGGCGACGGTCTCCTGGCCGTCGGTATAGGGTCTGTTACCCTATTTTCCATTTTTTCAGCCTTTTTTCCGATTTTTTCACCCAAAAAATCCGTTTTTATCCCAAAATTAAGGGTTTTTGACTTCAAATAAAATTCCAAAATATTTTTTATAGATTATTAATTAATAAAACTTGATTTTATCCCCAAAAATAAAGGAAGTTGAATAAAATTAGGTTTGTTTTCCTTAATTAAATTAGGGCAACATTTCCTATCTTTGAAATAGTTTAGGATGAAATAAAAATGGAGAGCCTCCACATTTTTGAGACCTAATTTTCCAGAATTCTTCTTCTATTTTTTCTCTTCAAAATTTCAGATTTCTTTTTTTGAATTAATAAGGTTTAATTGAAATTGAAAGGCCAATTTTCAATGGTTAATTATTCCAATTAATTTCTTTGTTTTTGCTCCATAAACACAAGAAATTAATCATTATTTTGACATCAATTTCTTTTTAATCTTAAGCATACAAATCAATTCATTTGTTTTTCTTCATAAACAAAGAGAATTAATTTTATTGATTATTCTTTCAAGCAATTTTCCGGAAAATCATCACTTTTCCTTCATCAAATCCAATACTCTGAGGGTAAATATTCTTGGCTCCATTTCTATTTTATTTTATTTTTATTTAATTTATTCATATATATTTTATTGTTTTTATTGATTTATTTATTGTTTTCATCTATTCATTTGTTGTATTCATCTTATATTTGTTCCATTTAATTGTTTATATATATGATTTGATTTTTATTCATGTGAACATTGTTTTTTTTAATTCCTAACATGTAAATAATTTATTTTGATTCCTCATTATTTTTAACATGCAAATAATTAATTAATTTAAATTAATCTTTTTGCCATGTAAATAGTTTGTATTAACTATGAACACATCAATTAACCTTGTTATATATCATTATTATTTTCATCATTCCTTTGTTTACATGATTTTATTGTCATTTGTTTATTTATTCATTCATTATTTTTCACATATCATCATTATTTTCATAATGTGTATATTTTCATATACTAATTAATTAACATGTTTTATTTTATTTTCATCACATCATTTAATCATTTATTATATATAATCCATGTTTCTCATTTTATTTTGGTTTGTTAATATTTTTGATTCCATTATCATTTTTTATCACCTTACTTTATTTTTATTCGTTATTTTGTATGTTTAATTGATTTAATTGATTTAATCACTAACATTATTTTTTTTTGTACTTTGTTTTTATGTCTAAACTAATTTTTTTCCGCTTGGGCGTTTTTGCGAGCACATCGGGGAAGTCCAAAAAAGGCTCGTTTGGTTTATTCATTTTCTTTATTTGTAAGATTTTATTTAATTTTGCCATATAATTTTCTTGTAAAATTATTTATTTAGGCTCGCTAAAAAGAAAATCACAAAAAACATTTTTATTAATTAACTTGACATTTTTTTCTAAATAAAAAATGGGACCAATGTCCTAGTTTTTCATACCCAAATAAATCATCACATCAAAATTGTTTCATAATAAATATGCATGCGAGGATCAATGTTCTCACTATTAATGAATAACCCGTTTTATGCATGTATTTCATTTTTATAAATGGGAGTTGTATTCCGCTCCTAGTGTTATTGTAATTTATTTTGAATGCTTTATTTTGGATTTTGCTTACATTTACCGCTTTTGATATGAATGATTGCGCCTTTAAATTAAAATTGCATTGTGTGGAAAGTTGATGAAACAATGAATTCAAAACTTAATTATGATATTAATCAAGGTATAAATAAATGAGAAGTCCCGAACCAGCTCTGGTCTTTGGGCTCAAGAGGTTAGAGGTTATCCTCCAAGATACTTCTTGTGTCACGAGACTTTAGCGTTAATCCTAGGCCTCATGGCCCAATATGGATAAAATGTGCAAGTCTTAGGCTCTCCGAGGCGAGAGAAACTTTCCCAATGTTCTATTGGGTGGCGACTCCATGAAACCTCCTTGTTGCCCAACATAGACGCACTTGCGATTTATCGCAAGCTGTTGACGGACCCACAATTGCCCCGATCGCCCACGTGCGGGCGGTCGAGCGGGCGGCCGCGGGGATCCGGCGCGCGTCACACACTGGTTCTTTTCCGTGTAGGTGGCACGGTTTTGAGTTCGAGTTCGAGTTTCGAGTCGCGCATCTGCAGGCTAGCCAATAGGAGTAGAGTTATTTATTTTTTTTCTCCTCCTGTAATTCTTTTTGTATATGTATTATTTTTTTTGTAAAGGATTTAAGATGTAATCTTTTGGATATTGTATATAACTCTATATTTTGATTATATATGATATGATGTATGTTTTTCTATTATTATGGTTAGTTAATGCTTTCGCTATGTGTTTGCCGTGTCGTGAGTGAGCGTCGGGTAGCGCGCCCGCCGGTGCCCTTCCAACAAGGGCGGCGATGGGGGCGTTACAACTAAGATCACATAAAACAAATAAATAACCAATGAATCCAAAGATCTATATGCTGATTAATAGACTATGAATAAAAAATAATAATAAAATACAATAAAAATATAAGGTCGAGCTTAGAATATTTAACCTCAGAATTCATATTCGATGGAGGAAAAACAAATTGTTGATTTTCTTGTCTAGATCCGTAAGAATTAACTCAAAAATATAAAAAAATATAAATTTTCTCTCTAGAGAAATAATTGCAAAAAAAAAAAACTGGTTTAAAAAAAAATTCAATGAAAAATTGGATCTTAAGATATTGTATATAACTCTATATTTTGATTATATATGATATGATGTATGTTTTTCTATTATTATGGTTAGTTAATGCTTTCGCTATGTGTTTGCCGTGTCGTGAGTGAGCGTCGGGTAGCGCGCCCGCCGGTGCCCTTCCAACGGGGGCGGCGATGGGGGCGTTACAACTAAGATCACATAAAACAAATAAATAACCAATGAATCCAATGATCTATATGCTGACTAATTGATTATGAATAAAAAATAATAATAAAATACAATAAAAAATATAAGGTCGAGCTTAGAATATTTACCCTCAGAATTCATATTCGATGGAGGAAAAACAAATTGTTGATTTTCTTGTCTAGATCCGTAAGAATTAAATCAAAATATAAAAAAATATAAATTTTCTCTCTAGAGAAATAATTGCAAAAAAAAAAACTTGTTTAAAAAAAATCAATGAAAAATTGGATCTTAAGAGCAAAAAATTATTATTTTTTGCCTCAAAATCAATTTTTTATTTAGAAAATTCAATCTCAAATTTTTAGAAGAAATTTTATTGAAGAAGTAGAAGAAGAAGAAGAAAAATCAAAATTAGCACTTTTCTTAAAGAAGAGAAGAAAAAAGTTGTCTTAAAAAATCTCCGTTGAAAAAGAAAGAAAAATTCCAACCTAAAAATGTCTCCCCTCTTTCTCTTTCCTTATTTTCTTTTTATATGATTTTGGGAAAACAAATCTATATAATTTTGGAATAGAACTTGTATTTAAATCAAATTCTACCTTATTTAGATGTAAAATATAGGAAAATCCTTGAAAATCTAAGACAAAAATGATTAAAGTTCAAAATTTATCAAAAAATTCCATTTTTGGAGGTGAAAAATACATTTTTGGCAACCTGGTGGCGAGGGACAGGCTGCCTACACGCGTAAGCAGGTGAGGGAGGCTGCCCTCGTGCGTTGGGGCTATAAACATTCGAATTTTTTTTCCTTTAAAAGCAATTTTGCCAATAATACCATAACTTGCAGCCCCTTTTTTTATTTATTAAAAAGCAATTTTGACAAGAAAACCATCACTTCCAACCATATACCCTATGAACAGGCACTAATTTTATCACTGGATTACCCTGATCTGGTCTGCCTCGGGACCCGATGTGTACACTTATGTAAGTTAAATGAATATTGTGTAAAAGAATCAGTGTTGGATCTGTAAAATCACTTATGAAGAATGTATTATGTATAGTGAAATTGTAAACTTTGTTAATAATGGTATGCGAAAATTGTTTTATATCAAGAGAAATTTTATAATTCTGTCTTTTATTATTTGTTGCCTTTTTGAGCATGCATAGTTTGGTAGCATCCTTCACTCGATGTGGTGAACCGGCTATATTACGATACGGTTTACTACGTACGAGTAAGGGGTGTTACAATGTCCATCACCACAAAGTCAACTAGGAAGATAAAACTTCCTACTTTCACTAGCAAATCCTCTATTATACCCATTAGTTTCTTCATGGATCCGTCAGCAAGCTGTAAAGTCATCCTTGTTCCTTTGTTTTCTCCAAGTTTTAATTTTTTGCACAAAGAGTATGGCATCAAATTAATGCTAGCCCTTAGATCACACAAGGCTTGACTCACAAAACTCCCTCCTAACTCACATGGTAGTATAAAACCATTAGGATCGTCTAATTTAGGAGGGATTTTGTTCAAAATAATTGCACTATAATTTTCAAGCAATTGCATAGTGCCACACCCTTCTAATTTCTTTTTGTTGGAACATAACTCCTGCATAAATTTTGCATATTTTGACATATGTAACGAAGCTTTAGCAAGTGGCAAATTATTAAACATTTCAATGAATTTGGAGAATTGTTCATCTTTTTCTCCTTCCTAACTAGAGACGGATACGGCAACAAATTTTCATCAATTTCATGCATTATTGTCTTACCTTTATATACCTTCTTAAGCTCATCAACTACCAAAATGGGATTAAAGTTACTTACCTCCGGTGTAGGTTCCACCAAAGTTCTAGAAGAGTTACCATTTTCAAAATTTACCACCTCCTTACCACTCCTAAGTGTGATTGCCTTGGCCTCCTCCTTTGGATTTTTATCCACATTAGAGGGAAATGTCCATTGAGTTCTATTAGAGAGGTTGTTGGCAAGCTATCCCAATTGTGTTTCAAGATTCCTCATGAAGGCATATTTATTCCTATTTCACTGCTCTTGGGATTTCCACCTAGAGCCTTGACTAGACATAAATTGTACTTGGCTAGTCATAAAACTAGCAAACATGTCCTCTAAATTTGGCTTTTTCTCTTGAGGTGGTGGTGGTAATGACTTCGGTGCAAAACTAGGTGGTTGGTAATTTTGTTGGACTTATTATGAAAGGAAAGGTGCTTAGAAGTGTGTTTGGGTTTGAGGTTGATACCCTTGATGATAAGCTTGGTTGTGGGTGGTATTTTGGTTTAAAGGAGCTCTAGGTTGTTTATTAGATGTTGAAGCTTAGTTTCCATGACTCCAAGAAAAATTTGGATGATTTCTCCATCTCGAATTGTAATTATTGCTAGATGGATCACCCCTCCGATAGTCATGTAGAGCATTCACATCATTTATCACTTGACTTCCAGCATCTCTAACTCTTTTAAAACTCAAACAACACTTGGGTTAAAAATTAACGAAAGATTAAGCAATTAATTGCATAAATAAATTGCTGAAATAATCAAAGTAACAACTTTAGAGAAGAAAAACAGTATTATAATCAAGTTACTAAAAACCCTACTAAGGAATACCCATTCTCCCCAAATTGCCATGCAAAAACTCTTAAAACATCACATATGCTCATAGTGGACAACTGTACTATACCCAAGCCTACCAAATCTAGATTCAGCTATTGAAACCAATAAACCTACCAAATCTGGATTTAATTTATTGATTAGCATTTGTCTAAGTTACTAAAACCTAGATCTGAGATAACCTACCTGTGACGCGTACCGGACCTCGAGGCCGCCCCTCTGACCGCTCGCTTGAGGGCGATCAGGCAATTGAGGACCCGTTGGCAACTTGCAAATGATTTGCGAGTGCGTCTATTTTGGGTAACAAGGAGGTTTCATGGAGTTGCCACCCAATAGAACATTAGGAAAGTATCTCTCGCCTCGGAGAGCCTAAGACTGCGCTTATTATCCATTTTGGGCCAACCAAAGGGGTCTTCGAGGTTAAACCTCTCTCCCTAAGGAGCCTAGGATTAACACCTAAGTCTCGTGACACAAGAGGTGTCTTGGAGGTCTTAGTTCCGACGAGTGATTGGAAAGACCTCTCACCCCGTTGAGCCCAAAGACCAGAGCTGGGTTCGGGACTTCTCATCTATTTCCACCTCGATTATTTTTATGATTAAATTTTGAGTTCATTAATTCACTCCCTTTCCACACGATGCAATTGAATTAAAAGCACAGTTTATTCACGTGTTAAAGCGATAGATAAATAAAGGAATATTAAATCAAAAATTACAATAACACTAGGAGCGGAATATAACTCCCATTTATAAATGTGCAATACATACATAAGACGGGAGATTATTTATTTTGAGGACTTTGGTCCTCGCATGCATTTATTATAAAAAATGATGTTTTTATTATGGAAATTTTTCGTTGGATAAAAGATAGGACATTGGGTCCTTAATTTTATGAAAATCTCACTTTATTAAATATAAAACATTCATCAATTTCTATATTTAACGGGATACAAAAAGGTATATTCATGTATATAAAATAATTAATAAATAAGTAAATGAATGAAATCACTAAGAAGGTTAGAAAACTAAACCGAACGGAATCCTCCAAGCATGGTAAATCACCCCAGAGCTCAGAACAGTCCAGGAAAATCATATATGCTCACAAAAAGTTCATGGGTGTTAATATACAAAAAGCGCAATATAAATAAAGCTCTAAAACTTGAGAGAGATGGAAAAGGGGAAAGAAAAGGGGTTTAAAAAATGGAGACAGGACACAGGGACGGCCACTACCGAGTGACCGAAGGGCGTCGGTGAAGGTGACCAGCGTGTCCCGTCGCTCACTCGAGAGAGGGCGTCTGTGGGTGGGGTGACCTACTGGCGTCGGTGAAACAGATGACCCGTCGGTCACCGCTGTCTCTAAAAAGACAGTGAAAACTATAATTTTTCACAGCAAAAACGAATTTTCACCACAAAACAAGATGAAAAGGATCAAAATAAAGAAAGATAAAGGCAAAAAGGCGAAAGAAACAAGAATTAAAAATAATACGGAGAAGAAATCCGGAATATTTACCCTCAGATAATATCTTGGTTGGATTTTTGATGCAGATTAAAGTACCACACGCTCCACGAGAAGACAAAAATGAAAGGTCAAGAATGAGGAAAATAGATTATTTCCTTCTTAATCCTTTAAAAAATTGAGTTTTAGAATCAAAGTCTTAGGAAAACTAATTAGATTTAGCTCCTTTTAATGGTTTTATTCTTAAACCAAAAGAGATTTCTTAAGATTTGTGTTTGTTGGAAGAGAGAGAAAACAAGTGTTAATTTTGACAGAGTTTTCCCCTTTAGAAATTTTTCCAACCCTTTTCTTGGTGGGAGATGAAAGCTTTTATAGGCCAGGGGTGACCGACGGGTGTCGGTTTAATCCTACTGACACAAGGATTCAACCAACGGGCCTGACACTCTGACCGACGAGCGTCGGAGAGGTTGCATGCTCCGGGAAATCAGGTTGCGTGCCCGAAAAAACAGGACCCTTCGACGGGCGTCGGAAAATCACATAGGCCGTCGGTGACTCGAAGCGACCGACGGTCTTTCCTATAACAGACGGGCAGACCGCCGGTGAGGGAAAAAACCTTTTTGACCCAAAAATTCCCCGTTTCCTCCCACTTCCTACGAAGGCTGATAGAACACATTTCTTGTGAAGCAGGGGACCAAAACCTCCGAATCTCAACCATTTTATACGGACTCGAACATTGATTCCTCATCGGGTAATCTCTAATCCAGACCGCCCCAGGACACGGTGCTTATAGTTGCCCCCAATTTTGGGGAGAACTAGTGCACGAGTGCCTAGATGATCTAAAATTCAGAGAAAGAAACAAAAAAGGAAGAAAAGCGTACCTGTGGCGATTCTTACCTTCCGTGTCCCTCATCGGGTAGACTTCATCTCAGTCTACTAAATGGATGGAAGCGTCCCTACCGGTCTCGCCTTGACCCGTAAGGCGTTTGGTGAGATGCAACATTCTTTAGCTACGATCCCGATTTGGTGAAGTTCCCTTGCTGACCCCCATCCAATCTGCAAGGTGCGTAGCACTCTCTGGCTGCCGCGTGAACTGTGAGATGCAGCACTCTCTGGCTACAATCCCGGTTTGGTAAAGTTCCCTTGCTAACCCCCATCCGATCTATAAGGTGCGTAGCACTCTCTGGCTGCCGCGTGAACTGTGAGATGCAGCACTCTCTGGCTACAATCCTGGTTTGGTGAAGTTCCCTTGCTAGCCCCCATCCGATCTGCAAGGTGCATAGCTCTCTCTGGCTGCTGCATGAACTATGAGATGCCAGTACTCTCTGGGTACAATCCCGGTTTGGTGAAGTTCCCTTGCTAACCCCCATCCGATCTGCAAGGTGCGTAACACTCTCTGGCTGCCGCGTGAACTATGAGATGCAGCACTCTCTGGCTATAATCCCGGTTTGTTGAAGTTCCCTTGCTAACCCCCATCCGATCTACAAGGTGCGTAGCACTCTCTGGCTGCCGCGTGAACTATGAGATGCAGCACTCTTTGGCTACAATCCCGATTTGGTGAAGTTCCCTTGCTAACCCCCATCCGATCTGCAAGGTGTGTAGCACTCTCTGGCTGCCGCGTGAACTGTGAGATGCAGCACTCTCTGGCTATAATTCGGTTTTGTGAAGTTCCCTTGCTAACCCCCATCCGATCTGCAAGGTGCGTAGCACTCTCTGGCTGCCGCGTGAACTTTGAGATGCAGCACTCTATCGCAAAGGATTTTGTTAATTCATGTATGAGTTATTCCCTTTCAATATGCTCATGAATGATTTGGTTTTATTATTTATCATCCTTTTCGTTATCTCATCATCGCTATTTTCATCATGTTTTGTATCATTGTATTGCTTATCATTTTTCTCATCATATGATCATTTTGACTCCTGATATGAATGGGCATAAGAGCGTACAATCGTCTTTAATGTGAATAAAGCATAAATAATGATAGAAATAAACAAACATACAAAGCTGGAAATAAAAGTTTTCCACTAACATCAGCTTTTGTACAATGTATATACAACCGCGACAATAATGAACAAAATACAAAAGAATGTCATCCAAACTCCATGAATGACTATAATGGCGGGTAGTTCGTGAGGTCCTCATCATCCGAGAGGTGAATCGGCTCAGGCTGAAGTGGAGGTGGATACTGAGGCGCAGATGGTCCGGCCCCAGAAGTGTGAGTCTGTCTGAACCTAACCTGAGTGTAGCCATCCAGGAAGGGCTGGGTGCACGTCCTCATGAAGCTCAGGGTGTCAAAAACTGTCCCCCCTAACTGCTTGAAGGCCTGGATCATCTGGTTGGTCTGCTCGCTGGCGGCCTTCCTCATCCGCTCCAGTCTCTGCTCAGTATGCTCCCTGAACTCTCTCATGGACTGGGACAGGGGAGGAACGATCCCTTCTATCGCCTAGACCCGAGACCTAAGAGAATCAAGTGACTCATCAATCATCTGCAAAGTCACATCAATCCTCCAAGATGCCTGATCCTGGGACATCCTCAGATCCTAACCAAGCTGCTCTCTGAGCTCATGCTGTTCCTATATAACCTGCTCCACAAGCCTAGCCTGCTCGTCTCTGATGCTCTCCATAAGCCAGGCCTGCTCCTGCACCATATGGTCAATGAGCTCGACTTACTCCTGGGTCAGATGCTCAATGACCCTGGACTGCTCCTGGATAGCAGCCTACTGTCTGTCTAGTCTCTCCTGGGTACCCCTGTCCCTCTCCTCTAAACGCTGTGAACATGGAGGTCAGGATCTGCGAGATGTCTGGCTGCGGCTGCGATAGACCCTGAGTCAACCCTGATGGCAGAGCTGCAGAAGTGGATGCCCCCGAGTCAATCCCGAAGTAAGGATGAAACCTCTCGGAGGGCCTGAGGGTGGACCGCTATACTCTGGTGCTCGGTGAGGGAACAGGAGTCGATGCCCTGGATGCCGGTGGGGTGCTGAAAAGCTCGTCCATGGTGAACTCCACATCGAAATCCGACGGAGTCCTGCGCTGCTCCTGCTGTGGTGGCGGTGGCGCGGTCTGAGGCTGAGGTGATGCCTGATGCTGCGGGCACTGTAGAGGCTGAGGGGGTGGCTGCTGCTGCTCCTGCTCCGGTCCCAAAGGCAGAAGAGCAAAAGCTCGCCTAGTCTCGTGGATGGTGAGCAACCTGAAGGCCTCAGGCTGCCCCGGCAGCGACAAGATCATGCCCATCTGAACTGCAGCTGACGCGTCAACATAGATCCCCTCATCCAGGGGTCCTCTGAGCCTATCTGGGGGCGACTCCAAAGCCCAAAAGCAATCTGGTGATAACCCCTCCGACTATCACCACTGGGGTTGACCCCCTGCCAAGTCTAACTATGTTAGCCAGGATCTCATGGCTAACATTGAGGCGCTGGCCTACCACCATAGCCCAGAGGCTCCAGATCTCGACCGCGTTAAGCGACCCTGGATTACCAGCCCGACTGAGGTACGAGCTGGAAAGCACTCTGTGTAGGTACCGGAGTGCCTGAGAGGCCAGTACGGTACTCTTCGCTTTATCATGATCATACAGCACTCCTGGCAAATCGATAGCCGCCCAATGGGCGCGCCTCACTGCTCTCTGCGGGACTATAACCCCATCACCTATCGGGAACCCCATCGCCTCCGCGAACCGACGCCTCGTGATGCTAAAATGATGGCCGTCAAACCAAAACTGCACTATGCCCGGCTCGGTGTCCGATCTCTGATACCCTCCATAGTGTAGAGTGGCTAACACCTGCCGTGTAGCCTCGGGGAATGTCTGAAACATGGGGATCTGAAAGTCTATCCATCCAGCACCATCTATCAGTGTGTCTACCTCGGCGGCCATCCCTAGGGCCTCTAGAAATGGCCTAGATATAAAACGACTAGCCCGGAACTCGACCTGGGCTAGCGCCCTGTATCTCTTGGCGGATTCATCGTCCATCTAGCCCGAGACCGCCTCCTCGGGCCAGGCCTGGGGAACTCGTCGTCTCGGAGGCATCCTGCAAAAGAAAAGATTATATCAATTAATTTAATGGAGCGAGCCTTAATAGGCCCAATTTCCAAAACAAAAAGCACATTGGACCTCGTCCGGGCGATAGCGGTCCAGGTATGAGGAGAGAAAGATAAAGAATTGAAAATGAAAATAAAATAAAATAAAATAATCGGGCAGCACCCCAGCAGGGATGTGCCTGACCTCCTGCATGGAAAATACACAGAGCAGGCCTCAGGCCCCAACAAAACAATTGTACATATATATTCATAAGAAATGGGCAGCACCCCGGCAAGGGTGTGCCCCACTTCCTGCACAAAAAGGACAGACTTCAAGCCCCAACTGTAACACCCCAAAACCACCCCAGTAGTTTGAGCCTGTCCGTGTCTGTATGTGTATATTTTGATGTGTGTGTTAAATTGATTTATTTATTTAAAGTGTGTGTATTAGTTGAGAAGAGGAAATAGGCTAGTGTAGGGTATGAGTGGATGTATGGGAATATAGGGTAATAAGAGTTAGCTTAATGTGTGTGATAGTGTATGGAAGTAGGGTGTATTATGGGCAAGTGTCTTTTGGAGAGGAGGACATGTGGCAAGGGGATAAGTGGGCATTTATGAGGTTGGTGAGAGAGAGAGAAATCAGCTTTGTCCCTTTGTTTCCCGTTCACCCTCTCTTCCTCACGCCCTTCTTCTTTTCTTTGCGTTTCTTCTTCGTTCTTCTTCTTCTTTGCCTGATCTTGCTCCCTCTACTCTCCTTTGAGTGATTAAGGTTGGTTAGCTTGTTGATTTGGAAGTTTCAAGGTGAGTTGGGGTTTTAGATTTCTACTTCTTCCTCTTCTCTAGGTTTTGTTTATATGTATGTGTTTGTGGGTTGCCTTTGAATTGATCCTAGTTATTATGGATTTGTGGTTCAGAGGAGGCTCCTAGACCTGATAAAGGAAAAGGAATCGCAAGCGGAAGCGGAGCTCGCGAATAGGAGCTAAGGAGAGAAGGTTTGGGAATTATTCGTATTTTTGTGTATTTTGTGATTTGAGTTTGATAAATGTGTTTATGCTTTGAGTGGGATTATGAGTTAAGTGGTTATAACTTAAATTGAAATTAAAGTGATATGTGATGTAAAAGAGTGAATTTTGTTGAAGGAATTGAGGGAAATTATGTGAATAGTTGTAAGTGATGTTAAAATTGCTGTTTTGGAAATTATTAGAATTAGATATGTAATTGACTTGATTTAATTGAGATAAATGATGATGAAGTTGGGTTTTTATTTATGTTATGAGTTCTGAATGCTTGATTTGCTGAATTTTGAGTTTTGGAATCAATTTTGGAAGTTTGGATGTGAAATTTGTGTGAAATCTGCAGAATTTGGGCGTAAGGGTTGAAAAACCCGTGTCTGTCGCGATCGCGACACTGTCGCGAGCGCGACAGAATGCGGGGGTTTCAATCCTCGCGCCGGCGCGAGAGATGTCGCGCCGAAGAATTCGAGGGAGCTCTCTGTCGCGAGCGCGACAACCATCGCGAGCGCGACAGAGTGCTCGAGCACCAAGCTTGTGTGAGGTTCTCTTCTGTCGCGAGCGCGACAAGTCTCGCGAGCGCGACAGAAGAGCCATTCCCCCGTCCTCTCGCGACCACGAGATCTCTCGCGATCGCGAGATGAGGCGGGGAAGTGTAGCTTGGCTTCTGTCGCGAGCGCGACAGATGTGACTTCCAAACTTGATTTCTTTTCCTTTTTGCTTAATGACTTAATTTCTTTTGCATGCAGTTTTCATTAAAGCTTCGCCTATCTATTTACATGAATTATATGTATGAAAATGTGATAATATTTTGCATAACCTGCTAATGTCGGATAAGTGGATAGTTAGGCATGCCTAATAGAGTTATGTGCCGCTGCAGCTATGTGTACGATTTGGACCCTGATCAGGTCCCCCGTTTGGATCCTCGCGATCCTTCTGTCGAATCTTTCTTAAGATTCTATGTGTAACCACTTGGAATAAAATAAAAAGAATGTTTGATACCTTTGGGTATCTATGTGTTTATCATATAGAACCGATACTCTCAAGTATCTATGTGTACTCGTTATCCACTCATTATGATTAAGCAGGTGTTATTGAGTGCATTTGTGCAAGAATTCTGAATGAGAATGCAAATAAATGAATTGGCTATGTATGATGATATATCTATATATATATAATTGTATTGTCATCATGTGTTTTCTGTTACCGTCACTGTGAGTGGCGGTCATGCATTGTGTGTTTCCCCACTAAGCGATTTCGCTTAGCACGGGTGTTTATCCGTGCAGGTGTGGAAGGTTTTTTTTGTACGCGTGTTCTGGCGTGTCGCATCGGGAAGGCCAACACAACTAGAGATGGGATGTTTTATAGTATAGGCTTTTCCTTCTTTTGTAAGAAATGTATTATTTTGATGGCCCTTATGAACAGTGTATCTTGGGCTTTTGTAAGTTGGTCCCTTTTGTAATCTGATGTAATATGTAAAGAACTATTTCTGTATATTAATAAAAGTGTTCCTATGGTTCTGTATCCCTCTTCTTTCTTTTAAAGTTTTTATTTACGCTGGATATATTATTCTGTATGTGATGTATGTATGTTTGTACTAGTGGGGTGTGACACTCCTATCTATCTTGGGTCCTTCTATCTCTAATCACAAGTAGAAATATCCATGTTATAGGTTGGGGTGTGACATTAGGTGGTATCAGAGCCATTGGTTCTAGGTGTTACTGGGTTTCAGTGTGTTAGTCTGTCTGTTGGGGTTGTGTTGGCCTGATGCGCACTGCGTTTATGTTTTGTAGTTATGGAGTCCGCTCGTGGATCACTCGAGGGGTCAGCAGAAAGTGCAAATCCCCAAGAGCAGGATCCCTCAGTTTCTGGTCCGGCTCAACCTCCTAGGGGACGACCTGAGGTGCCTTTGGGACCAATGGAAGCGATGCTTCAGAGTATGACAAGGGTACTTGAAAGAGTGACAGCACCAAGTGCACCTATAGAAAGGTTAAGAAAGCATGGTGCAGAGTATTTCTTTGGTACTGGTATAGATGAATCTAACAAAGCAGAGATGTGGTTAGAGAAGACATCCAGAGTACTTAGGGAAATAAGATGCCCGCCGGAGCAAGAAGTGGAGTGTGCCTTGTCTTTGTTACAAGGTTCAGCTTATGATTGGTGGAAATTGGTGACTAGTCAACCGCAAATTCCTGAACCGATAACATGGGAGTTCTTTGAGGATGAGTTTCAGAATCGGTATGTGACCAAAGCATATAAGGATGCCAAGTGGGCGCAGTTTTTAACTCTTAAGCAAAGAACGATGTCTGTAGCTGAGTATGAGGATGAGTTTACCAAGCTGAGCAAATATGCGCCGCCAAGGGTTCTTACAGAAGAGTTTCGATGTCAGCACTTTGAAGCAGGCTTGAATGAATCTTTAAAAGTGATGTTAATATCATTGATGTCGGCTCCGAATGTGAGGTATTATCAGTTAGTACAAGCAGCCTTGAGGGCGGAGCGTTCTGAGAATATTTTGAGAGAGAAGGCTCAAAGAAGAAAATCTGCTAGAGGTGGTTCTTCTTCAGGCAAGAGAACAAGAGAATCACAAGGAAACTTTGCTGATGAGTCAGTAGCTAGTCCGGCCCCTAGAGGGAGAAGGCAGGGTTTATCCCGGGGAGCGGGTTCAGGTAGAGGAGATGGCCCTCCCCGATGTTCGTATTGTAATAAACCACATTGGGGTGAGTGTCGATGGTTAACAGGAGGCTGTTTTAGATGTGGTTCCACGGATCATATACTCGCGAATTGTCCGAGTCGATATGGAGATCCTTCGGGACAACAGGAAGGGAGTCGAGCTGGATCAAATGTACCCCAAGGAAGTCGTAATAGGGGTAGAGGAAGGGGTCGAGGTGGAAGATCTCGAGATAGAGAAGCCTCGGAAACAGTGGATCGCCCTGTGCCATCATCTGGTAGAGCTTATGCTATGAAAGCCCGAGAGGAACAGAATGCTCCTGAAGTGATTGCTGGTAAGTTTTCTTTGCTTGATTCTGAAGTTTATGCTTTGATTGACCCGGGGTCTACCCATTCCTATGTGTGTTCTGGTAAGTTATGGGATAGTTTGGGTAGTGAGGAGAAGATGGAATATGAAATTTGTGTATCCAGTCCGTTGGGTCAGAGTATTATGGTTAATCGGGTTTGTCGGAAATGCCCTTTGAAGATTCAGAATATAGAGTTTGTCGTGGATTTAATTTGTTTGCCTTTTCATGAGTTTGATATTATTTTGGGGATGGATTGGCTAGATAAGCACCGAGCAGTAGTAGACTGTCATAGGAAAGTAATGGTTTTGAGAGATAAAGATCATTTACCAGTAATTGTGAAAGGAATTGGAAGTAGTTCTTTACATAATGTGGTATCAGCTATGAAAGCCAGAAGATTCATCAGGAAGGGATGTGAAGCTTTTCTGGCTGTGGTTTTGGATTCACGGAGAGGTCAAGTTAAGATTCAAGATATTCCGATTGTAAGAGATTTTGTCGATGTTTTTCCGGAAGAGTTACCGGGGTTACCTCCCGAGAGAGAGGTTGAATTGTCAGTAGAGATTCTGCCGGGTACAGCTCCGATTTCAAAGGCTCCTTATAGAATGGCTCCAATGGAATTGAAGGAATTGAAGAGTCAGTTACAGGAATTGTTGGATAAAGGATTCATCCGGCCTAGTGTGTCACCGTGGGGTGCTCCAGTATTGTTTGTCAAGAAAAAGGATGGAACCCTTCGGATGTGCATTGATTACCGACAGCTTAATAAAGTGACTATTAAGAATAAGTATCCACTGCCGAGAATTGAAGATCTTTTTGATCAGTTAAGAGGAGCAGGGGTATTCTCTAAGATAGATTTGAGATCAGGCTATTATCAGTTGGGGGTTAAAGAAACGGATGTGGCAAAGACGGCTTTTCGGACGCGTTACGGTCACTATGAATTTTTAGTAATGCCTTTCGGTCTGACAAACGCGCCTGCAGCCTTTATGGATCTGATGAACCGAGTTTTTCGACCGTATCTGGATAAGTTTGTTGTGGTATTCATTGACGACATTTTGGTGTATTCCAGAAATCAACAAGAACATAAGGAACATTTGAGGCTGGTGTTGCAAATGTTGAGAGATCATCAGCTGTATGCGAAACTCAGCAAGTGTGAGTTTTGGTTAAAGGAAGTGACCTTCCTTGGACATGTGATATCAGCAGAAGGTGTACGTGTTGATCCAAGTAAAATTGAAGCGATTGTTAAGTGGATGCCTCCGAAGAATATACCTGAGGTGAGAAGTTTTCTGGGTTTAGCAGGGTATTATCGACGGTTTGTTCAAGGGTTTTCAGTGTTAGCATCTCCTTTGACCAAGCTTCTTCGGAAGGATGTTAAGTTTGTTTGGACTGAAAAGTGTCAAGTCAGTTTTGATCGTTTAAAAGAGTTGTTGGTTAAAGCTCCTGTGCTCACGCAGCCGGTTTCGGGTAAAGAGTACACTATGTATAGTGATGCTTCGGGTATTGGCTTAGGGTGTGTTCTGATGCAAGGGAATAAAGTAATAGCTTACGCCTCGAGACAGTTGAAGCCTCATGAGCGGAACTACCCGACTCACGATCTGGAGTTGGCAGCGGTAGTGTTTGCGCTTAAGATTTGGCGGCACTACTTGTATGGGGAGACGTGCAGAATTTTCACCGATCACAAGAGTCTCAAGTATTTGTTAACACAGAAGGAGTTGAATTTAAGGCAGCGGAGATGGTTAGAGTTATTCAAGGATTATGACTGTATCATTGATTATCACCCGGGTAAAGCTAATGTGGTAGCTGATGCTCTGAGCAGGAAGTCTTTGTCTGCTTTGCTGGCTAGCCGAGGTAGATGGAGGTTTGATTCTGAAGGTGCTTTGATTGCTCAACTTAGAGTTAAGCCAAGTTTGAGATCTGAAATTGCAAGGGCACAGTTAGATGATCATGTACTTCAGCGTGTTTGTCATGCAGTGAAAGAGGGCAAGCGGACAGAATATCTGATAGACAGTGAAGGAGTGCTTAGGCATGGGAATCGGTTATGTGTGCCTGATGTTGGTGAGTTAAGAAAGAAATTGTTACAAGAAGCTCACTCTTCAGTCTTCACTATG
Source organism: Excoecaria cochinchinensis (assembly GCA_947683425.1). Taxonomy (NCBI): domain Eukaryota; kingdom Viridiplantae; phylum Streptophyta; class Magnoliopsida; order Malpighiales; family Euphorbiaceae; genus Excoecaria; species Excoecaria cochinchinensis. Next base: position 27,166,453 of record CANTUQ010000004.1, read on the forward strand.
CATCCTGGTGGAAATAAGATGTATCAAGATTTGAAGCAATACTATTGGTGGCCAGGAATGAAGAGAGAGATAACAGAATTTGTTTCAAGGTGCCTTACCTGCCAGCAAGTGAAAACCGAGCATCAAGTGCCATCGGGATTGCTTCATCCCTTACCCATTCCTCAATGGAAATGGGATGACATCACGATGGATTTTGTATCTGGTTTGCCTATGACTCAGCGTAAACATGATTCGGTATGGGTTATAGTAGATCGATTGTCAAAGTCTGCACATTTTCTACCTGTGAGAGTGGATTACTCGATGGATAAGTTGGCGGAACTGTATGTGGATGAGATAGTCCGGTTGCATGGGATTCCGTCATCCATTGTATCAGATCGAGATCCTCGCTTTACATCTAAGTTTTGGAAAGAACTTCAAGCAGCTTTGGGAACACGGTTAAATTTCAGCACTGCTTTCCATCCGCAGTCTGATGGGCAATCAGAAAGGGTTATTCAGATCCTAGAGGATATGCTTCGAGGTTGTGCTTTAGAGTTTTCAGGAAGCTGGGATCGGTATGTGTCCTTGATGGAATTTGCGTATAATAACAGTTACCAAGTGAGCATTGGTATGGCTCCTTATGAAGTGTTGTATGGACGGAAGTGTAGAACGCCAGTATGTTGGACTGAGTTGTCAGAAAAGGCTATGATAGGTCCGGATATAGTGAGGGATACTGAAGAAAAAGTAAGGGTTGTGCAACAGAACTTGAAAGCAGCAAAAGATCGACAGCGTTCTTATGCTAATTTGAAGCGCAGAGATATACAGTACGAAGTGGGGGATAGAGTTTTCTTGAAGGTGTCACCGTGGCGTAAGGTTCTCCGTTTCGGAAAGAAAGGCAAGTTAAGTCCACGCTTTATTGGGCCGTATGAGATTCTAAGGAAAGTAGGTCCAGTAGCGTATCAACTAGCTTTGCCTTTGGAGTTAGCTAGATTACATGACGTTTTTCATGTATCTATGCTCAGGAGATATCGGTCAGATCCTTCACATGTGTTACCAGTGCAAGATATCCGGATTCAGTCAGACTTTTCTTTTGATGAAGAACCAAAAAGGATTTTGGATCGGGAAGTCAGACAGCAACGGAATAAGCAGATACCGTTAGTCAAAGTTCTTTGGCAGCATCATGGTATTGAAGAAGCTACATGGGAACCAGAGGACGCTATGAGATTGCAATATCCTCAGTTGTTTGGATCAGGTAAGAATTTCAAGGATGAAATTCTGTTAAGTGGGGGAGTATTGTAACACCCCAAAACCACCCCAGTAGTTTGAGCCTGTCCGTGTCTGTATGTGTATATTTTGATGTGTGTGTTAAATTGATTTATTTATTTAAAGTGTGTGTATTAGTTGAGAAGAGGAAATAGGCTAGTGTAGGGTATGAGTGGATGTATGGGAATATAGGGTAATAAGAGTTAGCTTAATGTGTGTGATAGTGTATGGAAGTAGGGTGTATTATGGGCAAGTGTCTTTTGGAGAGGAGGACATGTGGCAAGGGGATAAGTGGGCATTTATGAGGTTGGTGAGAGAGAGAGAAATCAGCTTTGTCCCTTTGTTTCCCGTTCACCCTCTCTTCCTCACGCCCTTCTTCTTTTCTTTGCGTTTCTTCTTCGTTCTTCTTCTTCTTTGCCTGATCTTGCTCCCTCTACTCTCCTTTGAGTGATTAAGGTTGGTTAGTTTGTTGATTTGGAAGTTTCAAGGTGAGTTGGGGTTTTAGATTTCTACTTCTTCCTCTTCTCTAGGTTTTGTTTATATGTATGTGTTTGTGGGTTGCCTTTGAATTGATCCTAGTTATTATGGATTTGTGGTTCAGAGGAGGCTCCTAGACCTGATAAAGGAAAAGGAATCGCAAGCGGAAGCGGAGCTCGCGAATAGGAGCTAAGGAGAGAAGGTTTGGGAATTATTCGTATTTTTGTGTATTTTGTGATTTGAGTTTGATAAATGTGTTTATGCTTTGAGTGGGATTATGAGTTAAGTGGTTATAACTTAAATTGAAATTAAAGTGATATGTGATGTAAAAGAGTGAATTTTGTTGAAGGAATTGAGGGAAATTATGTGAATAGTTGTAAGTGATGTTAAAATTGCTGTTTTGGAAATTATTAGAATTAGATATGTAATTGACTTGATTTAATTGAGATAAATGATGATGAAGTTGGGTTTTTATTTATGTTATGAGTTCTGAATGCTTGATTTGCTGAATTTTGAGTTTTGGAATCAATTTTGGAAGTTTGGATGTGAAATTTGTGTGAAATCTGCAGAATTTGGGCGTAAGGGTTGAAAAACCCGTGTCTGTCGCGATCGCGACACGTCGCGAGCGCGACAGAATGCGGGGGTTTCAATCCTCGCGCCGGCGCGAGAGATGTCGCGCCGAAGAATTCGAGGGAGCTCTCTGTCGCGAGCGCGACAACCATCGCGAGCGCGACAGAGTGCTCGAGCACCAAGCTTGTGTGAGGTTCTCTTCTGTCGCGAGCGCGACAGAAGAGCCATTCCCCCGTCCTCTCGCGACCACGAGATCTCTCGCGATCGCGAGACGAGGCGGGGAAGTGTAGCTTGGCTTCTGTCGCGAGCGCGACAGTCGTCGCGAGCGCGACAGATGTGACTTCCAAACTTGATTTCTTTTCCTTTTTGCTTAATGACTTAATTTCTTTTGCATGCAGTTTTCATTAAAGCTTCGCCTATCTATTTACATGAATTATATGTATGAAAATGTGATAATATTTTGCATAACCTGCTAATGTCGGATAAGTGGATAGTTAGGCATGCCTAATAGAGTTATGTGCCGCTGCAGCTATGTGTACGATTTGGACCCTGATCAGGTCCCCCGTTTGGATCCTCGCGATCCTTCTGTCGAATCTTTCTTAAGATTCTATGTGTAACCACTTGGAATAAAATAAAAAGAATGTTTGATACCTTTGGGTATCTATGTGTTTATCATATAGAACCGATACTCTCAAGTATCTATGTGTACTCGTTATCCACTCATTATGATTAAGCAGGTGTTATTGAGTGCATTTGTGCAAGAATTCTGAATGAGAATGCAAATAAATGAATTGGCTATGTATGATGATATATCTATATATATATAATTGTATTGTCATCATGTGTTTTCTGTTACCGTCACTGTGAGTGGCGGTCATGCATTGTGTGTTTCCCCACTAAGCGATTTCGCTTAGCACGGGTGTTTATCCGTGCAGGTGTGGAAGGTTTTTTTTGTATGCGTGTTCTGGCGTGTCGCATCGGGAAGGCCAACACAACTAGAGATGGGATGTTTTATAGTATAGGCTTTTCCTTCTTTTGTAAGAAATGTATTATTTTGATGGCCCTTATGAACAGTGTATCTTGGGCTTTTGTAAGTTGGTCCCTTTTGTAATCTGATGTAATATGTAAAGAACTATTTCTGTATATTAATAAAAGTGTTCCTATGGTTCTGTATCCCTCTTCTTTCTTTTAAAGTTTTTATTTACGCTGGATATATTATTCTGTATGTGATGTATGTATGTTTGTACTAGTGGGGTGTGACACTCCTATCTATCTTGGGTCCTTCTATCTCTAATCACAAGTAGAAATATCCATGTTATAGGTTGGGGTGTGACACCAATAGCAGCACAAATATATCATACTTATATACATTTGCTACCATGCATAGGAATTCCTATTTCTAAGGGAACATATTTTATAGGCAATATCATGCAAAGGTTTGACTAATTAGCATGCTAAAATTATATAAAAACCAGCAGCGTCTACCCTTAATTTCTAAGGTAAACTTAAGCAATATACTCATTTTAAAAGCAAAAAGAAGAAGAAGAAGAAAAGGAAATAAACCAAAATTAAATGAGGAAGTGATTGGTTATTTTACCTGTAATTTGCAGAAAATTATAGGAAATGAAGAAAAGTGCTTCCTCGGATGACCGGTCGAACGAAAAGGGCCAAAAAAAAGCAAGAAAAATGAAAAAAGGAAGAAAAAGAGTGCAGAAAACGACAAAAAACCGAGAGGGAGAGAAAAAGAGAAAATGGCAAAACTACTCGTCCGTCGGTCATAAGGCCATTATATAGATTTCGTGACCGACGGGCTGGGCACCGCTAGAGGCGACCGACGGGCTGGGCATCTGTCGCTTACCATTCCCCATCAAATGCAAAATTAATGCATGTGATGCAAAATGCTGACGTATGCAAACTTCCAGGTGGACGATTACCGACGGGCAAGTCGTCTCTCTTGAGGCACGGGCAGGCCGTCTCTCTTGAGGCTCGGGTAGGCCGTCTGTGGCGCTTCGCTATAAATTTCATCGATTTTTCTGAGTTCTTGTGTCTTCTCATTTTCTCAACATTTTTCTAACTCTTATTCTTTAATTTTAACCAGATGTCATCTCCTCTCCTCCAGAAGATGCACCGCATCTTAGACGACAACTGTACTTGGGAAAACGACACTCTCCCCCCTCTTTCCGGCCTGAAACACCTGCGCAGGGCTAAGGTAGACCACAACCTTCTTTTGGCTGCAACCCATTTCTAGAACCCCCGATTTCACGTCTTCAAGTTCATGTACCAGGAGTTATGCCCCCTATCTGAGGAGTTAGCTGCCATTGCCGGTGCCTGGTATCCCCCTAATGCTCTACCTTGTATTCCACGTTGCGATTTACTCCAGACTCGGGACATCGCTCTGTCTTTAGGTATAGTCCCTTCTGAGGTTGCGCAGTTGGTTCCCCTGGGTTCTACCCTCTCTTTGGAGCCACTGGTCGAGGCTCTAGATAGATTCTCTGACGTCCCCACCTACCGAGTAAGCATCGTATTCTTATTTTGCATGATGAGCTTCTTGACTGTGGTTCAAAGGGGTTTGATCAGCGATCTTCGCTTGTTTGCGGCTTTGGACAACTTTCGCCGCGGGCTATCTCCCTTTCCACTTATTCTAGCTGAGACCATTCTAGGCGTAGATGCTGTATGCTCTGGATCCACTCCCACGTTCACGGGAAGCCCCTTATTGCTCCAGGTACGTCATTAATTTAAAGGTAGTGCATCCCTTATGGATTTTCGCACTAGCTTTTCTTGGCGGGAAGCGCGTCTTTTCGGATTTTCACACAACCCTATGCCTTATTTTTGCCTGAAGTAAATCCTACTTACTCCAGCAGCTTTTTTTTTATCAGGTCTGGATACAAGAGAAGCTGAGAATGTTGTCAGAGCCACCTCCCCGAATCATTTCATAGTACTCCTCAAGACACTTCCTCCCGCATCGATGGCTGTATACATGCGCCACTGCTGATGATGGCATTGCCAGATTTAGCGAGATGTCGGATGACGATACCAGTTTCATGTTTACCTGGCTCCCTCTGTCCCATGCGATCATTGATGGACCATCGGGGTGTGTTCCCCTCTGTGGGCTCCATCAGGCTACTTTCTATATCACAGTTTGGTGTGTTCGCCAGCTTGGGATGATCCAGGATGTGGTGAGGTCCCACTATCTTTTCGGGGAGGAGTTCTTTCTAATGCCTTTGCTTCTCGGTATCATGAACTGTGGAGCCGACTACTGGTGAAGACTGTCATTCCTCGGTTCGGAGCTCATTTTGTGGCTTCCACTAGCGAGTATAAGAGATGGGTCCTTAGCCCGGCATCTGACAATAGGACGCGAGGGCTCAAACATCAGACTGGCGAGAGCAGCAGAAGGATCTAGCTTAGTTTACATATGTACACTTTTTGAGTAACATTTCTTTTTAATGCAGAACTAGAAAATGATGGAAATGAGAAGAATAGTTCTTATTTTATTTCACGAAATTATGTACATTTCCATAGAATTTCAGCATACATGATCAGTTTTGACATTTAACTCGACTGTGCATGCCCTATCAATACATGAAACCAAATTTTAACAGCATCGTCTCCTGTTACCAATCGGCCCTCTCGGGTTTTCACGATTGGACATTTTCTCTCATGCCTCTAATTTTTGCACATGATGCCTTTTTTGGGTTTTCACCCTGTCGAGGCGCCCAATTTTAGCAAGGCCGCCTTTTTTCGATTTTCAACCTGCGGGCACTTTATTCTCTTCTTTTTATTTTACTGTTTTTAGCCATGGAACCTTTTGAGTCTGTCTATATTGATCGGTTCCTTAAATTCGTTGCCATCGCTATCCGATAGAATTGCAGCTCCTTTAGACAATAGCTTCTTGAGGATAAACGGCCCTTCCCAGGTTGGTCTAAATTTTCCTCTGATATTCGGTACACCTGGCCTCATCTGTTTGAACACCAAGTCCCCCTCCTTCAGCGGATGCCTTCTCACCTTCTTCCCAAATGATCTGGCCAGCCTCTTCTGATAGATCTGATTGTGATAGTAAGCTTTCAGCCTACTCTCATCTAATAAGTTCAAATGCTATAACCTCTGTTGTGCCCACTCGGCCTCCAGAATCCGAGCCTCCATGGCTACTCTCAGCGATTTGAGCTCTATCTTGACTGGCAACACTGCCTCTGTCCTATAAACCAGAGAATATGGCGTAGCGCCCGTAGATGTCCTCACCGTCATTCTGTAACCCCACAGTGCAAATGGTAGCTTTTTCGCCCAGTTTTTGTAGGTTTGGACCATCTTGGCTAGGATCTTCTTCACATTCTTATTGGCGGCCTCTACTGCCCCGTTAGCTTGTGGTCGATAGGGAGAGGATTTATGGTGCTCAATTCCGTACTTCTCAAGAAGCTTCCTGGTTTCTCCCAAGAATTGCACCCCGTTATCGGACACTATGTGATGTGGGAGGCCGTATCTGCAGATCAGATTTCTTTCAAGTAACTTTGCCATATCCCATGCATCGATCTTCTTAAAGGACTCCGCCTCTACCCATTTGGTGAAATAGTCGATTGCGACTATTATGTATCTGTGCCCATTAGATGCTATAGGACGGATCTCCCCAATGATATATATTCCCCAAGCAGCGAATGGCCAAGGTGATTTTAGGCTATGTAGCTCTGACACTGGCAAGTGCCTTAAATCTGCGTACTGCTGGCATAGCTGGCACTGCTTGACATATTTTGAGCAATCGTTGTCCATCGTAAGCCAATAGAAGCCTTGCCTTATGATCTTCTTTGCCAGGGTTAACCCATTCATGTGAGCCCCACAAACGGCTACATGGGTTTCTTCCATCACCCTCCAGGCTTTCCTTTCGTCCAAGCACCTGAGCTGGATACCATCTGCCTGCCTTTTGTATAGCACCCCGTCTAAGGATATGAACTGAGTGGATAGCTTTCAGATCATCCTCTGATCTTTCTCGGTGGCTTCCTCTGGAAATCTCGCATTTTCCAAATAATTCATGATCTCAAAGTACCATGGCTTTCCATCTGCTACTTCCACTTCCATTATTGGTTTGATCTCGAAGCTGGGCCTCTCAGAACTCGAAATCAGGATAGGCTTCATAGCTATCCCTTCAAGATTATCCCATATCAACACCAGAGTTGCCAGTGCATCAGCCATACGGTTCTCCTCTCTCGACATATTCAGCTTCATTGTTGGTGACCCTATACCTCAACTTCTTAGCCAACGGGAGCTTCTCATCATCTGGGGTCATCAAAATGATTCCAACTCCTGCCCCCTTGTTATTTACAGCCCCATCAAAATATAACTGCCATCCTTGGACAGAAATTGTGGCTATGCTCTCATCAGGAAAATTTAATTCAGGTGTGTCGCCCTGGATGGGATGATCAGCAAGAAACTCCGCTACTGCTCGCCCCTTGATAGTTTTGCAAGTGATGTATATGACATCGAACTCTTGTAGCAATAGCAACCACCTTCCCATCTTACTAAGTAAAGACGGCGCTTCTTGCAAATACCTCAAAGGATTCTGCTTTGCCACTGCCTGAACTCTGTACGAATGGAAGTAGTGCCTAAGCTTCTTTGACACCCAAATCACTGCCAGGCAGATCTTCTCCACTTCAGCATATTTGATCTCATAGGCCAGGAACTTCTTGCTGAGATAGTAAACCGCGAATTCCACCATGAACTCATCCTCTTGAGCCATCATGGCTCCCACGGAACCATCCTCCACTACCAGATACAAGATAAGCGGCTTGATTGGTTGCGGTGGCCTTAGCACCGGTGGATTCAGTAGATATTCCCTGATGCTATCAAAAGCTATCCGGCAGTTTTCATTCCAAACCATAGGCTAATCCTTTTTGAGCAACTTGAAGATTGGCTCGCATATCGAAGTGAGCTTCGCAATGAATCGGCTAACATATTGTAGCTTGCCTAGGAAGCTTCTTCCCTCTTTCTCTTTCTGTGGCACTGGCATCTCTCTGATGCTCCTCACCTTGTTCGGGTCAATTTTAATTCCCCTCTGGATGACGACATGCCCCAGTAGCTTTCCTGAAGTTACTCCGAAGATACACTTCTTGGGATTAAGTCGCAGGCTGTACTTATCAATCCTAGTGATGAACTTCTCTAAAGCTTCGAAATAGGCCTCCCTAGTGGCTGACTTGACCATTATGTCATCTACATACACCTCCACTTCCTTGTGGATTAAGTCGCTTAGGATCTTTGTTGCCATTCTCTAGTACGTAGCCCCCGCATTCTTTAGGCCGAAAGGCATTACTCTATAGGTGTAGGTCCCCCATTCCATGATGAAAGCTATTTTAATCCGGTCGACTATCCTGTTAAGGATCTGGTTGTATCCTACATAACCATCCCCAAAATTGTACATCACACAGTTGGTGGCACTATCTATTAAGACGTCAATATGGGGTAGCGGAAAATCGTCTTTAGGGCAAGCCTTGTTCAGATCTCGATAATCCACACATACCCTTACCTTTTCGTTCTTCTTGGCTACAGGGACTACATTTGCTAGCCATGTAGGATACTGCACTTTAACCAGGAATTTAGCTTCGATCTGCCGCCGAATCTCCTCTTTAACCTTGTTTGCCCATTTTAGCCTAAGCCTCCTCAACTTCTGTTTTACAGGCTTATGGTCCGGATACGTCGGAATAGCATGCTCTGCGATGTCCCGATCAATTCCTGGCATGTCATCGTAGGTCCAGGCAAAAACTTTTTCATATTTTTTTATTATTCTCTCAAATTTTTCTCTCATCAGGAGTTATATTCGATGCTATTAAGATTTCCTTCGGATTTTCCGAGGTTCCAAGATTAAAAGACGCAGTGTCAGTGGAATCAATATCAAAAATAGATGGGATATGATCATGTTCATGCATGTTGAGATCATTGGAAACATCACACAAATAAGAAAAATCATTCATCTTACTAATAATATTATTATTGTCATTTACATCATAAAAAAGTTCCGGAATAAAAAGACAATCTAAGCTAGTATCTTCTTCAGCTTTCGTTAAGGTCGATGCTACAACAGCTTGTGCCTCGGCTTCTTGGCTTGGCAGAGGCCTTTCAGCTATCCCTGAGGAAATCTTCAAATCCCCAATCTTCAGTTCTGACTCTACCATTTTTTCCTTCTCTTTAAGCCTGGCAACTAACATCTTCTCGGTGACAACCTCTTCGGGCTCATCCCTACCCCAGGTAATGCATTGGGTCATAACTTCCTCATCCCAGAAGTCTTTAGCCGTTTTTATAACTCCCATGTCCCAGTCAAAAATATCACTGAAGATCTCAAATCCAGGGACGATTTTTCCATTCACCCATTGTGGCTCATCTTCACCAGTGTAAGAGCATACTGAGGATGCGGGCACAAAGCTTTCTGAAATGTGAGGGATCTTTTCCGTCGTCTTCTTCGTGCCAAGTCCGCCTTTGTATCCCAAACCCTTCCGATCTTTCCGACCTCGAGTAGTGATTGCGGATTGCGGCCCTTGCAAATTTCTACCAAGACCAGCCCCAGGGAGATAGTGCATCCTCTTCATCATATTTACCACTAGAGGGCTATCCAATGACCTCTGCTCTTCCCCTATCATTGATATATGAAAACCACTGAATGGCTAATTAGCAATCTCTAGGGCCGATACCTGATTATCCCTGGCCACCTTAATGGTTACCACTTCGCCTTTATGTGGGAATTTTATTATCTGGTGTAGCGTAGATGGCACCCCCCTAGTTTATGAAACCAGGGCCTCCCAAGCAATGCCGAGAAGTTGGCCGATATTGGCAAAACTACAAATTATGTCTCCGTCTCAATAGGTCCAGCCTTAACCAAAGTCTTGAACGTCCCTGAAGCTTGCCTTCTAGAATTATCGTAAGCTGTAATAGTCAAATCTGACTCGCTAAGCATACCCTCATCCAAGCCGAAAGCTTGAAGCTCCACCAGAGGGCAAACATTTATAGATAACCAGTCGTCTACTATAACGCAAGCAGTGTGCTCACCACTGATTTGCGCCTTAATGTACAGCGGTCGGTTATGATTACATCCTTCAACTAGCAAGTCGGCATCAGAATACACTAATCTCTCTCCTGATCCCCCTTTTACAAGGTCTAAAAATTCTGATGGAGAGATTGTAGTAGCCACAGTAGACTCAGTCAAAGCTTCTACCAACTTTTGTCTATGAGAAGGGGACTACCTCAGAAGATCCCATATGGAAATTTGAGCCGTGGTCTTCTTCAACTGTTTGACTATCTGATTCTCTTCTAGCTCTTTCTCTGTTGGTGCCTGCGCTGGTTCCGGTGACCTTTCTATCTCTGGGACTACTCTTCCACTTCTCGTTACAGCTCCTATTTCTTTTCCCTCTTCATCTGACTTCCACATATCCAAAGATATTTCACCTTCCTCCTCATTCTCTTCACCGTTTTTGCTACTAGACCAACAATCAATTGTCGCTACAGACATCCTTTCCCCCTTGGCCTTAGGGCGAGTAACAGTAACATACTCATTCCCATACAAGTCCTGCAGCACGTACCATTCTGGTAAGGTTGATCCAATTATGAACACAGGTGGCGGCACAGCATTATAGCTAGGCTTCCGTTTTTCCTCTCTCCGCTCGGGGTCAGTGATTTGTTTGCTGTCAATCAAATCCTGGATCGAGTGCCTCAACGCCTTGCAATTATCCGTTAAATGGCCCGTATGCTGATGGAAGGCATAGTACTCATTTTCTTTATGCCCCGGCGCCCCTTGCGTCATAGCAGGCCTGGGAGGCAATGGCAGCAACTTCCCTTCTTTCATCAACCTTCTTAAAACCCAAGACAGTGGCCTTCCTAAGTTCGAAAACTACTTCGGGGTAGTTGCGTCAGTAGCAGACACCTCAACCGCTCTTCTGGTGCTACCATTGGGACCGGGTGGCCTATTTATCCCTTGACTGGTATTAGTTCTCTTAGCATAATTGTCATTGCTCGCCTTTTGGGCAAAGTATTCCCCTTCCGCTTCTATGGCTATGTCCTTCAAGGACTCCCAGTCTTTTAGACCCTTCATCTTTAAACCTTCTTTCAAGTACGTGCTCGCGTTCTTGATGAACAAACGGATCTAGTCTTGAGTGTCTGGCTTTCTCCTCATCTAGATTACTCTAGTCCGCCAGCGGGTTAGGTAGTCATGGAAGGATTCCCCGGCCTTCTGCTGAAGCAATTCCAAATCCTTGAGGGTCACCTCCATCCTTGTGTTGCAGTCGTATTGCCTTAAAAACTCCTCTGTGAGGATATCCCAATCCTCCTTGGTTCGGCAATCGAGGCTGTGGTACCAATCAATGGCAAGGCCACTTAGGCTCAAGCAAAAGTACTCCACTTTCTGCCTCTTGGACAAGGTAGTCCCCTTCATGATCAAGGAATACTGCTTTACATGGGCGGTCGGGTCAGAATTAGGAACATCAGGCATCTTGAAATTGTATGGGATTGGGTCATCTCCCTCCAGCTCCTTATCTTCTGGGTTCATCCCTTGGCCTCTACCCAACATATGGGCCATAGCCTCAAACTTTTCTTCCATCTTCTTCCAGATGAACTCTTCGGTCTGTGGTGCCTTCCCCTCTCAGATACAATGCTCATCTTGTCATCTGCATCCTCTCGGTCATCTTCTAACCTCAGCGCTTGTATCCTTCTCTGGACCCCGGAAGCCACTAATCTCAGATTTATAGGTGGTGGTCGAATCGGTTCCTCCTATCTTTCTACTCTTTCCTCTTCCCGCTCATTTTGTCTCATGGGAAGAGGAGGAGGATTCTGCGGAGCAGCCTGCGGAGCCATTACAGCTAACATATTCATCATACGGCCTTCGAATTCCTCAAACCTTCTACCCACTTCTTCGGCAATCAAAGCCCTAGTAGCATCACTTTCCCTTGGTGAGTTTGCCATCTCTGATACGGTACCACTGATTTCTGAATGGGTTCCTAGAAGACTCTCTCTCTCTTGCAGCTCAAATACAGAAACTTTGATCAGTCGTCCGGTCGGTCCTCTCGTCCACCCAGGCAGATCTATGATGGCTGTATAGATAAGGTGTCAGAATGATGCATGAAATGCAGATGAGATGCATGGACGTGATATGCAACATCCACAAATCACAGGCAAGCAGATAGGTCCTTCCACCCTTATTGCTCCCACACACGTGGTCGTGCGGTCTCTTTCCTATGCAGGATTAATCCACAGGTCAGCGGGGAACCCGCTGGACATGGATGGTATACGACGAAAAATCGACAGCATAACACTCCTATGCTAATGTATAAGTGCATGGATAATGATCATCATGTATTTAGACATCCCAAATATATCGGCAGGGCCCTACCAGGGCATGGAAGCCTTTTGCTAGTTTACCAAGCAAGACATCTAGATTTACCCAATACATAATGACCCATACAGCAAGCATGATATTATGGTTTACATCACCTAGGGAGAGTATCTACGGCCATTATATGAGCTTTGGTCGAGGGAGATATTACTTTAAGGCTACCCAAGCATGATCCCTGCCAAGGGGTCTAGCTCATCACAAGCATAATGACCTATCGGGTCATTATTTTATATACCAAAAGGTACGAAGCTTGGGCTGGTGATTATCCTTAACACTTCCCAACATTGAGTAAATATAGGGTTGTGCTTCGGGAATGCACCGAGGTTAGGAAGGGACCAATCTAGCATATTCTAAGGCTCTAATGGGATGTAAATGCAAATTTGAAAGAAAGCGAATTTATAAACTAAAATTTAATCATAAATTTTAATCAAGGTATTTTCAAATCGAAGTCTCAACTATTGTCCCCAGTGGAGTCGCCACTATGACGCGAGCCAGACCCCGCGGCCACCCCTCTGACCGCCCGCTTGAGGGCGATCGGGCAATTGACGATCCATTGGCAACTTGCAAATGATTTGCGAGTGCGTCTATTTTGGGCAACAAGGAGGTTTCATGGAGTCGCCACCCAATAGAATATTGGAAAAGTATCTCTCGCCTTGGAGAGCCTAAGACTGCGCTTATTATCCATTTTGGGCCAACCAAAGGGGTCTTGGAGGGTAAACCTCTCTCCCTAAGGAGCCTAGGATTAATGCCTAAGTTTCGTGACACAAGAGGTGTCTTGGAGGTCTTAGTTTCAACGAGTAATCGGAAAGGCCTGTCGCCCCGTTGAGCCCGATGACCAGAGCTGGGTTCGGGACTTCTCATCTATTTCTACCTCGATTATTTTTATGATTAAATTTTGAATTCATTAATTCACTCCCTTTCCACACGATGCAATTGAATTAAAAGCGCAGTTTATTCACGTGTTAAAGCAATAGATAAATAAAGGAATATTAAATCAAAAATTACAATAACACTAGGAGCGGAATACAACTCCCATTTATAAATGTGCAATACATACATAAGACGGGAGATTATTTATTTTTAGGACTTTGGTCCTCGCATGCATTTATTATAAAAAAATTACGTTTTTATTGTGGAAATTTTTCGTTGGATAAAAGATAGGACATTGGGTCCTTAATTTTATGAAAATCGCACTTTATTAAATATAAAACATTCATCAATTTTTATATTTAACGAGATGCAAAAAGGTATATTCATGTACATAAAATAATTAATAAATAAGTAAATGAATGAAATCACTAAGAAGGTTAGAAAACTAAACCGGACGGAATCCTCCAAGCATGGTAAATCACCCCTCGAGCTCAGAACAGTCCAGGAAATTCATATATGCTCATAAAAAGTTCATGGGTGTTAATATACAAAAAGCGCAATATAAATAAAGCTCTAAAACTTGAGAGAGATGGAAAAGGGGAAAGAAAAGGGGTTTAAAAAATGGAGATAGGACCCAAGGACAGCCACTGCCGAGTGACCGACGGGCGTCGGTGAAGGTGACCAGTGTGTCCCCTCGCTCACTCAAGAGAGGGCATCTGTGGGTGGGGTGACCGATGGGCGTCGGTGAAACAAATGACCCGTCGGTCACCGCTGTCTCTAAAAAGACAGTGAAAACTATATTTTTTCACAGCAAAAACGGATTTTCACCACAAAACAAGATGAAAAGGATCAAAATAAAGAAAGATAAAAGCAAAAAGGCGAAAGAAACAAGAATTAAAAATAAAAAAACGAAATAATATGGAGAAGAAATCCGGAATATTTACCCTCAGATAATATCTTGGTTGGATTTTTGATGCCGATTAAAGTCTCGCACGCTCCACGAGAAGACAAAAATGAAAGGCAAGAATGAGGAAAATAGATTATTTCCTTCACAATCCTTTAAAAAACTGAGTTTTAGAATCAAAGTCTTAGGAAAACTAATTAGATTTAGCTCCTTTTAATGGTTTGATTCTTAAACCAAAAGAGATTTCTTAAGATTTGTGTTTGTTGGAAGAGAGAGAAAATAAGTGTTAATTTTGACAGAGTTTTAGAAATTTTTCCAACCCTTTTCTTGGTGGGAGATGAAAGCTTTTATAGGCCAGGGGTGACCGACGAGCGTCAGTTCCATCGACGGGCGTCGGTTTAATCCTACTGACACAAGGATTCAACTGACGGGCCTACAACTCTGACCGACGGGCGTCAGAGAGGTTGCGTACTCTAAAAAATCAGGTTGCGTGCCTGAAAAAATAGGACCCTTCGACGGGCGTCGAAAAATCACATAGGTCGTTGGTGACTCAAAGCAACCGACGGTCTTTCCTATGACAGATGGGCAGACCGCTGGTGAGGGAAAAAACCTTTTTGACCCAAAAATTCCCCGTTTCCTCCCTCTTCCTATGAAGGCTGACAGAACACATTTCTCGTGAAGTAGGGGACCAAAACCTCCGAATCTCAACCGTTTTGTACGGACTCGAACATTGATTCCTCATCGGGTAATCTCTAATCCAGACCGCCCCGGGACACGGTGCTTACACTACAAATCTGGACTCAGTTATCTACAGACTCATTCATTTTCACACATCTGAACCAAGTAATACCATCAAAATAATCTCAACCTACCAAATCTGGACTCAGTTAAGAAAATAAAAGAAAGAAATCACAAGAATAGAGCATTTATATAAATAACTCATCAAACCCATTCATTTAGATCACCATTTAGGACTAAATCTAAACAAAGTATTTGATTCATAATCATATAGAAAAATAGCAAGAAAGATGAACCCAAGGCAACATGTATAAGTAATAAGAGCACAGTTTTCACATGGATAATGGGGATTCAATGAATCCCTTAATAAGCAAAAGACTACTCACCCATTGTTGAAGAAAATAATAAACAAAATGGAATAAATCTGCAGCTGCTCATTGAAGATTAAAGATCTGAAGTTTTTACAGAATCCAAAGTTGCTCCTTAAGCTTGAATCAACATCTGTATAAAATAAATCTGAGAACAAAAATGGAAACTAACCTAAAATTTATTTAAATGCAATAAAACTATTCTAAAATACCCAAAATAAAATATTTAGATATGAAAATTATAGAGAAAACTAGATAAGACAAAATTTATTGAGAAAAAGAATCTAAATCCTCAAATTTTGGACTTCTAGATTTAAATAGCAGATCAGGATACACGGTGGTATGGATTTCCTTACCACCGTGTAGAGTTAGTTATAGCTGGGAATGGAAAGTTACATGGCGGTATGGAATTCCGTAACCACCGTGTAAACAGATAATAGACTACATGCTGGCTTCTTTGTGATTTACATTGGAGGATTGCCATTTTACTACTTCAATCGAATATAAGAGATAGATCACCTACCCTACGATCGATAATAGGACGAATTTGCTAAAGTGCCAAGACGATGTTAGTAGTAAAGAATAGTTAGTAGATTGCATATATAATAAATAAGACAATATGCCACTTTTTACACTTGAACTAGATAACTTTGGATATGCGAAATAAAATGGTCTGGTTATATTAACATATTGTTTCATAAACATGCGTACATTTCATTCTAATTTCATTACACATGGTCACCATTTGGCATTAAGCTTAACAATACAACAAAACATCTAATCTCAGGATAGATCTAGAAAGCATAAAACTCTTGTTATCAATCAACACTCTTTGGTTCTCATGATTTAATATTTTCTCTCAGGCCCTAACTATTGCTCAGGATGCCTTTTTTTCAATTTTCACCCTGACGAAGCACCAAATTTTAGCAAGACTACTGTTTTTTCGATTTTTGACCCATGAGGCTTTTATTCTCTTCTTTTAATTTTTAGTCTTTAGCCATGGAACCTTTTCAGTCTATCAACGTTGACTGGATCTTTGAACTCACTTCCATCACTATCAGTTAAGATTGCAGCTCCTTTTGATAATAATTTCTTGACTACGAAGGGTCCTTTCTATGTTGGTCTAAAATTGCCTCAAATATCTGGTGCACTTAGCCTCATCTACTTGAAGACTAAATCTCCTTCCTTCAAAAGATGTTTTCTAACTTTTTTTCTGAAAAAATGAGCTAATCTTTTCTGATAGACCTAATTGTGATAATAAGCCCGCATTCGATTTTCATCTAGAAAATTCAACAACATCAGCCTCTATTGTGCCCATTCTGCTTCCGAAAGTTTGGATTCTAAAGCAAATCTCAAAGATTAAAGTTCGACTTCCACCGACAACACTACTTATATCCCATATACTAGGCAAAATAGAGCAGCTCCTGTTGGAGTTCTGAAGGTAGTTCGGTACCCCCACAATGCAAAAGGTAGCTTTTCTGCCTAATCCTTGTAAGTCTGAACTATTTTAGACAATGTCCTCTTCACATTCTTATTTGTTGCTTCAACTGTCCCATTGGCCTATGGTCGACAAGGAGAAGATTTGTGATAATAGCTACCATACTTCTTGAGCATTTAGTTGGTTTGAGCCTGTAATTGCACCTCGTTATCAGACACTATGTGGTATAGAAGACCATATCTGCATATTAAATGTCGTTCAATGAAGCTATCCATTTTCGAGCACCCAACTTCTTAAATGATTCAGCTTCTACCCACTTAGTGAAGCAATTAATAGGTACTACAATATACCAATGTCCATTCAAAGCTGTCGGATGTACTCCCATAATATTGATTGGCCAAGCTACGAATGGCTATAGAGATGTAATGTTACACAATTCTAAGATCGGTAGATGCCTTAAGTCTGCATACTATTGACATAGGTGACACTGCTTCACATATCTAGAACAATTTATGTCCATTGTGAGCCAAAAGAACCTTTGGCGCACGACTTTCTTTATGAGTGTTATCCCATTCATGTGAGCACCATAGACTCCTGCATGTGTCTCTTCCATCACCTTTAGAGCCTCTCTTTCATCTAAGCACCTCAACTGGATCTCATCGTGTTGCCTTTTATACAGTATTCCATCTATTCTGATTAACTGAGTGGACAGCTTACGAATCAGCCTTTGGTTTTTTTTCAATGGCTTCCTCGAGAAATTTTGACCTCTTTAAATAGTTTTGAACATCATAAAACAACGGTTTTTCATCAGTAACCTCGGTATTCATCACATGCCTTGCTTCAAAACATGGATTACTTAAACGAGTGATCAGTATCGGTTTCATGACTACTCCTTCTAGATTATCGCACAAAGATACTAGATTAGTGAGGGAATCAACTAGTAGGTTCTCATCCCTAGGCACATATCCAAAAGTGCATATTTCGAACTAACTATTTAAATTTTTTATGCATTTCACGTACGGTAGTAATAGTTATTCCTTAACCGATAATTCACCCCGAACTTGATGAATCACCAATGAAGAAACCCTAAAAACTTTCAAGGTTTTTTCCCCCAAAGCTAATAGTGCTTCTTACCTAAAAACATAAGCTTCGTACTCAGCTTTATTGTTAGTGGTCTCGTATCTCAACTTTTTGGCTAATGGGAGCTTCTCACCATCTAGAGTTACAAGAATCACTCTTGCTCCTACTCTTTTACTATTAATAGTTCCATCGAAATACACCTGTCATCCTTGTACTGAAATAGCAATGATATCCTCATCGTGGAATACATAATCAACGTAGTCACCTTTGAGGGGATGATTAGCTAAGAACTCTGCTATGGCCCGTCCCTTATTGGTCTTCCTAGTGATATACTCTATGTTGAATTCTTACAACAAAATCAACCATCTTCCCATCTTTCCTAACAAAGAAGGAGCTTCTTGAAGGTATCTAAGAGGATTCTGCTTAGCTACTGCCTGTAACTTATAAGAGTAAAAATAATGTCTCAACTTTTTAGAAGCTTATATCATAGCTAGACAAATCTTTTCCATTTTAACACATTTAGCTTCATATAGAAGGAACTTTTTACCGGGGTAATAGACTGCAAATTCGATTCCAAACTCCTCATGAGCCAACATAGCACCCACCGAGGCTATAATTGGTTGCTCCAGCATTCTTTAATCCGAAAGGCATTACCCTATAAGCAAAAGTCCCCCATTCAGTAATAAAAGACATCTTAATTCGGTCCACCATCTTGTTGAGAATATGATTATATTCGACATACCCATCAACAAAACTATACATACAATAAGCCGCTGCACTATCAATTAAAATATCTATATGAGGCAAAGGAAAGTCATCTTTCATATAAGTCTTATTCAAATCCTGGTAGTCTACACATACACGAACCTTTAATGGCCCGAAATATAGCCTGGTAGTGATTGGCTTAATTAAGGATGTGTGGGAATTTAATTATGCGGCTGGACTAAATTGAAATAACAAATAAATGACTTAATTGAATAACTAAAAGAAAGTTAAGTGGCTTATTGGCAATTGTGCATGATTAACACTAAGAGGAATTAATTAGTTTAATTGAATTCAGAATTTGGTTAAGTAAGGATTAATGGAGAAATAGGTTGAATTGAGGTTGGAGAAGTGGACTCCACGTGTGGTCTTGTGGAGCTGCCACCTCTCTCAAGCCATGCAATATAAGGAATTTGGAGAGAGAAAATGCAGTTTTTGCGGCATTCTCTTCTTCTTCACGGCTGAGCTTCTTCTTACTTTCATATTTCTTCATTTCATTGAGTAATATTGAGATTTATAGTTGGTGTGTGAGAATTCATTGGATTTCATGGTATTAGGAAATGTAGGATGAGCAATTAGCAAGGTAAGTGGTTAATTTATTGGATTCTCCTTCTTCTTCATCTCCTTTCTTTTAAAATTGATTGGTAATGACATTGTGTTCAAATTCTGGAAATTGGATCATGTGTGTAGTTGAGAAATCAAAGCAAGATAAAGGGAAGGCAAAAGTTTGAGAACCTAGCTCAAAAGGGACTCTTTTGGAGCATAAGAAAGGAGGTTTGGGAAACTACCTTTATGTTTGAATGTTATGAATTAAATTGTGTTCTATTTGAATGTTAAAATGTGAATTTGAGATGAATAGGGAATAGGTAAAACGTTTGAATGGAGAACTTGTCTTTGGTAGGTTATGAGGGTATGCTTGATTTGATAATTAATATAGCCAACTGAATCTTAGGTTGATGCATAAATGGAACTAAGGTATTTAAAACTTAGTATGTATACTAATGAAGGGGAAGTGTGTTAAAATTCTCATGGAATGAATAATTTGTGTGAAGGGATTGTTGGTAAGTTAGTAGGTAAAGGAACTTATGGCAAAAAGGGGTGATTTTATCTAATTTTGCGGTGGGGAGTTTTCCACGGCGGTATGAAATGGGCATACCACCATGTAAAACTATTCTGTTTTGATTATGTTCTGTGTTGGGCATTTTACACGGGGGTAAGGCTTTACCATACCGCCGTGTAAATGCATTCTATTTTGTGAGGGTTGTGTACGGCATACTACACGGTGGTATGATGTGTTCTTACCACTGTGTAGGATGTCTTACACGGCGGTAAGCTATTTGCATACCACCATGTAAATGCCCTTTGTCATGAAAATTAAAAGTTTGATTTTTCATTCTTTTTCATTCCATTTGAACTTGCTTTTGTCTAAACCTTGCCTATTGGCACTTTAGTTATTAAAAGGTGATTAACAAGTGCAAGATTTGAATCTTATATTAGACATGTGATTAAGAATTATGTTGGTGTTTACGTATGCATATGACTTCATGCCTATATCATAATGAAAGAATTGTGATGCAAACTATATTGCTATGAACAATGTGATAGGGTATAATGACTGTCACTATAATACAATAATTATTGTAACTTTGGAATAACTGGACTTATTAATGTTTAGCCTGCAAGTCAAGTAGTGGAAAGATAGGCATGCCTATAGAGAGTCTAAGTGTTGTAGCCCAATGCGTCCGATTCCTTCGGAATCACAAGGCGATATAAATCCTTACTAGATTCCAATGTGAAATTATGTTGTTGTTTCATACCTTAGGGTACTAATAAAAATGTGAGGTATCCATGGATACCAATGTGATTACTGTACCCGGTACCAATGCGATACTCGTTATCCGTAACTTTGAATTGCAGGCAAGATTAAACTAATAGGAGTAATAAGTAAACCATGTGATATATGAACAAGTTAAATGAGTTCAATGCGAATGAGTACACTATTACGATGAATATTGTGCATGAGTTATAATTATATAAATATTTGAATACAGAATATGTACCTACATGATATATAAGCCTTGTTAAACTGATTTAATTGTTATCAAGCTTGTATTAAGATATGTCTTATAATTGAATAATTATTGTAATGTATGTTATCTAAGTATATGCGTGTATGATGGTGATATGTGCTTATGTTTGCTGTGTGGTGACCGTTCTCGACTGCTGCAGTTGAGCTGTTCCAGTGGTTGAGAATGGGCATCACAAGTTGTGGTATCAGAGTCTAGGTTTAGTCTTTTATGGGTAACTGGGTAGCAAAGATGTGTATACTAGTGTTAACCTGATGCGAATGTCCATGTGTAAATTGTGTATATCGATGGATCCTAGTGACAACCCTAGTCAGCACTCAAGAGAGGAGACAGCCGAAAGTGTTAATCCCCGGGAAGTAAAAGTGACGGGGTCTAGTCAGTTAGGGCCAGTCAATTTTGGCAATGAGATCCCAATGGTTCCAATGGAGGCCATATTAAAGACGTCATAGGATATGGCAAGGGTACTGGACCGAATGATGGCGCCGAAGGCTCCAGTAGAATCTTTAAGAAAGCATCGAGCAGAAGAGTTTCATGGTACAAGCTTGGATGAGTCAGAAAAGGCAGAATACTATATAGAGAAGGTGCAGAGGGTGTTGGGAGAAATAAGATGTCCCCCGGACCAACGACTTGAGTGTGTAATATCGCTACTTCCGGGTGTAGCGTATGACTGGTGGAAATTAGTTCTGCAACATCCGATGCTCCCGAATCCAATTACCTGGGAATTCTTTGAAAGGGAGTTCCAAAATAAGTTTGTGACCAAGGCATATAAGGAGGCAAATTGGAAGCAATTCCTGAATTTGAGACAAAGAACAATGACTATAGCAGAGTATGAGAAGGAGTTCTATCGATTGAGTAAAAATGCACCAAAGGGTGAATTGACTGAGGAGTTCAGGTGTCAACAGTTTGAAGAAGGGCTGATTGAAGAGATTAAGGCATTACTGATGTCGCTGACTACTAAGCAGAATGTAAGCTACTATCGGATAATTCAAGCTACTTGGGGATACAAAGAGAGAGGATCCAGAAAAGGAATTCCAATCGAGGTGGGTCTAATGCTGACAAGAGATCAAGGGATTCTCCTATGGCACCACTAGCAGAATCCGTGTGCAGCTCAGCAGCAAGGGATATGAAGCGTGGGACATCTTTTGTGTCTGGATTTGGTAGAGATACATCTGGTACCAAGAATGAGGTGCATGAGTGTCCCCACTGTGGTAAAAGACATAGAGGAGAATGTTGGAAGGTAACCGGTGCATGTTTTAGTTGTGGGAGTACTGAGCATTTCTTAGCCAACTGTCCAAAGGCATATGAGGTGTCTCACCCCCATACCCCCGAGAAGGAATATCGGGGCACTAAGTGGACTCTAACACACACACACATGTACCGTAGTGGAAGCATTAACATTAAAAGATAAGAATACTTTGAGCCAAACAAAAAGTTCTTATGACATATATATATACTGTACATAATACAAAAGCTTTATATTTATTTCATGTTCATTTACGATACATATACAAATACATTTAACATTTACATGTCGATACTATACTTCTTATATACATGATGATGTTACTCAAAATGTAAAAACTCTATCTAGAACAAAAAGTTCTTAAGCTAGCTCCTAGTGGCCTTGACCTGCAGATGTGCAGCCTCTGATCCAAACTTGAAAACCTACATGGATAAACACCCGTGCTAAGCGATAACGCTTAGTGGGGACAAACAGAAGCAAAAGACTTCTAACGAAGTCACAAAATATATCACATGCATATTGATAGTTATGTCATATATAAATAATCATGTACACAATCTTGTAAGCAAATACCAACATGCTTTAACTTATTCATAATGCATAAATCCATATATGGCAAACGATATTAACAAAATGTCATATTATAATAAGATGCACTTACAAGTCTCTACTTCATCTCTTGTACTCTACGAGATATACATTAGCCTGAACTTCCAAAAAATGTGGATACGGGTACTTTACTTTAAGTACTGATAAATAGTATCAAACTCTAGAGACCTAACTCAAAATGAATACTCTAGTATTCGTCTTTAAACCAACTATGGTCACTATGACAGCCGCACTCTAACCCTTTATAAGCATGCCTATCTATCCACTATTCTGACCATTCAGGCTTGACTCAATAACTCAAAATAGAGTACTTAATACTACAAGGATCATAATTAAAAATACTATCATGTCAATATATTTTTTCCAATATGGAGCTCTAATTATAATGTAAGGAAAGAACAAATAAGCATACACTATGCACTAGGGAAAAATATGCAAAGCAAGACAAAAGAAAACATTTTCCAGAAATAGAACAAGGCGGAAAGGGGTTCACTGTCATGATCTGTTGGGTTTTAAGCAGAATAATGCAAATTAAACGCAGCGAAAAAATAAAACCCGAAAAACAGGATCCATGTATTTCGATTGATTCAAATGGAAGTGATAAGATTTACTAACCTTTTCAGTGTGGGAATTCGAATTAAACACCTTTAAATCGAACTGAAGACGCTACTTTTAACATGAACGTCCTCTACTGGTATCCACACGCACGAACAAAATGAACCGAAGTCGCAGGGTTGCTAGTTCCCTTTAGATGCGAATGGATTTTACGATTTTGTTTCCTTCTCAAGGAAGAACAATGGTGGCTGTGTTTTTCTTTTCAGAAAATTAGCTAGAGTTTTTCTTTTCTTCTTCTCAATAAGAAGTTAAGCTAGCTAGGGTATCCAATGTTGGTATCCTATGTTGGTATCCAATGTTGGTATCCAATGTTTTTAACCACCTTAAAACTCTCATTCCTTTTGAAAAACGGAAATTGAGTTTTGATAAGAGTTAATAACAAGAGATAATAGCCCAATAGCCCAATAAAATCCATATTGTTCATTTTGGTCTTGGTGTGTGACCCAATAGGTTTATATTATGTTGGCAGTGGGCCTTATCCCATAATAAGCCCACAAGTCATAATTGGTCTCTAGCAAGACATTATGACTACCCAAATAATATAAATATCGTTAGTCCGATTTTAACCTGTCAATAGAACATGTTATTATCCTTTTATCACACGATACCTTATTTGAACATAAGTCATGGTACATGTCAAACTTATATTGTTCAAACATTTAATTTCCCGATCACTAAGTAGACTGATAAATTCAAATGATATTGATGACACTATCAATTCATTCGAGCACGGCCATGCATTTTACAGTCCTACTTATCGAGGGGCCCAATAGATATCTCTCTCATTAGAGAGGGACAAATTCCATCTTGATTATTCACTTTCCTCCGCATAATTCTCATTATGTCCGATCATAAACTTTATAATTATCCGATTAAAGATAACGTTTGATTATGTCAAAACATAATGATCCTTATGTAGGAAACTATGATAACCTCAGGTCAAAGGATTCAATAACATATCTATTATAAGATCACTTATGACACTATCCCATGAATTGATCTTATAGTGGGTCTATCCAATACTTTGTTCTCTAGCAAGTACCTATAGATTTGATTTATATCAACATATATAATCATCCCATGATTATCAATGCAAATCTATACTAGTCTTAATTTATCTTTATGCCCTTTATTGATAAATGACTAGGGACAACATGAATAACATTGTTATTCATAAACATTATAATAATGTAACATGCCAATAATATCAATGTGAAGAAAACCATTATATAAATGAAAATGTATTGATTACATCAAGGTCTAAATGTTTGGCCTAGGGCATAACCACTAGCACGATCGCCATAAGAAGTCGCGCTCGCAACAGAAGTTAGTTTCACTGTCGTGATCGCGACAGAAGCCAAATTCCAAAAGACTCTATGTACTATACCCAAATACATTACACCAACTAAAGCTTTATACACTATACCAAATGCATTATATAACAATTCATATCACATGACATGTCGTGTTCAACACTAACTCTCATGCCATAGCATTATTTACCCAAATAACTAATTATATAACCATTTGATACACCTAAACAAGCATGACATAAACTCCGAAATTATTTCGGTGCAAAACGGGTTCAACTCGGGAAGGAAAACACCTCAAAATATACAAATTAGTTGAGGTTACAGGTGGTGAATTAATTCATGTCAACCATGAGCTCAAATTCAAGAAGAAAATCACTCTTATAATCCTCTTTGTCGCGCTCGCGACAGAAGGCTCCGTCAGGAACCTTCACAAGATTGCTTCTCACCTCCAACTTGTATCATCTAAACTAACCTCTAAACATCATTTTTAGGCGAAGTGTCCTCTTAACAATTCTTCCCTAGGAAGCTAAATTTCAAATGAAACAAGTTTTAGGTCAATTGGACATCTAAAACTTAAGATATTACCTAAACAAGATGAACTGCTCAATTGAACCGGCCAAAGTAAAGACACCTCTATTTTTGGCAATTTACAGGGTCCTAGAGCAAGAATTGGCCCACGGTCATTCCTGAGACTTTAATAGTATTTAAGTCATAGTTCTAATGGTTCAATAATCACTCAATTCAGAAGTATAAAACTCTACTTATGATGAAAACACTTCACAGCGGTCAGATGCAAAATAAATAGAACTTGCCAAATCAACTTTATCATTAACATACACACTCAAGTGATCAATTCACCTACTCAAAACATATATACCCATAAATTATAAACATATACACACATATATCAGGAAAACACTGCAAGTAATCAAAATGAACAAAAGTTAAATCCGCACACGAACCCAACCTCTAGGAGCTTGATCACAGCTCCCAACTCGTTCCGATCTTCTCTTTGCCTTTGTCCAGTTTCTTGTCCACAACTACAACAGAATCATACAAAGACAATCCAAGAATCAAACCTTATTTTTCACTCTAAATCAAAAACAGAAAGAAAAAGGTGGTCAGATCAAAAATCCAACCAAATTTACCTTTAACACACTCTCTTCAACTAACCCAAGTAACTCACTTGAATAACAAACTAAAAGAGGAAGAAAAGAAACAAAAGTAGAAATAAGAGAGGGAGCATGGCAAAGTCCAAGAGCAAAGAAAGAAAATGAAGAATAAAATGCCAAAAGCAGAAATTGAAAAGGAAATTAAGGGAAAGAGTGGCCGGTCAAACCTCTCAAAGCTAATCCTCACATTAAAAGCCCACCAACAAGGCTTTGATGCCACTTACCATCATAATTATATTTATTAACTTAAAAATAAAACTCATGCCACATGTCCACTCCCTACAATGCCACTTGTCAACCTCATATGCCGCCACATGTCCGATACACATCAAATATTCCAACTCCAATAGGCTTCCCATGAGGCATTCTGTTGCGCCCGTGACACTGTCGCGCTCGAGATAGAACCCACACTAGAGTCACATCCTCTTCTTTTCAAATCATATTAGTATAATCAAACTTTCTAATTTTAATAACTTGCAAACCCGCATATTCACATCTAGATTCACTCTTTTACTTATCAAAATCTGCCAAAAACATTGCCAAAACTTCTCGGGCCAAATCGGGTTGTTACATGAGGTAACTGGAAATCAGCAAGAGCAGAGTACAGGTGGTTCTAATTTACCTCCAGCCAGTAGAGGAAGAGGAAGAGGTCACGGCAGAGGCGGCCAGTCCAGAGGTACAGCTGATTCAGAAACTATGGATAGACCTATTATGGCACCGAATCGGGCTTATGCAATGAAGGCACGAGAGGATCAGGATGCACCTGAAGTCTTAGCAGGTACTTTTCTACTCTATGGCATAGAGATGTTTGTATTAATTGATCCTGGATTAACTCATTCATATGTGTGTTCTAAAAGGGTATGTGATAAGATGCCTAATGCTAAATGTTTAAAATATGACATATGTGTATCAAGTCCTTTGGGAAATAATGTAAATGTGAACAAAGTGTATAGGGGTTGTTCATTAGTAGTTCAGGATAGAGTGTTTCCAGTTGATTTGATTGAGTTACCTTTTGATGAGTTTGATCTAATATTGGGTATGGATTGGTTAAGTAAATATAATGGGGTAGTTGACTGTAAGAGGAAGAGAGTGGTACTCCGTGATTGTAAGGGAAGTAAAGTGACAGTGAGGGGAGTTTCAAACCCTCTTTTGAATGTGGTATCGACAATGCAAGCATATCGATGCTTGAGGAAGGGATGTGAGGCATACTTGGCTCTGTTGTTGGATTCTAAAAGAGAGCAAGCAAAGATTCAGGATATACGCATTGTACGGGAGTTTCCTGAGGTGTTTTGGAAGAACTGAGTGGTGTGCCACCAGTAAGGGAGGTTGAACTGTCTATTAATATTATGCTTGGATCAGTGCCAGTGTCTAAAGCGCCTTACAGAATGGCTCCTACTGAATTGAAGGAGCTAAAAACTCAGTTGCAAGAATTATTGGATAGGGTTTTCATAAGACCTAGTGTTTCTCCTTGGGGATCACCAATCCTATTTTTCAAGAAGAAAGATGGGACCATGAGAATGTGTATTGACTACCGGCAGCTGCATAAAGCAACAGTAAAGAATTGTTATCCTTTGCCTAGAAATGAGGATTTATTTGACCAATTGAGAGGAGCATGTGTGTTTTCTAAGATAGACTTGCGGTCTGGGTATTATCAGTTACAAGTGAAGAGAGAGGACATACCCAAGACTGCATTCAGAACTCGATATGGACATTATGAATTCCTATTAATGCCATTCAGGTTGACTAATGCACCTGCTGCATTCATGGACTTAATAAATAGAATGTACAGGCCATACTTGGATCAGTTTGTGGTTATGTTTATTGATGACATTCTGGTTTACTCAAGAAATGAGGAAGAGCATGAGCAGCACTTGAGGAGTGTGCTTCAGCCATTACGAGAACATTAGTTGTATGCTAAATTGAGTAAGTGTGAGTTTTGACTATGAGAAGTGTCTTTTCTGGGCCATGTGATATCTTCTGAGGGTATTAAGGTGGATCCAGCTAAGATTGAAGCAGTTGTGAATTGGAAGCCACCTAGAAATGTGCTAGAAATTCGCAGTTTTCTAGGGTTGGGTGGGTATTATAGAAGGTTTGTGAAAGGGTTCTCAGTGATAGCTTCACCATTGACAAGGTTGCTTCGAAAGGGAGTTAAATTTGAATGGTCAGAAAGGTGTCAAGCAAGTTTTGATCAATTGAAGAAAATGTTGGTAGAAGCACCAATCCTTACACAGCCTATCTCTGGCGAAGAATATGTTTTGTACAGTGATGCCTTAGGTATAGGTTTGGGTTGTGTGCTAATGCAAGGTGGGAAGGTAGTAGCGTATGCCTCCAGGCAACTGAAAACGCATGAGCAGAATTACCCAACACATGATCTGGAATTGTCAGCTGTGGTGTTGGCTTTAATGATTTGGCGACATTACTTGTATGGTGAGAAGTGTAAAATTTACAATGATCACAAGAGTTTGAAATATTTGTTAACTCAGAAAGAATTGAACTTGAGACAGAGTAGATGGTTGGAGCTGTTTAAAGACTATGATTGCATTGTGGAGTACCACTCAGGTAAAGCTAATGTTGTGGCAGATGCACTGAGCAGGAAGTCTATCTCGGCTTTGCAGCTAAAGTAAGTTAAATGGAGGTTTACTACAGATGGAGCATTGCTGGCTCAGTTGAAGGCAAGGCCGATTTTAAAGGATGAAATGATAGCTGCACAAAGGAGTGACTCTAAATTGCAATAAACTCTGTAGTCAATTAAAAGTGGTGACAAGACTGATTATTAAGTGGGTGAAGACGGGATATTGCTTTATGAGAATCGAGTATGTGTTGCGAGTGAGAAACAGTTGAAGAAGAGATTGAAGTATGAGACCCATAATACTGTTTTTACTATACATCCAGGAGGGAACAAAATGTATCAGGATTTGAAGCAACTGTATTGGTGGCCAGGTATGAAGAAGGACATTGTAGACTATGTAACACCCCTCACCCACGTATAGCATACTGTATGGAAAACATAGACAATATGTGACGATAGGTGAGGAATACTACGGCAAAGCAAGCTGGGAACAGTAATATAAGCAGAACTATCAAAAATTTTCTCAAAACATACAAACATCCACAAACACAAAAGACATTCATATACTTATCATTACATTGTTCATAATATTTTATTACATCCCAATCGCTTCAATACAATGCTCATTAAGAATTACATTAAAAAGGTAGACTATAATTCCTAAACAGTAGCTATTACTACGGACTGGATGGCCAGACTGTTGCGAATTATCCTCGGCGACACGACTAACTCCAAACCTGCATGGATAAAAACCCATGCTAAGCACAAAGCTTAGTGGGGAAAACACATAGTATGGGCGACCATTCATAACGGTCGTCAGTCACAACACACAATAGATAACGAACATCAAGTCATTTAACACAAATATACATAATTGATCATAATTAGAATATTTGAATCACAATCATTTATAAGATTAAACAAGGTGCCAGTCTTGCTTGATACATGCTTTCCATGTTTTGTTACTCATATATCGCATGTCATACACATCATTTTGTTCAGCCTATACTCAGATCTCTAATTACAATAATTCTCACATATCCAGGAGGTCATGATTAAGCCGCTAATGATCTAACTTCATGTTCAAAGCATATAAATGTATCTCATATATATATAATCACTTTCGTTTAATTACTTCCTTCAAATTGATGCATTATTATCGCATCATTAACTCATGTTAATAGTACAAAGAAAATAATCAAAGCTGAAGCATATGAACTATTAAAGACATTACCACATTTACGCATAGGGATCCCATTGGACCCAAAACCATAGATGCGCGAAGCGCAACTCATGCCACAATATAAGTCTTATCGCACAAGGTGATCACATTCTCATTGAGTGCATAAATTTATACAAAGCTTAACATATCTTTATCAATTCACACGTATCATTCAGTTCATATAATTATGCTCGTTAATGCCTACTAAGTCAAAAGGGTGGATAACGAGTAACACATAGATACCCGGAGGTACCAAAATATTCTCATAACACATAGATGCCCGAGGGTATCAAAACAATCTGTTTATTCTTGTTCCAAAGTATTTTCACATAGAATCTTAGGTAAGATTCAATAGAAAGATCACGAAGATCCAATCGGGGGACCTGATCAGGGTCCAAATCGTACACATGGCTGCAGCTACACATAACTCTATTAGGCATGCCTAATTATCCACGACTCGACTAATGCAAGCTAAAACTTACTTGTTTCTTTTAGAAATGCTCATGCTATAATATAAAATCTTTTTCAAAAGTACATACTTTTATTATAATCGCATCATAATCCGATACATAAATTGTTCATAAAAATAATGGTTCACTTAATTATAACAATCTGTAACCTTTAATTAAAATCACATTTAATTTTAGTACATGCTCCACAAATTATTATAACTATAACTTGCATGGTATCGCACATCTTAAATTACACACTATGTCACATGTGAATCACAAGCCAAAACTCATGTCAAATAGCTCAATCAATCATCTATTCATGGCATAGAAAGGAATCGCGCTCGCGACCCTTGTCGCGATCGCGACAGAAAGTTAAATGGCCTCAGTCGCGCTCGCGACAGAGCCCAACAAAACACTAGGAATCACGCTCGCGACCTGAGTCGCGACCACGATAAAACCAGATGATCTCTATCGCGCTCGCGACAGAGCTAAACATCATCCTTCTTTCTTCTCTCACTTGCATACACTTCACATAGAAACATACTTATTTTTGTCATGTCCATAACTAATTTTCTTAAACATTATTTTCCTAAATTCGTGTATAGAATCCAAGAGTTCCAACACAAATATCTCAAACTACTCGATTGCCTATGAGTCATTTCGTAACTAAATAGTCAAATTAAAAGTCGTCGAGATACGAAAGGTTCATTTTAATTTTTGTTTACGACACACTTAATTCCATCATTTACTTCATTCTTAACATCTCATATCAATTCTAAACTATAAATAAATCTCCTCAAGTCTTGAATTGTTAAAGACTCGCAGACTTTTGTCGGTCTTATACAAATGGGCCACAATTAAGGCTAACTCTAGCAGCTGCACTCTAACCCTTTATAAGCACGCTTATCTATCCACTATAACGGTAATTAGGCTCAAAAGACCGCAACTCAATTATACTCTACTTTGATACCAAGTACGGATTATAATTCAAGTGCACTCATCAACTTCAGAGGCTTTTAATTCATATACAGTCTTTATCAATCATGTTCAACAACTAAAAGCATGTAACATTTAAATTCCACGCATAAACTCTTATATCACATCCTCATATATATGCACTCATAGGTTCATACATTTTTATCACACCACTTACAATCCTTAATACATTTATACATTGTTACTTTATTAATTAAATTACCAATCTTAAACATACTCAAATGCATTTCCCCGTTGATAACGATTTGCTAACCCCAAACATGCATAATAAGCTAAGGGGAAGGGTAAGGGGTTGACCCATGGCAACTAGGAGCTCAAAAAGAAGAAGAAAAAGCCTTATATGCATTGTTCTGTCGTGAGGTCGCGACAGAGGCTCACCTCTGGTGCCTCACGAGACTGCTTTTTACCCTAAACTTGTATCGCCAAAACCACCCTCTACAACACATTTTTAGGCAAAGTTGTCTTCATAATAATTGTTCACTAGGATGTTATCGTTCAAATGGAACAAGTTTCAGATCAATTGGACATTTAAACTCCAGATATGAGCTACACAACCTACACTGCTCCTGTAAACCCGTTTAAGTACAAACACCCCGGTTTTAAACATTTTCAAGGGTACTAGATTCAGAATTGGGTTCCGGTCCTTCAGAGATAATTTTAAATAAATGAATTATATTTCAAATGGAACTATTATCATCTCATTTGGACATCTATAGCTTGACTTATAACTAAAACGAACACTAAAGGTCCAGTGGAATCTGGACAGAGTACCCCCAGAAAATTCAAATTCACTAAACCCAAGCCAATCCACACAACCAATCAAATTTTAAATAAAATACACTTCAAAACAGAAACTCATTCATACACAAATCAATAATTAAGAATCACTTCAAAGCATATAAATTTTCCCAAACCTTAACTCCTTTGCTCCAATAGCTTCAATGGTGGCACTTCTTGCTTTCGTACTCACTCTTCAATTTTGTCCCTCCAATTTCCTCATAAAAATATAGAATATCACTCCATATTTTTAATGAAACCAAGATGAAATTCTAGAGATGAGAATTCCTACTTACCCTTCTAACTCAAATCTCTCCTTCAAACACTTGAGCTGCACTTTCTAATACTCATAGCTTGGGCTTGCAAGGGAAGAGAGGGAGGGTTGGCGTGAGATGAAGAAGAAGAGGGAGAGAAGAAGACCAAAGGAAATTCACGTGAGGGAGGAGAGGGGAAGTGCAGAAATCTTATATCCCTTTCCTAAAATAACTCAAACTTATCCCATAAGCCACATGTCTACTTCCCATTGGCCCTCCAAAGATTTTTATGACAATTCTCCCTTTTGGTCCCTTAAATCCTTTGTAATCCTTCCTTCACATAATACATAAATATAACTTTACATTGGCCCACAATTAAATCTTACTCCCTTCAATTAAGTCCTAAATTAATACCTTTTAAATTTCAAGAGTTGGCCGCAGTTGCCGAAACTTTTTCATTAATACCGAATTCGTCCTTTTGACACACCTAATGCCACAACTCACATACATTCGACATATAAATGATCCATTCTCAAAATTCAGCCCTCTTATTTATTTATTTTACTCAGCTAAATCCATATATATATGAAATTACCGAAATACCCTTGGCTCTCTTTTTCTTGATTCTAATCATATCTTTTCCTACTACTTAATCACTTCGACCATCACATCACACGATTTCAATCGTCAAAATCCCCGAAAATCCACAAATCCTTCTTGGGTACATTTCGGGGTATTACAGACTATGTGTCTAAATGTTTGACATGTCAGCAAGTGAAGGCAGAACATCAAGTTCCACATGGGTTATTGAATCCTCTATCCATTCCACAATGGAAATGGGACAACATTACTATGGATTTTATTTCTGGATTGCCTTTGACTTTAAAGCAACAAGATGCAGTATGGGTAATAGTGGATAGATATTCTAATTCAGCTCACTTTATACCGATTCGAATGGATTATTCAATGGATCGGTTAGCTGAATTATATATGAAGGAGATTATTTGACTGCAAGGTGTACCCCTATCGATAGTCTCGGATAGAGATCCAAGATTCACTTCAATGATTTGGAAGTGTTTACAAGCTGCAATGGGTACAAAGTTGAATTTCAGTACTGCGTTTCATCCGCAGACCGATGGAAAATTAGAAAGGTTATTCAAGTATTGGAAGATTTAATGCGAACATGTGTTCTGGACTTCTCGAAGAGTTAGGATAAGTATCTTCCCCTCATGGAATTTGCTTATAACAATAGTTATCAGACAAGTGTTGGCATGGTGCCATATGATGTGTTGTATAAGAGAAAGTGTCATATGGTCGAGAATTGGTACGAGATACAGAAGAGAAAGCAAAGCTCATACAATAGCGACTGAAAGCAGCTAATGATAGATAGAAGTCTTATGCGGATTTGAACAGAAGGGATATTTAGTTTGAAATAGGTGACAAGGTGTTTTTAAAAGTGTCTCCTTGGAGGAAGGTCTTATGATTTGGGAAGAAAGGAAAATTGAGTGCGAGGTTCATTAGACCATATCCGGTGTTGGATAGAGTTCGTTCAGTGGCTTATCGGTTGGCATTGCCTCCTGCTTTATCTAAGTTTCATGATATTTTCCATGTGTCTATGTTGAGAAGGTACCGATCAGATGAATCTCATGTGTTATCAATACAAGAAGTGGAAGTTCAGCTAGATTTCTCTTACAATGAGAAACCGAAGGCAATTCTGGCAAGGGAGATAAGACAACTTCGGAATAAACAAATTCCACTTGTGAAAGTGCTTTGGCAACACCATGGAGTGGAAGAGATGACCTGGGAACCAGAAACTACAATGCGGGAGCAACATCCCCACCTATTTGATTCAGGTATAAATTTCACGAACGAAATTCTTTTTAGGAGGGGAGAGTTGTAATGGCCCGAAATATAGCCTGGTAGTAATTGGCTTAATTAAGGATGTGTGGGAATTTAATTATGCAGTTCGATTAAATTGAAATAATAAATAAAGGACATAATTGAATAGCTAAAAGAAAGTTAAGTGGCTTATTGGCAATTGTGCATAATTAACACTAAGAGGAATTAATTAGTTTAATTTAATTCATAATTTAGTTAAGTAAGGATTAATGGAGAAATAGGCTGAATTGACATTGGAGAAGTGGACTCCACATGTGGTCTTGTGGAGCTGCCACCTCTCTCAAGCAATGCAATATAAGGAATTTGGAGAGACAAAATGCAGTTTTTAAGGCATTCTCTTCTTCTTCACGGCTGAGCTTCTCCTTACTTTCTTATTTCTTTATTTCATTGAGTAATCTTGAGATTTATAGTTGGTGTGTGAGAATTCATTGGATTGCATGGTATTAGGAAATGTAGGATGAGCAATTAGTAAGGTAAGGTGTTAATTTATTGGATTCTCCTTCTTCTTCATCTTCTTTCTTTTGAAATTGATTGGTAATGACATTGTGCTCCAATTCTGGAAATTGGATCATGCGTGTAGTTGAGAAATCAAAGCAAGATAAAGGGAAGACCAAAGTTTGAGAACCTAGCTCAAAAGGAACTCTTTAGGAGCATAGGAAAGGAGGTTTGGGAAACTACCTTTAGGTTTGAATGTTATGACTTAAATTGTGTTCTATTTGAATGTTAAAATGTGAATTTGAGATGAATAGGGAATAGGTAAAATGTCTGAATGGAGAACTTGTCTTTGGTAGGTTATGAGGGTATGCTTGATTTGATAATTGATATAGCCAACTGAATCTTATGTTCATGCATAAATGGAACTAAGGTATTTGAAACTTAGTATGTATACTAATGAAGGGGAAGTGTGTAATAATTCTCATGGAATGAATAATTTGTGTTAAGGGATTGTTGGTAAGTTAGTAGGTAAAGGAACTTATGGCATAAAAGGGTGAGTTTGTCTAATTTTGGGTTGGGGAGTTTTACACGGCGGTATGAAATGGGCATACCACCGTGTAAAACTATTCTGTTTTGATTATGTTCTATGTTGGGCATTTTACACGGGGGTAAGGGTTTACCATACCGCCGTGTAAATGCATTCTATTTTGTGAGGGTTTTGTGTACGACATACTACACGGCTGTATGATTTGTTCTTACCACCGTGTAGGATGTCTTAAACGGTAGTAAGCCATTTGCATACCGCCGTATAAATGCCCTCTGTCTTGAAAATTGATAGTTTGATTTTCCATTCTTTTTCATTCCGTTTGAACTTGCTTTTGTCTAAACCTTGCTTATTGGCACTTTAGTTATTAAAAGGTGATTAACAAGTGCAAGATTTGAATCTTATATTAGACATGTGATTAAGAATTATATTGGTGTTTAGGTATGCATATGATTTCATGCCTATATCATGATGAAAGAATTGTTATGCAAACTATATTGCTATGAACAATGTGATAGGGTATAATGACTGTCACTATAATATGATAATTACTATAACTCTGGAATAACTGGACTTATTAACGTTTATCCTACAAGGCAAGTAGTTGATAGATAAGCATGCCTATAGAGAGTCTAAGTACTGCAGCACAATGCGTCCGATTCCTCCGAAATCACAAGGCGATATAAATCCTTACTGGATTCCAATGTGAAATTATGTTGATGTTTCGTAACTTAGGGTACTAATGCAAATGTGAGGTATCCACGGATACCAATGTGATTACTGTACCCATGTGGTACTAATGTGATACTCGTTATCCTTAACTTTGAATTGCAGGCAAGATTAAACTAATAGGAGTAATAAGTAAACCATGTGATATATGAACAAGTTAAATGAGTTCAATGCGAATGAGTACACTATTGTGATGAATATTGTGCATGAGTTATAATTATATAAATATTTGAATACAGAATATGTACCTATATGATACATGAGCCTTGCTAAACTTATTTAATTGTTATCAAGCTTGTATTAAGATATGTCTTATAATTGAATAATTATTGTAATGTATGTTATATAAGTATATGCGTGTATGATGGTGATATGTGCTTATGTTTGCTGTGTGGTGACCCTTCTCGACTGTTGCAGCTGAGCTGTTCCAGTGGTTGAGAATGGGCATCACAGAACCTTCCCATTCTTTTTTGCCACAAGAACAACATTAGCTAACTAAGTCGGGTATTGAACCTCTATAAGGAACTTAGGCTCAATTTATTTGTGGACCTCTTCTTTGACCTTTTCTGCCCACTCTGGCCAGAACCTTTTGAGTTTTTGTTTAACTAGTTTGTGATATGGTTATGTGGGTATGGCATGTTTGGCAATTTCACAGTTGATTGCTGGCATATCCTCATAGGTACAGGCAAAGACTTTTTCATATTTTTTTAATATTTTCTCAAAATTTTTCCTCTCTTTAGGAGTTATGTTAGATGCTAGTAAGATTTCTTTTGGGTTCTCCAAAGTTTTGAGATTAAATAGAGTAGTATTAGTTGAATTAATATCAAATATGAATGAGTCATGATTGTGATTATGCATGATAAAATCGTGAGAAACATCACACAAGTAAGCAAAGTTGTTCATATCATTAAGATAACCATTGTAACATAGATCGTCGTTAAAAAGTTCAGGAATAAAAAGAACATCTGAAGAACTATTATCTTTACCTTCTACTAACACAGTTGTTGTAGTTGATGTTCCGGCTATCTGACTACAGGGCAGAGACGTTTCAACTTCTTTTGGTGTAATCTTCAGGTTTTCGATCTTCAACTCGATTGTTGGTGCTTCAGCTACAATCTTCTTCTTCCCCTTCACTCTAGTAGCCAGCAAGTTATCAATGACAATCTCTTCTAACACCTCATGATCCCAAATAGTACTCTAAATTATAATTTCCTCATCCCAATAACCCTTGACTGCCTTAATAGTCCCACTAGACCATTTGAATACATCATTAAAAACTTCAAAACTTGAGATGGTCTTGCCCTTAATCCACTGAGGCTCCACCTCTCCACAGTAAGCACATTCTAATGCAGGCACAAAATATAACACCCCAAAATACACTCTAGCCGGATTAAGACAAGTTTAGGGTGTATCAGAAATTGAATGTGTTTGATTTGGCGATAAAAGTGTCAAAAAGGACACAACCGTCATTAATTCGAAAGCTTGGCAAGATTTGGTAAATTGGACAATTATGTCGTTATGCCTTAAATGGCATCAAGAGAATTATTTTGGTGACAAAAAATGTGTAACTGGGTGATGGAAATGGTTAATTGTAGTAAAGGACGTATTTGGTATTAATTAAAAAGACTGAGGGCAATTTGGATATTCATAAGTGTGGACTAAATTGAAGGAATAAAATTAATTATGTGGCCTAAGGTTTGAAATAGATAAGTTATATGCCAATTGAAAGAAAGGAAAAAGGATGGAGGATTAAAAGGGAGGTTTAACATAAAAATCTAGATTGGACCAATTGAAAGGTGCCACTTGGCATAAAAGATAAGAATGGATTGAAGAGGTATAAAAGGAAGAGAGAGAACGTGAAAGAGGGCATAAATCTGCTCCCCTCTTTCTCACGTTCCTCATACTCTTCTTCTTCTTCTTCTTCTTCTTCTTCTTCTTCTTCTTCCTTGTCTCAATTTGTTCTCTAACAGCTCTAATTTTGGTGGGTTTTGGCAAATTTAATAGTTATTAAGGTAAGTAATTGGTTATCTTCTTATTTTTCTTCTTCTTTTCTCCTTCACGTGAGTGGAGGTTAAGTGTGATTTTGATTTGAACTCTGAATTTTAGGTTTGTTTTGAGTGGAGAATCAAGAGAAACTAAGGAAAGGAGAGAAAAGCAAAGCGGTTGTGCAATCATTTGAGTAATTAGGGAGCAAAGGAAAAGAGGTTTGGAAACTCTATTATTTATGTATAAGTTTTGGAGTGTATTGATGTGTTATACAAGTTACCTAAATGTTTTTATGATGATATATGATAATGATAGTGAGTGTTGGCTTTAAATTATTAAAAATGTGCATGTGAATAGGATTTGATGAAAAACTGTGTTGGGACACTTGACCCCTCTTCGGTTATTAGACTATATCTGGAGTTTTAGAACCCCACATGGTATAAAAACTAGTACCGTTTGAAAGCTAAGACGTACACCTAAAAATGTCTTAGAAATAGCCACGAGCTAATTCTAGCTCTAAGTGCACCAAAATTTGCCAAAATAGAGGAGTCTCTACTTTGGCCGGTTCATAGGAACAGTTTAGGATGTTTTGGTCACATCTGATGATTTAGATGTCAAAATGATCTAAAAATTGTTCCATATGAAAGATAACATCTTAGGTAATAATTGTTAAGAGTCATTTATGTCTAAAAATGAGGTTTAGATGTTTGTTTAAGCGGTTCAAATTTGAAGTGAAAAGCATTCTTGTTATCCTGTTTTCGTAGGGCACATGATGGAGGTTTCTGTCGCGAGCTCAATCGAACATGCTAAATGAAGGTTTTTCTTCTTATTTGGAGCCCCATGGTTGGCATGAACCATTGCCCACCTTT
Source organism: Excoecaria cochinchinensis (assembly GCA_947683425.1). NCBI lineage: Eukaryota > Viridiplantae > Streptophyta > Magnoliopsida > Malpighiales > Euphorbiaceae > Excoecaria > Excoecaria cochinchinensis. The sequence continues at coordinate 27,205,024 of CANTUQ010000004.1, forward strand.
TACCTCCTCTAATTTGTGTATTTTGATATGTTTTTCCTTCCGAAATGCACCCAAACTTCACTGAAACTTTCTAAGACTTATCCATCACATGTTTAGAGTTTGTAAAAAGGTAAATAAATGGCTATCACTCAGAAATACAAATGGCTAAGGTTATAAATAAGAATAATTGCTAAGATACTTAAAAAGTTAATGAGTTGAACACCTTCGAATACATCTAGAAGTGGATGACATGATATGTTAATGGATTACAAAGAAAAAATACTATAATTTTGTATATTGAACCTTTAGAACTGTGGGATTCTGATTTCCAATCCCTCGGGATACGTAGGAAGCTTGGAATACCATTCCAAGTCTGAACCGAAGCATAGAAACTTATTCATACGTAAAAGATAATGTATCAACTAAAACTGTAATATTACCTTAGTACTTGTTAAAAATAAATGTGACATTTATGTGTAGGTGTATAAAAGTTTGTTGGGCCATTAATGATTCAAGTCTCGAGTAGGCTTACTTATGGTTTAAAATTGTCATATGATGGTAAGATCGAATTAAATGATTTTGTTAAGTATATCATAAACTAAAAATGAAATGAAGCTTTCATATATAAATGGTTCTTAAATGACTGTATAAATACTGAATAATTCTTGACAAATTGTATAATTAGAGGTGTTTGGATAAATGTCATGTGGGTAAAGGGTTAGTTTGGTGTTGTGGGGAGGTATTGTTTGAAAGGAGCTATGCAGGACAGTGACAGAACGTGACGCTCATCTCTGTCGCGAGCGTGACTTATGTCACCAGTGCGACAAAGAACCCGTGATATGATTTTTCGTCGGATGCTCTCTGTCGCGAGGGCAACAAAGGCCCTCCGGCTCTGTGTCACGAGCGCGACCCTCCTTTATACTACGAATGTTTATGTGTTTTATGTACTTTGCATGGATTCCTACTTATAAATTATATATGAATCAATGTATGAACTATAATATGTGATGCCATGTAATGGCCCAAAATAGCTACTTTCGTGAATAGTGACTTTGGGGCTATGAATAGTGACACGGGATGAATAGTGCCACCCAAGGGCGAAAAATATTTTATTGGAGCATTAGGAAGTACAAGTTATAAGGAGTCTGGTGGTTCAAATAGGTCTTCAAAAGTAAAAAATCAGAAAAGGCCCCGGCTCGATTCAAATAGTAATAAAGTTGACTTTAGGTTTGAACGGATTTTTAAGATAGTTAATGACCTCTTAAAAGTTATTTGAGGCATGGATGGACTCAAAATGATGTGTAGAACAATTTGGTGGTGAAAAGGAAATTTTATTGTTGGCACTGAAAAAGTAGTAAATCGGACCAGTTTAATTGAGCCGAATCGAAAATGGGTCTTAATTGAGATGAAATCAAAAACTAATGAGTTATTAAGAGAAAAACGAAAGTTAAGGATGAAAAGTAAATCGAACCAGTCCAACTAGAGAACCGAATCGGTCGGACCAGTTTGATCTCAATTAATTGGTTTGACCAAAAGTTGATCGAGCTATAATTGGTGTTATAGAGCTCAGAAAAATTATCTGAAAGTCTAGATTTGCTTGAAATAGTATGAAAAATCAAATGGTATTGAAAAATAAATTTTACGATGAGACAGAAAATGGGACAATCGGACTGGTAGGAAATTATTGGACCAGGAAATGGTCTCTGATTGGGCTAAAATTTTATATCGAGCCTAAAAAATATATTTTAAGAACCATGAAACTGATTTGGGGAGTAATTGAACTTAGGAAGTGATGAAAATAATTTTGGATTGGAAAATGGGCATAATAACCTAAATGGGCTTTTGGGTTGGCCGAATTGGTTAAACCAAGCCCAAGCCCACTTAAGACACCTATATAAGGCTAAAAAATTAGCCAATTTCAAGATTTCTCTTCAGCTCTTTCCTCCCTTCTCATGGCCGAATGGAGCATTCTTCATTTCTCCATCAATTTCTTCTTTCTTCTTCCAGAGTTCTCACCAAATTCCACCTCCCTAGGTAAAATCCAGCCTCTCTTTTCATTGATGATTGCCTCAAAAGGTCATTTGAAGTGGAAGAAGTGTGAAAAATCAAGTGTTCAAGGTTATGTGTCAAAAGTAAGGTAAGAGATTTTGAGGTCTATAATTCAATTTAATTGTTAAAATAGGTATTTTATGGTATGTAGAGTATGGTTATGTAGTTATATTGAATAAATAAAGTGAAATGATGGGTGTTTCTTTGATGTAAGAATTCGGCCACTGAATGATTTTAAAGGAGACGGTGATGTTTCATGGAGTAATGCTAAGGAAAGGAAGATGGAAGTGTGGAGAAAATGAATCTAATGTTAGTGGATACAATACCCCATCCTTTCCATTAATTATGTATGTTTTTAGCTTATGTTCATATTGTATGTGTGTGATTTATGCATGTTTAATTGAAATAAACTTGATAGACATGTTTTGGGATGTTAAATATGAGATTTAGAGTGATTAAAATGAAGAAAAATAAATTGTATACCAGGGATACATAGTAGGACGAATTGAATACATTAGGTATATTAGGGTATATATGATATCTTAGATGAATTAATGGCATATTCATGATAAATTATATGTAAAATGGCTAAATTAATAATTAAAAAAATGAAAAATAATATTTAGTGGGTATACATAATGTAGGCCAAATAGATTAACTAAATTAAATTGAATATATGTTATGATATAATGTAATTAAAGTGTATACTTAGGTTAAATGAAATGAAATATAAGTAAATAAATGAAGAAAGAATGAAAAAAATAACAAAAATAAGAGGTGAAAGATTAATTGAGCCGAATGGATTCCTAAAGATAACCTAAGTAAAATGGATGTTTTAATGTAAATTAAGTGTAATTATATGTTAATTTAACTACAATATAGTTAAATTATTAATAATAATTGAGTGAAAAGAAAAATGGAATATAAAGAAACATGTATTGGCCGAATGGTAGTCTTAGGGTTATCATAGTGTAAAATGAAAAATTGTTAAATATTTGGACATAAAATGAATATGCAATGTAAAATTAGTGTATGTTAATTTATTTGGAATTAATTGAAGATAAATGAATATTTTAGAACATAATAATGTATTATACTAATAATTGAAACTAAGATCTATATGGTATTTTAATGAAAACATAGCATGGGTATTGTTAAAATAACTAAATTAGTGAAATGAAGATACATTAGTGGAAAAATAATGAATTACATGTCAATGGGGAATGTTGGTTGATTTGAATGATATTTAAATTAATAGTGTAATTTATTTTAAGTTATTGTTATGATGAAAATTGAATTGAATGAATGATTTAATTGCCCTTAGTAGTGGTCTGGTAGTTAATCTAGTTCAGGATATAGTTAACTAGCCATAGGGATTCCACACCACGGATGATTGGAATGTATTGTAATGAATCTATATGGTATTGTATTGAATGATTGGAATGTTCAAATGTTAAAATGTAAAATAAAATGAAATGAAATGGAATGGAAGGGTGGTCCTTCGGGGTCACTCTAAAATGTAGTGGATCTATGGGGTCCACATCCAGTGTATCAGGTTCAGAGATTTCTACCCGATTGATACTAGGGGAAAAATTGTAAAAATAGATTTTAAAATGGTAAAGAAATAAATTGAAGTAAGTAAATGGAAATTAAAATGAGAAATAGAGTAATAAAGGACTTAATTGTAAGAAATTAATAAGATTGAGGGATTAACTGGTAAAAAGGGTAAAAGTATAAATTTAATAATTAATGAGGTTAATATGAGAGAATAGAAAATGAATTGGTAAAGTAAGTAAACTGATAATAGTATAAGGACTAAAACGCAAAATAGCACAAAAATAGTATTTAAGGATTAAACGGTAAATTGTATGTCAAAATGATGGAAAATGAATTAAAATGAATACATGAATCTTAATAATGGAAGGTAGAATAAAAAAGGACTAAAATGTAAGGATCTTAAAGTAATAGGAGCAAAACACTAATTATGTAAAACATTGAATTAAAAAGGGAAAATATGAAGTTATATGTGACTGAATTTTAAATTAAGTAAAATAATAATGAATTAAGGACTAAAAAAGTAATTTGATATAAAAATGACATTAAGGGATTAAATGGAAATTTTACATATAAGAAATGAAATTAATGTGAAAAGTATGGAAAGAAATAATTTTAATAGCATATTTATAAATATGGCGAAAAATAAAGAGTAAAATTATAATTTGGGTAAAATTAAGAGGACTTAAGTGTAAATTAGTATCAGAATAATATTGTAAAGATTAATTAGTAATTTGCATGCCAAATAATGAAATAAATGTGATAATGAAGTTATTTAATAACATTATTGTAAACAAGTGGAAAGAAAAGGGTAATATTGTAATTTAGTGAAAAGTTAGAGATTTAATAGTAAATTAATGATGTTAATATAATTTAAAGGGTTAAAATATATTTGGCAAGTATTATAAATATGAATTGAATAAATGATTAAAGATGGAGAAATTAATGACTTAATAATAATAATAATAATAATAATAATAATAATAATAATAATAATAATAATAATAATAATAATAATAATAATAATAAAAGTAATAGTAATAGTAGTGGTAATATTAATAAGACATGTAGAAGTTAATAAAAGAAGAATTTAAATTGTATTTAATAATAAATTGATAGTTTTAGATTAAATGATAATTTACATGTCAAAAATCGGACTGATAGTGAAAAATAATAAAATAATGATAAAAATGATAATAAAAGGATAAAAATCGGAATGTTAATATGATAGAAGGATTGAAAATGTAAATTGACTGTATTTGTAACACCCCTTACCCATACTTAGGCGATCCCATCCGATAAGGAGTGAGATGCCGTAGGAGTAAAGGTGCCACCACACAGATACATAATATACATACATACATACATACATACATAAACATATATACCTAAAATTAAGGGTAAAATTAAAACTTTGCAACATCAATCATGGAAAAACTGATCATGCATTAATATAATGAAAAATTACATTACTGTTCTGATCAACTGAAAGATACAACAGATAATTACAAATCCCAAAATACATATACAAAAGTGGAAGCTACTACAAAACCATATAAAAGAGTTCTATACAAAAAGAATCCCCAAACTACAGAAATAAAGCCCTACACTAAGACCCTGCTGTGTTGGCTTTGATGGCGACGACTCTCCCAAAAGCGATTCCTTCCGCAGCTGCACGGGTAAACACACCGTGCTAAGCGATAAACGCTTAGTGGGGAAACACACATATAGCATAAGGACAACCATTCACAACGGTCGTCAAGGCAATTCACATGCGTACTACATGTACAAACGATAATCATGGCATGACAATAATAATAACTCATGCTCACATACATAAAACCATTCATCAGAAGATTCATAACAATAATCATATTCTCATAACAGATTACACTTTTCACCATTGAATCCATAAGGATATAACATATGTTTTCCCATATAACAATCCATACAAAACACCTGCTGACCCGAGGGAGTGGATAACGAGTATACGGACAGTACTTTACGGGTACGAGCCGATAAAACAAATTTTCATTTAACTTTTACAAAACATTACAAAGGGGGATCTTAAACAAGATCCTTTCAGATAAGGGTTCGCGAGGAACCATTCAGGGACCTGATCGGGGTCCAAACAGAAACAGAAGCTGCAGCAAAGACTCTATTAGGCATGCCTAACTATCCACTTACTAGACTCTAGCAGGTCATACATAAGCCAATCAATCCATTTCATGACTTCCAAAATCATCACCATATAATGAACATAATCATATCATAGTTACACTTGCATATTATTTATAGAATACCAAGCATAAATCTCATAACTACTAAAGAAAACTGAAGTTCAAGCCACACGCAGCGACAGAGACCAAAGTCTCTTCGCTGCGCGCATGCGACGGATTTCGCAACCGTGAGGAGGACGAAAGGGCCAGGCTCTGTCACGCTCGCGATAGCTGTCGCGATCGCGACAGAGGACACTTGGTGCTGTCGCGGGCTCGCGACAGATCGCGTGCTCGCGATAGCACTTGGCCAACGATACGCTCTGTCGCGATCGCGACAGAGAGTACACAACACTTCTGCTGTCGCGGGCTCGCGACGGATGTCGCGTGCTCGCGACAGTGAGGCTCCCAACACCGCTCTCTGTCGCGATCGTGACAGCGTCGGGATTTCAAAAATCTGCAGAAAATCTGCAGATTTTCCTCTTCCAATTCCTCACCCAACATCACAAAACTCAATCAAGAGTCACTTACCTCAATTCCAGCCATCCAAAAGTATCAACAACCATAATACAACGTTTATTCACAGTAAACTTCATACAATCCATTAATTTACACATTCAATTTCAAGAATCAATTAAAAACCCCATTTATGCATCAAACCACATAAATTCCAAAATTATCATAATTAACTCAAAAACTTGCAAGATCGACATTCCAAAACAAAGACCCACATCATACATACCATAACAAAAGCATATTTCAACTCAAATTTCCAGAAATCATCAAGAACACATTTACATGCAAAGATAAGAAATTCCCAAACCTCAAAAATCCTTTGCTCCTATTGCTTAGTTCCACTTGGCCCAACCATGTCCTTACCCTTTGGTTCGCGAGGAGGTTCAACTAAGCACAAAACAACATAACACACAAACACAAAATCCAACTTCAAACCCAAATCCGAAAATAAGAAAAAGAGAAGAAGATGGAGAACCAAATGAAGAAAAGAAGAATAAATGCAGTAGATTTACCTTTAAAATACTATGCAATGAACAATTTCCACCACTAGAGGCTTGAATCTAAGCTAGGGCACTTAAGAGAGTGCAAAGGAGGAAGAAAAAGAAGGAGAAGAAGAAGGAACGGGAAATGGGTTTCAAAATCTGATTTTTCCCCTTTTTCATCTTTTTCTCTTTCCCACTTTACACTTGTCAATCATCTAGTGGAGGAGGTTACTCACTCACACCCTAACCTAGTGCACCACATGCACACAATGAGACACCCTAATAATGCATCCTACTCATGTATGAGCAATACACACAAGATTCTCCCAAAACATGCACACCCTACACAAGCGCAAATGCACACACACAATTTATCCACTAGTGCATATCCTACTATGGTGCAAACAACCACACATGATGAAACTCTCATGAATACCCACTACAATGGTGCGCTTGGGCACACACAATTCTGTCCCAACTAATTCACACCAAAGCACCATGCATGCACCCACATGCAAGAGAAACTCTTAAAACATGCAATATTACCAAAATGCCCTTATTATACAAAACTTATGCAAATGCACACACTAACATATGTGGCTCATTCAACTAGGGGGCAAACGGGGTGTGACAACTCTCCCCTACTAACAAGAATTTCGTCCTCGAAATTCTCACCTGAACTGAATAATTACGGGTACTTCAATTTCATCGACTTTTCCGGCTCCCAAGTTGCTTCCTCAACCCCATGGTGATTCCACAAAACCTTGACCAAAGGAATCTGCTTATTCCTCAACTGTCTTACTTCCCGAGCTAGGATAGCTCTAGGCTCCTCATCGTAGGAAAAATCTGACTGCACTTGAACTTCTTGAACCGACAACACATGGGAAGGATCCGATCTATACCGACGGAGCATCGAAACGTGAAACACATCATGAAGCTTCGACAATTCCATCGGCAAAGCTAATCTGTACGCTACTGGACCAACTCTTGCCAACACCTCATACGGACCAATAAAGCAAGGACTAAGCTTTCCTTTCTTTCCAAATCGAAGCACTTTTCTCCAAGGAGACACTTTAAGAAAAACCTTGTCCCCAACTTCAAACTGTACGTCCTTTCTCTTCAGGTTGGCATAAGACTTCTGACTATCCTTGGCCACCTTCAGATTCCGTTGCACAACTTTAATCTTTTCCTCAGTATCTCTAACCAGGTCTGGCCCAATCACTGACCTCTCAGATAACTCTGTCCAACAAACTGGAGTCCGACACTGACGTCTATACAGAGACTCATACGGTGACATACTAATGCTTGAATGAAAACTGTTATTGTAGGCAAACTCCATCAATGATACATACCTGTCCCAACTACCCGAAAAGTCCAAAACACAAGCCCTCATCATATCTTCTAAGATCTGAATCACACGCTCGGACTGACCATCTGTCTGAGGATGAAACGTTGTACTGAACTTCAGCTTGGTACCCAAAGCTCGCTGCAATTCTTTCCAGAACTTAGATGTGAACCTCGGATCTCTATCAGAAACTATGGACAAAGGCACTCCATGCAATCGAACTATCTCATCCACTTAAATACTGGCCAATCTATTCATCGAATAGTCCATCCTAACCGGCAAAAAGTGAGCGTACTTCGTGAGTCGATCCACAACAACCCAAACAGAATCATGCCTTCTCTGAGTCAAAGGCAATCCGGAGACAAAATCCATAGCATTGTCATCCCATTTCCACTTTGGGACGGACAAAGGCGTAAGCAATTCAGAAGGAACCTGGTGCTCAGCCTTGACCTGCTGATAAGTCAGGCACTTGGATACAAATTGCACTATGTCCCTCTTCATACCAGACCACCAAAAGAATTGCTTCAAATCCCGATACATCTTCACACTGCCCGGATGCATGGTAAAAACTGAACTATGTGCCTCATCCAAAATCTGTCTTCTTAACTCTTCACTATCCGGTACACACAAATGGTTTCTAAACAGAAGAACCCCATCCTGAACCGAAAACTCTGATTGCTTGCCCAAACTGACTTCTTGCACAATTCGCTGAAACTTCTTATCAACCTTCTGAGCATCAATTAACTGCTGTCTCAAAGTAGGCTTGACCCTCAACTGAGCTATCAAAGCCCCATCTAAACCAAACCTCCATCTGAACCGTCTCAAAAACAAGGCAGAAACTGACTTCCTACTCAACGCATCTGCGACTACATTGGCCTTACCCGGATGGTAATCCACAATGCAATCGTAGTCCTTAAACAGCTCTAACCAACGACGTTGTCTCATATTCAATTCCTTCTGAGTCAGAAAATACTTCAAACTCTTGTGGTCCGTAAAGATCCTGCACTTCTCACCGTAGAGGTAATGACGCCAAATCTTCAAAGCGAAGACAACCGCTGCTAACTCCAGATCATGCGTCGGATAGTTCCTCTCGTGTGGCTTCAACTGTCGAGAAGCATAAGCCACAACCTTACCTTCCTGCATCAGAACACATCCTAAACCAACACCTGAAGCATCACTATACATAACAAACTCCTTACCCGAAGTGGGTTGAGTTAGTATAGGAGCTTCAACTAATAACTGCTTCAACCTCTCAAACCAGGCTTGACACCTATCCGACCATTCGAACTTAACTCCTTTCCTCAACAACCTGGTCATCGGGGCAGCAATCACGGAGAAACCTTTAATAAACCGACGGTAGTAACCCGCCAGACCAAGAAAACTCCTTACTTCCTGAACATTCCTAGGTGCTTTCCAATCTACTATCACCTCAATCTTAACTGGATCCACTTGAATACCCTTAGCGGAAACTATATGGCCCAAAAATGACACTTCTCGAAGCCAAAAGTCACATTTACTTAGCTTGGCAAACAACCGATACTCTCTCAAAACTTGCAAAACTAACCGAAGATGCTCTTCATGCTCGGTCTCATCCTTGGAATACACCAAAATATCGTCTAAAAACACCACTACAAACCGGTCTAAGTATGGCCTAAACACTCTATTCATCAAATCCATGAATGCCGCTGGAGCATTAATCAAACCAAACGGCATAACAAGGAACTCATAGTGGCCATACCGAGTCCGAAAAGCAGTCTTAACCACATCCTCGTCCTTAACACGAAGCTGGTAATACCCAGACCGAAGATCTATCTTGGAAAACACACCCGCACCTCGAAGCTGATCAAACAAATCTTCAACTCTGGGCAACGGATACTTATTCTTCACTGTGACCTTATTAATCTGCCTGTAGTCGATACATATCCTCAAGCACCCATCCTTTTTCTTAACAAACAGAACTGGAGCTCCCCAAGGAGATATGCTGGGTCGAATGAACCCCTTATCCAATAGCTCTTGTAGTTGAGTTTTAAGTTCTCTCAACTCCACAGGAGCCATCCAATAAGGTGCTTTCGATACCGGTGTGGTACCCGGCATAATCTCTATGGCTAGCTCAACTTCCCTCTCAGGAGGCAAACCCGGCAATTCACTCGGAAAAACATCACTAAACTCTCGTACAACAGAGATGTCCTCAATCCTAACTTGATCCCTCTTGGAATCCAAAACCACAGCCAAAAAAGCCTCACAACCTTTTCTCATAAACCTCTTGGCTTGAATCACAGAAATCACATTGTGCACGGAACTTGAACCTAAACCTCTAACAAACACTGGAGCTTGGTTTCTATCCCGAAGCACGAAAGTCTTCCTATGACAATCAACCACGGCTCTATGTTTGCTCAACCAATCCATACCCAAAATCAAATCATACTCTCTGAAGGGCAACTCTATCAAATCCACAGGAAACTCAACACCCTCAACCATCAACGGACAATTCCTATAAACTCTACTCACACTGACACTATGCCCTAACGGATTGGTCACACATATCTCATAGTCTAACTGTTCTACTACATGCAACTTATCAACAAACTTATGCGTGCACAAATATGAGTGTGTGGAACCAGGATCTATTAGAGCATATAATTCAGTGTCATGGAGTAGGAACTTACCAGCAATCACATCAGGGGCATCCTGCTCCTCTCTGGCTCTAACTGCATATGCTCTAGCTGCGACCGGTGGGGGACGCTCAACTGTCTCAAAACTAGCTCCATCTCTAGGTCGACCGCCTCGACCCCTACCTCGACCTCTACCTCTCGCAGCCTGCGAAGCATTCGATCCAACTCTGCTAGCTCCTCCCTGAGGACCCGAATCTTCACCCATCTGAGGGCAATTAGCCACATGGTGCTCGGTGCTCCCACACCTAAAGCACCCACCAATGAGCCACCTACACTCACCCCGGTGAGCCTTTCCACAGTTCTCACAAACTGGAATAGCATCAGGCCGACCACCTCTACCAGAACCAGATATTGCGGCTGAACCTTGCCTTCTTCCTCTGGTAGCCGAACCAGCTGAAGGTTCATCTTGCGGGTTCCTAGACCTCTTACCCGAAGATGAGGAAACACCACCTCTAGCAGAACTCTTGCGCTGAGCTCTCTCTCTAATCAAAGATTCTGCCTTCTCTGCCCTCACAACAGCCTCAGCAATCTGATAATAACTTACCCCAGGTATACACATCAAAGAAACTAAAGCAATCTTCAAAGAATCATTCAACCCGGCTTCAAAGTGCTTGCATCTGAAATCATCCATCATGACCCCACGCGGGACATAACGAGACAACCGATTAAACTCCTTTTCATAATCTGCAACTGACAAGGCCCTTTGCCTCAAACTCAGAAACTGCGCCCATCTTGCGTCCCTATATGCCTGAGTCACATACGTCCTAGTGAACTGCTCATCGAAGAAATCCCAAGTAATAGGATCAGGCATCTGAGGTTGCCTACACACCAACTCCCACCATTCATATGCTGGACCTTGAAGCAAAGCTACAGCACACTCAGCTTGCTGATCAGGAGGACACCTGACTTCCCTCAAAGCTCTCTTAACTTTATCAAGCCACTTCTCAGCTAACTCAGATTCATCAAGCCCAGTTCCATAAAAATCCTCAACACCGACTCTTCTTAGACTCACTATCGGAGCTTTCGAGGCAGTCACCCTTTCCAGAATCCGAGCCATGTCCTGGTACAATCTAAACATTGCCTCAAAAGGCATGGCAGCGGCCTCTGGCTAGACCCTAGCACGTTGAGTTGACACCAAAACAGAGACAGACGGATCTACCGCTGGAGGGTTCACACTTTCAGCGGACTCCTCGAGCGCATCGTGAGCAGAATTAGAATTCATCTAACAACAAGAGGACAACCACATCAGCCAACACAGCCTTAGACATAGACATATGCACACATAACATAACATAAGCAATCACCCAGAAATGCCTAAACCCGGCTCTGATACCACAACTTGTAACACCCCTTACCCATACTTAGGCGATCCCATCCGATAATGAGTGAGATGTCGTAGGAGTAAAGGTGCCACCACACAGATACATAATATACATACATACATACATAAACATATATACCTAAAATTAAGGGTAAAATTAAAACTTTGTAAGATCAATCATGGAAAAACTGATCATGCATTAATATAATGAAAACATTACATTACTGTTCTGATCAACTAAAAGATACAACAGATAATTACAAATCCCAAAATACATATACAAAAGCGGAAGCTACTACAAAACCATATAAAAGAGTTTTATACAAAAAGAATCCCCAAACTAAAGAAATAAAGCCCTACACTAAGACCCTGCTGTGTTGGCTTTGATGGCGACGACTCTCCCAAAAGCGATTCCTTCCGCACCTGCACGGGTAAACACACCTTGCTAAGAGATAAATGCTTAGTGGGGAAACACACATATAGCATAAGGACAACCATTCACAACGGTCGTCAAGGCAATTCACATGCGTACTTCATGTACAAACGATAATCATGGCATGATAATAATAATAACTCATGCTCACATACATAAAGCCATTCATCAGAAGATTCATAACAATAATCATATTCTCATAACAGATTACACTTTTCACCATTGAATCCATAAGGATATAACATATGTTTTCCCATATAACAATCCATACAAAACACCTGCTGACCCGAGGGAGTGGATAACGAGTATACGGACAGTACTTTACGGGTACGAGCCGATAAAACAAATTTTCATTTAACTTTTACAAAACATTACAAAGGGGGATCTTAAACAAGATCCTTTCAGATAAGGGTTCGCGAGGAACCATTCGGGGACCTGATCGGGGTCCAAACAGAAACAGAAGCTGCAGCAAAGACTCTATTAGGCATGCCTAACTATCCACTTACTAGACTCTAGCAGGTCATACATAAGCCAATCAATCCATTTCATGACTTCCAAAATCATCACCATATAATGAACATAATCATATCATAGTTACACTTGCATATTATTTATAGAATACCAAGCATAAATCTCATAACTATTAAAGAAAACTGAAGTTCAAGCCACACGCAATGAAAGAAAACTCATTCAGCATACAAGGAACTGTCGCGATCGCGACGTCTGTCGCGCTCGCGACAGAGACCAAAGTCTCTTCGCTGCGCGCACGCGACGGATTTCACAACTGCGAGGAGGACGGAAGGGCCAGGCTCTGTCGCGCTCGCGACAGAGGACACTTGGTGCTGTCGTGGGCTCACGACAAATCGCGTGCTCGAGATAGCACCTGGCCAACAATACGCTCTGTCGCGATCGCGACAGTCGTCGCGCTCGCGACAGAGAGTACACAACACTTCTACTGTCGCGGGCTCGTGACGGATGTCGCGTGCTCGCGACAGCAAAGCTCCCAACACCGCTCTCTGTCGCGATCACGACAGTTGTCGCGATCGTGACAGCGTCGGGATTTCGAAAATCTGCCGAAATTCTGCAGATTTTCCTCTTCCAATTCCTCACCCAACATCACAAAACTCAATCAAGAGTCACTTACCTCAATTCCAGCCATCCAAAAGTATCAACAACCATAATACAACGTTTATTAACAATAAACTTCATACAATCCATTAATTTACACATTCAATTTCAAGAATCAATTAAAAACACATTTTATGCATCAAACCACATCAATTCCAAAATTATCATATTTAACTCAAAAACTTGCAAGATCCACATTCCAAAACAAAGACCCGCATCATACATACCATAACAAAAGCATATTTTAACTCAAATTTCCAGAAATCATCAAGAACACATTTACATGCAAAGATAAGAAATTCCCAAATCTCAAAAATCCTTTGCTCCTATTGCTTAGTTCCACTTGGCCCAACCTTCTCCTTACCCTTTGGTTCGCGAGGAGGTTCAACTAAGCACAAAACAACATAACACACAAACACAAAATCCAACTTCAAACCCAAATCCGAAAATAAGAAAAAGAGAAGAAGATGGAGAACCAAATGAAGAAAAGAAGAATAAATGCAGTAGATTTACCTTTAAAATACTATGCAATGAACAATTTCCACCACTAGAGGCTTGAATCTAAGCTAGGGCACTTAAGAGAGTGCAAAGGAGGAAGAAAAAGAAGGAGAAGAAGAAGGAAAGGGAAATGGGTTTCAAAATCTGATTTTTCCCCTTTTTCATCTTTTTCTCTTTCCCACTTTACACTTGTCAATCATCTAGTGGAGGAGGTTACTCACTCACACCCTAACCTAGTGCACCACATGCACACAATGAGACACCCTAATAATGCATCCTACTCATGTATGAGCAATACACACAAGATTCTCCCAAAACATGCACACCCTACACAAGTGCAAATGCACACACACAATTAATCCACTAGTGCATATCCTACTATGGTGCACACAACCACACATGATGAAACTCTCATGAATACCCACTACAATGGTGCGCTTGGGCACACACAATTCTGTCCCAACTAATTCACATCAAAGCACCATACATGCACCCACATGCTAGAGAAACTCTTAAAACATGCAATATTACCAAAATGCCCTTATTATACAAAACTTATGCAAATGCACACACAAACATAAGTGGCTCATTTAACTAGGGGGCAAACGAGGTGTGACAGTATTAGTCCTAATAAAAGAAATAGGAAAGATAGAACGAATAAATATACAATAATTAATTGAATAAATAGTAATACTGTAACTTTAGTAAAAGTCTAGAGACTAAACTGTCGAAGAATAATATAAATGTAAATTAAACAATTAAGTATAATTTATAGGTAAAATAAGTATTAGATTTGTGATAAAAGGTAAATGAGGAAATTAATGGTCTAAAAATAGTAAGAATAATATTAGTATTAATATTTATGCTAAGGTAAATATTTATGCTAAGGTAAATATTTATGACAACATTAATGTTAGCAATAAATGATAATAATAGTAATTATTTATATAATATTATAAATTATAGTACTGTTAAATGTAGAAAAAAATAATGATAATGTTAATTAATTAATGTGACGCATATAACATATTTGATATAAGTATGTATACATAAATGGGAGTAAATGATAATGTAAATGTTAGCGTTAATAATAACAATAATAGTAGTAATAATGTAAATGTTAACAATAATGCAAAGTGAATTATAATTGCATAATAGATTAAATTAAGTAATTTAACAGAAATAATAGTACCAATGTTAATGGTAATAGAAATATTAGTGATAATGATCGGAAGTGAATTATCAAAAAATACAGGAAATGAGCATAGAGATAGAATATGGATAAGCATGTAAATGGTAATTATAATAGAAAATATTGGAAGAAAATTAATAAACATAATAATGAAATAAGAATATTGATAGTAATAATGACTGCACTGTAAATAAAAATGATAAAGCAAACTATATATCATCTAATTTTCAATAATTTTGTAGCGCCCCAATGCCTCTTGGGAGGATATTAGGTCGCCACACACGCATACACATACAAACAGTCATGCGGAAGCGAAAATAGTAAACATCCATGATACACACGCAGCGGAATATTATTTAAACACAAGCTATAGAACATGCCTTAAACAAAACCTTAAAGTGATTTGGATTACATAATAGAGCTGTTCTTTATACATTACAAACATTCTCTTACCTAAGGCTTTACATATCGATTACAAAAGCAAACTTTGAATTTACCATTTACATATCATATACAAAATTGCTTTACATTTACATATGCTAAGCTATACAAAACTTCTATATCATGTATACAAAAAAAGGCTATGCCATATACAAAACAACTTCAACTTATACTCCTAGTGGCTATGACCTACAGATGTCCAACCCGACTGAACCTGTAAACCAATAGAGAAAACACCCATGCTAAGCGATAACGCTAAGTAGGGATACAACAAATTTAAGACTTCTAACGAAGTCATAAGCATCAATCATCGAAGCATACCTATAGTGGATATGCCAAATAATTAAGAGCAAATAAAATAATAAGCATTTATCATATTTGTAACATACCAAACATTTTATCAACATGCTTTATAACATATCTACTAATCTCGTGCAACCTATATCATGTTCATATTCTTCTAGCTCTAGCTATCGGCTCATATAACATGTATTTCATATCATAGCATCTCATGGACATTTATATACATTTAAGCTTAGCAGTACACTTCTAGCCTATTCATGTACAATTATAAGTTTACATGTGCACTTATAAGCTCATATAAGCATCTCTAATGCAACAGACATGTACCTCTATTAGCATTCTCTATAGCTCTTTAACATATATTAACATCTCATATACATTTAGCAAGAAATTAATAGCCTGACTTCATAGTATATGTGGATACGGGTACATATAGATATTGTTAAACAGTACCAAACATATAGAGACCGGAGTCTCGAATCATCTAGATACCAAACGGTACCAAACATATAGACATCCGTCGATGGCAAACATATAGACACTCGTCGATGCCAAACATATAGCAGCTGCAAATCATTTAACCCTTTATAGGCATGCCCATCTATCCACTTCTATGAACAACTCAGGCTTAAAATAAATACTCTATACATTTGTCCATATACATTACTTGTATTCAACTATCATGTTATACTATTGCTCATACAACTCAATAAATACATATCAATTACATATAACTATGAACACATACATATAGCTTAACATACAAGTACACAATTCATTATTCATCTACCAATCATTTATATATTCATAGGTTTCTTGCACATAAACATGGTTATTTACAAACCCACATTCATTAGCTTGCTATTAATCTTAATCCTATTCATGATTATTTTCCAAAAGATAACTACTCTTATTCTCATTTAATAACCCTAAATATGCATTAGATATATCACAAAAAGTTTCAGTGCAATACGGGTTCAATTCGGGAAGGAAAAAGTTCAATTTAGGCTAAAAGTTAAGGTCACACGGTGGCTAGACTTTCATTACCGCCGTGTGGGACACTAAAAATGGGTGTAAAAGGGGCATAATGCTTTTACACGGCGGTGAGAAATTCCTTACCGCCGTGTAAACCTATTATGCCTCAAAAGCACAAGACAAAATCTAGACAGACCTCAGGTCCAAACTTGTACTGAATGTTTAACATAGCTACAGACATTTTCAGGCAAAACCTCCTCTTTAAATTTGCTACTTAGGATGTTCACTTTCAAATGGAAAAAGTTTCAAGTCATTTGGAAATATAAAACGTTAGATATGACCTAAACAAGCTATATTGTTCCATGAACCCGCCAGAATAGAGATACTTATGTGTTTGCCATTTTAGAGGGGTCATCGAGTCAGAATTAGATCATGGTCATTTCTGTTACTATTATAGGTATGGAAGTCTTGGTACAAACGCTCAACTTAGAGTTATCAAACTCTAGTTGTGACCAAAACACTACACGGAGGTCTGGTGAGCTATAAGCAGAATTTTCCCGAACACTAGGGTTCATACTTTGGTTGACCTTATAACAAGTCAATCAACAATTTCAACACACATCAATTACATACTTCAACTATACCATCTATCAATTAACACATAAACATGCTCAATTTCTCTAACCATACATTCACACATCAATTATACCCTTTAATCTCAAACAAATCAACATATACACATCACTTAAGCAAGGTTACACATAACACACACACACACAGATATATATATATATCCCAAACACACACACACACACACACACACATATATATATATATCCCAAACCTCAAAAAGCAGGCTGAAGAACACTCTATCACTATATAGACCTTCTCCTTGCCTTTAGCTCTTCTCTGGTCCAATAATTCTTGCACAATCAATTAAAACACCCTCTTAGTTCATTACTCAAATCACTCAAGATCCAAATTCAAAAAAGAAATGGGAAGAAGGAGAAATACACAACTATAACCACACTTACCTTCTTTGTTCACTTCTACTAACCAATCCAATTCAAGTTTTCAGATTCAATCTTAAAGAAATGAAGCTCAATATCATGAAATGAAGAAGAGAAGAATTCAGAAATAGGACAAAGGAGTGGCTGGATTGAAGTGCATCAATATACCCATTTCTCCCTCTTAATTCCGGTATATATTGCATGGGGAAAATGTGTTGGTAAGGGGTGCATTCTACACGTGGAATCGACTCAGCTCTTCCACCAAATTCCCACCTCAATCCAAGGTAAAACTTCTTTTAGTCCCTCACTATATTTCTACCTTTTAATTGCTAACTCCTCTTTTCAATTACATCCCTACATGCATATGGTTACTTGTTCAATCACAGTTGTACCCTAATATGCCATTGACACTACTAATCCTTCTAGGGTACACTTTAGGGTATTACAATTCTCCTCTCCTTAAAAAATTTCGTCCTCAAAATTTCCATGATAACAAATAGAAAATCATGCCAGTCAATACACAAATGTAAAACTTACTAAATGGATCTGCAAGATCATCTAATTCTTCTCCGATCATGGCAAAGACTTGACCCGGACCACTTAGTGCAATAGGCTTTTCCACTATCTCTAACAATACTTGTACTGCTCTTCCTCTTCCTCTGCCACTTCTAGTTGACCCAGACATATTCACATTCCTTTTACTCACTTGTGAACTCATATTCTTTGTAATCTCCGGACAGTTAGCAAACATATGATCCATACCATCACATTTGAAACATGCCCCTGTAAGCTTCCTACATGTGCCCCAATGGTTCCTCTGACAATGCTCATACATAGGTATTGTGCTACCTCTACTAGAAGGTGGCACAACACTACCCATCGATGTAGGCTCTCGAATCGAACCTCTAATAACCTGTCCACTCGCAGCTTCTCGAGCCTTCTTGCTACCAACTCTATCATTTCCTGAT
This sequence comes from Excoecaria cochinchinensis, assembly GCA_947683425.1. Taxonomy (NCBI): domain Eukaryota; kingdom Viridiplantae; phylum Streptophyta; class Magnoliopsida; order Malpighiales; family Euphorbiaceae; genus Excoecaria; species Excoecaria cochinchinensis. The sequence goes on from CANTUQ010000004.1 coordinate 27,224,106, forward strand.
ACTTTCCCCTTCTGCTCTTTCCTTTGCTTTACCAATTCCGCTTCTTCCAATTTCATGGCAGCCAAGAATAACTGATAATAGTTTGCCGATTGCATAACAGGCAACACTAATAAGGGTCCTCTAATCGACTCTCTTAATTCGTCCTCAAACTGTCGACATCTAAAGTCTTCTGTTAAAAATTCATTTGGCACATACTTACTTAGTCGACTGAATTCCTTCTCATACTCTCCTATTATCATACTCCTTTATTTCAGACTTACAAACTCCCTCCATTTTGCTTCTGTATAGGCTTTAGTGACATATTTCTTCTCAAACTCTTGGGCAAAGAAGTTCCATGTCAACTCATCCGATCGCTGGGGATCCTGAAGCACCAGTTTCCACCAGTCATAGGTTGGACCTTGCAGTAATAACACTGCACAAGTCACTCGTTGATTCTAAGGACAATTGATTTCTTGTAATATCCTTTCCGTCCTTTCCAATAAAAACTCAGCCACATCTGACTAATCTAAAGTCATCCCACTAAACTCATCTGCTCCTCTCTTTTTAACAAGGTCTGAAGGAGCCTTAGGAGCAGTCAATCTATCTATACACTGCATCAACCCTTGCACTAGCATTGGATTATCTGGAGCTAGTCCCGAACCCTCAGCTGGAGGTCGCTCAGGTGTAGGCTAATTAGCTCTCACTAGATTTACACTTCCCGTCGTCTCTCCTACATTCTCACTCGGATCCGAATCCATTTATACCCTACACAAGGCAACATCTGCATTAGGCCATAACTCTAGACAGACTCACATACATCTAATCAATACTCTAACATCTAATTGTCCTGAATCATCTACCTATGCTCTAATACCACAACTTGTAGTGCCCCAATACCCCTTGGGAGGACCTTAGGTCGCCACACATGCATACACATACAAACAGTCATGCGAAAGTAAAAATAGTAAACATCCATAATACATATGCAACGGAATATCTATTAAACACAAGCTATAGAACATGCCTTAAATAAAACCTTAAAGTCATTTGGATTACACAATATAGCTGTTCTTTATACATTATAAACATTCTCTTACATAAGCCTTTACATATCAATTACAAAAGCAAACTTTCACTTTACCATTTACATATCATATACAAAATTACTTTACATTTACATATGATAAGCTATATAAAACTTCTATATCATGTATACAACAAAAAGCTATGCCATATACAAAACAACTTCAACTTATACTCCTAGTGGCCATGACCTGCAAATGTCCAACCCGACTGAACCTGTAAACTTACCAATAGAGAAAACACCCATACTAAGCGATAATGCTTAGTGGGGATATAAAAAATACAAGACTTCTAACGAAGTCACAAGCATCAATCATCGAAGTATACCAATAGTGGATATGCCAAATAATTAAGAGCAAATAAAATAATAAGCATTTATCATATTTGTAACATACCAAACATTTTATCAATATGCTTTATAACATATCTACTAATCTCATGCAACCTATATCATCTTCATATTCTTCTAGCTCTAGCTATCGGCTCTTATAACATCTATTACATATCATAGCATCTCATGGACATTTATATAAATTTAAGCTTAGCAGCACACTTCTAGCCTATTCATGTTCAATTATAACTTTACATATGCACTTATAAGCTCATATAAGCATCTCTAATGCAACAGACATGTACCTCTATTAGCATTCTCTATAGATCTTTAACATATATTAACATCTCATATACGTTTAGCAAGTAATTAATAGCCTGACTTCATACTATAAGTGGATACGGGTGCATATAGATACTATTAAATAGTACCAAACATATAGAGACCGAAGTCTCGAATCATCTAGATACCAAACGGTACCAATCATATAGACAACTGTCGATGTCAAACATATAGACACCCATCAGTGCCAAACATATAGCAGCTGCAAATTATCTAACCCTTTATAGGCTTGCCCATCTATCCACTTCTATGAACAACTCAAGCTTAAAATAAATACTCTATATATTTGTCCATATACATTACTTATATTCAAATATCATGTTATACTATTGCTCATATAACTCAATAAATACATATCAATTATACATAACTATGAACAAATACATATAGTTCAACATACAAGTACACAATTCATTATTCATCTCCTCATCATTTATATATTCATAGGTTTCTTGCACATAAACATGGTTATTTACAAGCCCACATTTATTAGCTTGCTATTAATCTTAATCCTATTCATGATTATTTTCCAAAAGATAACTACTCTTATTCTCATTTAATAACCCTAAATATGCATTAGATATTTAACAAAAAGTTTTAATGCAATACGGGTTCAATTCAGGAAGGAAAAAGTACCATTTAGGCTGAAAGTTACAGTCACATGTTGGTAAGACTTTCATTACCGCTGTGTGGGACACTAAAAATGGGCATCAAAGGGGAAGAATGCTTTTATACGGTGGTGAGAAATTACTTACCGCTGTGTAAACCTATTCTGCCTCAAAGCACAAGGCAGAATCTAGATAGACCTCAGGTTCAAACTTGTACTGAATGTTTAACAGAGCTAGAAACATTTTCAGGCAAAACTTCCGATTAACATTTGTTACTTAGGATGTTCACTATAAAATGGAACAAGTTTCAGGTCATTTGGAAATATAAAACGTTAGATATGACCTAAACAAGCTATACTATTCCATGAACCCGCTAGAATAGAGATACTTATGTGATTGCCATTTTAAAGGGGTAATAGAGTCAGAATTCGATCATAGTCATTTCTGTGATTATTATAGGTATGAAGTCTTGGTTCCAATGGCCCAATAAACACTAAAATTGGAGTTATCAAACTCCACTTATGACAAAATTACTACACAGAGGTCAGGTGAGCTATAAGCAGAATTTTCCCTAACACTAGGGTTCATACTTTGGTTGACCTCATAACAATTTAATCAACAATTTCAATACCCATCAATTACATTCTTCAACTATACTATCTATCAATTAACACATAAATATACTCAATTTCTCTAACCATACATTTACACATCAATTATACCCTTTAATCTCAAACAAATTAACATATACACATCACTTAAGCAAGGTTTCACATAACACACACACACACACAGATATATATATATATATATATATATATATATATATATATATATATATATATATATATATATATATATATATATATATATATATATATATCCCAAACCTCAAAAAGCAGGCTGAAGAACACTCTATCACTATCTAGACCTTCTCCTTGCCTTTAGCTCTTCTATTGTCCAATAATTCTTACACAATCAATCAAAACACCCTCTTAGTCCATGACTCAAATAACTCAAGATCCAAATCCAAAACAGAAATGAGAAGGAGGAGAAATACACAACTATAACTACACATACCTTCTTGGTTCACTTCTACTAACCAACAATTCAAGTTTTCGGATTCAATCTTAAAGAAATGAAGCTTAATATCATGAAATAAAGAAGAGAGGAATTCAGAAAAAAGAAAAAGAAGTGGCCGGATTGAAGTGCATCACTATACCCATTTCTACTTCTTAATTCCACTATATATTGCATGGGGAAAATGTGTTGGCAAGGGGTGTATTCCACACGTGGAATCCACTCAGCTCTTCCACCAAATTCCCACCTCAATCCAAGGTAAAACTTCTTTTAGTCCCTCATTATATTTCTACCTTTTAATTGCTAACTCCTCTTTTCAATTACATCCATACATGCACATGGTCACTTACTTGTTCAATCACACTTATACCCTAATATGCTGTTGACAATACTAATCCTTCTAAGGTACACTTTGGGTTATTACAAATTTGGTAAACATAGAATTAGAAAATACGTGAGTGGAATAACCAAGAAAAATTTAAGTATTGGAAATAAAAAGTGAAGGATGAATGATAAACAAATGCTACAAGTAAGTGAGTTAGAAGAGAAATATAAATCCGCAATTAAAAAGAAAATGTTTGAGATAAAAGTAAAGGATAAGAATAGAAAAAGGAAGGATAAATGAATAAGTATACTGTTAACTGTCGTAGTAATAATAATAATAAAATAAGTAATTATGGTATTTTAAATAGTAATAGCAATCGTAAAAAGGTAAAAAGCTGAAGTAAATGTAAACAATTATGAGTAATCAACTAAAGTGGTTAGTAAGTAATCTTGAGTGTATGCATGCATGGATAATCATAGATGAAAAGTTTAGGATATATATCCACCGCTGGGCATTTTTAATGCTCAGCACATCGTTCTGTAACTATGTGTAGGTTACAAGAGATAGGAAGCTTGAAGTGGCCGACATGTGATAATTGATTAGGAAGAAGTGACCGATAGCAAAGATAGTAGTGAAGACATGGCATGTATATGGTCAAAATGAATGATTCGGGTTAAGTTTTGTGTAAGATAGGTAAAAGTTTATAATAGAGTTGTGTATTAACTGTTGTATTGTCATTGATTATTTTAGTGTATAATCGATTTTAAAATGCGAAAATATTTTACTGAATTGTTTACTGTAGCATAACATTGTGACTTTAGTACAATGGACAACTGAGACATCCGGTCACCGTACGTATAGTATAATGTTATAAGAATGTTACAATTTTATTGGTATCAGAGCACGGTTTAGGCGATCCTATGATCGAAAATGGTGTAATAAGGACAAAATGATACATATACATGCAATGAATAGGTATTAATGACAAAGTGATTAGAGGTATAAGTGGGGATATAAGGATTGTGTATGTTTATTGGATTGTAAGGAGTCTAGGCATTAAGACTAATGAGGTATAAATGGAATTCCTAAGTCGAATATTTCAATAAAGTGACCTTAATGTAGAAATTGTGAATTTAATTGCGGTACATAAAAAAATTTCGAAGATGAAATTTTTACAAGTGAGTGAGAATTATAATGAACCAAAATAGCTACTTCGTGAATAGTGACTTTCGGGCCGTGAATAGTGACACGAGGTAAATAGTGCCACCTAGGGGCGAAACATATTTTATTGGATCATTAACAAGTATAAGTTATAAGGAGTCTGGTGGTATAATTTGGAATGAAATTAAGGTCAAATAGGTCTCTAAAAGTCAAAAATAAGAAAAAGCTCCGACTTGGTTCAAATAGTAATAGAGTTGACTTTAAGTTTGACTTGACTTTTAAAATAGTAAATGACCTCTGAAAAGTTATCTGAAGGCATGGATGGACTCAAAATGATGTGTAGAAAATTTGGTGGGGAAAAGGAAATTTTATTGTGGCACTGAAAAATTAGTGAATCGGACCAGTTTAATTGAACTGGACCAAAAATGGGTCTTAATTGAGATGAAATCAAATTCTAATGAGTTATTAAGAGCAAAATGGAAGTTAAGGATGAAAAGTATACCGAACTTGTCCTACCAGAGAGCCAAACCAGTCGGACGAGTTTGACCTCAATTGACCGGTTTGACTAAAAGTTGATCGAGCTCTAATAGGTGTTACAAAGCTCAAAAATATTATCTGAAAGAATGCATTTGCTTGAAATATTATGAAGAATAAAATGGTATTGAAAAATAGATTATACGGTGAGACAGAAAATTGGACAATCGGACTGGTAGAAAATTATTGGACTAGGAAATGGTCTCTTATTGGGCTGAAATTTTATATAGATCCTAATAAATATATTTTAAGAATCATGGAACTGATTTGGGGAGGAATTGAACTTGGGAAGTGAAAAAAATAATTTTGGATTAAAAAATGGGCTTAATAACCTAAATGGGCTTTTGGGTTGGCCGAATTGGTTGAACCAAGCCCAAGCCAACTTAAGACCCCTATATAAGGCTAAAAAATAAGCCAATTTCCAGATTTCTCTTCAGCTCTCTCCTCCCTTCTCTTGTCCGAATGGGGCATTCTTCAGTTCTCCAGCAATTTCTTCTTTCTTCTTCCAAAGTTCTCACCAAATTCCACCTCCCTAAGTGAATCCAGCCTCTCTTTTCATTAATGATGGCCTCAAAAGGTCATTTGAAGTTGAAGAAGTGTGAAAAATCGAGTGTTCAAGGTTATGTGTTAAAAGTAAGGTAAGAGATTTTGAGGTCTATAATTCGATTTAATTATTAAAATATGTATTTTAGGGTATGTGGAGGATGTTTATATAGTTATATTGAATAAATGAAGTGAAATGATGGGTGTTCCTTTGATGTAAGAATTCGGCCACTTAAGGATTTTAGAGGAGATGGTGATGTTTCATGGAATAAAGCTAAGGAAAGGAAGATTGAAGTGTGGAGAATATGAATCTAAGTTTAGTGGATACAATATCCCATCCTTTCCATTAATTATGTATGTTTTTAGCTTATGTTCATATTGTATGTGTTTGATTTATGCATGTTTAATTGAAATAGACTCGATATACATGTTTTGGGAGGTTAAATATCAGATTTAAAGTGATTAAAATGAAGAAAAATAAATTGTATACCAAGGATAGGCCGAATTGAACACATTAAGTATATTAAGGTATATATGATGTTTTAGATGAACTAATTGCATATTCATGATAAATTATATGTAAAATGGCTAAATTAATAATTAAAGAAATGAAAAATAATATTTAGTGGGTAGACATTATGTAGGCTGAATAGATTGATTAAATCAAATTGAAATATATGTTATGATATAATATAATTAAAGTGTATACTTAGGTTAAATGAAATGAAATATAAGTAAATAAATGAAGAAAGAATGAAAAAAATAACAAAAATAAGAGGTGAAAGATTAATTGAGCCGAATGGATTCCTAAAGATAACCTAGGTAAAATGGATAATTTAATGTAAATTAAGTGTAATTATATGTTAATTCAATTACAATATAGTTAAATGATTAATAATAATTGAGTACAAAGAAAAATGGAATATAAAGAAACATGTATTAGCCGAATGGTAGTCTTAGGGTTATCATAATGTAAAATGGAAAATTGTTAAATATTTGGATATAAAATGAACATGCAATGTAATATGAGTGTATGTTAATTTATTTGGAATTAATTCAACGTAAATGAATATTTTAGAACATAATAATGTATCATACTAATAATTGAAACTAAGATCTATATGGTATTTTAGCGAAAACATGGCATGGATAATGTTAAAAATAACTAAATTAGTAAAATAAAGATGCATTAGTGGAGAATGAATGAATTACATGTCAATGGGGAATGTTGGTTGATTGGAATGATATGTAAATTAATAGTGTAATTTATTTTAAGTTATTCTTATGATAGAAATTGAATTGAATGAATGATTTAATTGCCCTTAGTAATGGTATAGTAGTTAATCTAGTTCAGGATATACTTGGCTAGCCATAAGGATTCCACACCGCGGTACGAGTCATGGCGACTCGCTTAAGTAGGCCAATGACGGTCTACTAAATGTTGGAATGTTCAAATGTTAAAATGTAAAATAAAATGAAATGAAATGGAATGTATGGGTGGTCCTTCGAGGTCACTCTAAAATGTAGTAGATCTGTGGGGTCCATATCCCGTGTATCCGGTTCAGAGATTCCTACTGGATTGATACTAGGGGCAAAATTATAAAAATAGATTTTAAAATGGTAAAGAAATGAATTGAAGTAAGTAAATGGAAATTAAAATGAGAAATAAAGTGATAAAGAATTTAATTGTAAGAATTTAATAAGATTGAGGGATTAATTTAAAAAAGGGTAAAAGCATAAATTTAATAATTAATGAGGTTAATAAGAGAGAATAGAAAATGAATTGGTAAAGTAAGTAAACTGATAATAGTATAAGGACTAAAACACAAAATGGCACAAAAATAATATTTAAGGATTAAACGGTAAATTGTATGTCAAAATGATGGAAAATGAATTAAAATGAATAAATGAATCTTAATAAAGGAAGGTAGAATGAAAAGGACTAAAATGTAAGGATCTTAAAGTAATAGGAGCAAAACAGTAATTATCCAAAATATTGAATTAAAAAGGGAAAATATGAAGTTATATGTCATTGAATGTTAAATTAAGTAAAATAATAATGAATTAAGGACTAAAAAGGTAATTTGACATAAAAGTGACATTAAGGGATTAACGGAAATTTTACTTATAAGAAATGAGATGAATGTGAAAAGTATGGAAAGAAATAATTTTAATGGCATATTTGTAAATATGGTGAAAAATAAAGAGTAAAATTGTAATTTGGGTAAAATTAAGAGGACTTCGGTATAAATTAGTATCTGAATAATATTGTAAGGATTAATTAGTAATTTGCATGCCAAATAATGAAATAAATGTGATAATAAAGTTATTTAATGACATTATTGTAAACAAGTGGAAAGAAAAGGGTAATATTGTAATTTAGTGAAAAGTTAGAGATTTAAATGTAAATTGATTATGGAAATATAATTTAAAGGGTTAAAATATATTTTCCAAGTTATAAATATTAATTGAATAAATGATTGAAGATGGAGAAATTAATGACATAATAATAATAATAATAATAATAATAATAATAATAATAATAATACTAGTAATAATAATAGTAACGGTAGTGGTAATATTAATAAGACATGTAGAAGTTAATAAAAGAAGAATTTAAATTGTATTTAATAATAAATTGATAGTTTTAGATTAAATGATAATTTACATGTCAAAAATTGGATTGAGAATGAAAAATAATAAAATAATGATAAAAATGATAATAAAAGGATAAAACATGATAATGTTAATATGATAGAAGGTATTAAATTGTAAATTGACTGTATTAGTGCTAATAAAAGAAATAGAAAAGATAGAACGAACAAATATACAATAATTAATTGAATAAATAGTAATACTTTAACTTTAGTAAAAGTCTAGAGACTAAACTGTAGAAGAATAACATACATGTAAATTAAATGATTAAATATAATTTATAGGTAAAATAAGTATTAGATTTGTGATAAAAGGTAAATAATGAAATTAATGGTCTAAAAATAATAAGAACAATATTAGTATTAATATTTATGCTAAGGTAAATATTTATAACAACGTTAATGTTAGCAATAAATGATAATAATAGTAATTATTTATATAATATTGTAAATTATAGTACTATTAAATGTAGAAAAAATAATGATAATGTTAATTGATTAATGTGATGCATATAACCTATTTGATATAAGTTTGTATACATAAGTGGGGAGTAAATGATAATGTAAATGTTGGCGTTAATAATAACAATAATAGTAGTAATAATGTAAATGTTAACAATAATGCAAAGTGAATTATAATTGCATAATAGATTAAAATAAGTTACTTAACAGAAATAATAGTACCAATGTTAATAGTAATAGAAATATTAGTGATAATGATCGGAAGTGAATTATCAAAAAATGCAGGAAATGAGCATAGAGACAAAGAATATGGATAAGCATGTAAATGGTAATTATAATAGAAAATATTAGAAGAAAATTAATAAACATAATAATGAAATAAGAATATTGATAATAATAATGACTACATTGTAAATAAAAATGATAAAGCAAATTATATATCATATAATTGTCAATAATTTAGTGAAGATAGATATATAAGGAACGTAGACAATAAAAAGCAAAAAAATAGGATTGTAATGACAATAATAAAAGGGAAATGAAACAGTGAAATGTATTAGGAAATACATAAGTGGGATAACCAAGAAAAATTTAATTATTGGAAATAAAAAGTTAAGGACGAATAATAAACAAATGCTACAAGTAAGTGAGTTAGAAGAGAAATATAAATCCGTAATTAAAAAGAAATTGTTCAAGATAAAGGGAAAGGATAAGAATAGAAAAATGAATGACAAATGAATAAGTATAGTGTTAACTGTCATAGTAATAATAATAATAATAAAAGTAATTATGGTATTTTAAATAGTAATAATAATAGTAAAAAGGTAAAAAGATAAAGTATGTAAACAATTATGAGCAATAAGCTAAAGTGGTTAGTAAGTAATCTTGAGCGTGTGCATGCATGGATAATCATAGATGGAAAGTTTAGGATATGTATCCACCGCTGGGCATTTTTAATGCTCGGCATGTAGTTCTGTAACTGCATGCAGGTTACAAGAGATAGGAAGCTTGAAGTGGCCGACATGTGATAATTGATTGGGAAGAAGTGACTTGTAGCAAAGACAGTAGTGAAGACATGGCATGCATATGGTCAAAACGAATGATTCGGTTTAAGTTTTGTATAAGATAGGTACAAGATTTTAATAGAGCTATGCATTAACTATTTTATTATTATTGATTATTTTAGTGTATAATCGATGTTAAAATGCAAAAGAAAAAAATTACTGAACTGTTTACTGTAGCATAACATTGTGACTTTAGTACAACATACAACTGAGATATCCAGTCATTGTACGTATAGTATAATGTTATAAGAGTGGTACATGCCATGTAAACCATATATGTAAGTAAGTTACTAAAAGATATGATATTGGCTATTGAGATTAAATGATGTTATACTATGCGACTAATTGAGCAATAATTGAATAAATAATTTAGCATGCAAGTCGAGTAGTGGATAGATAGGCATGCCTATAGAGTTCTGCTAGCTGCAGCCCCAATGTGTTATGGACCCTGATTAGGTCACCGTTTGGGTCCTCGCGATCCTTATAAGTTGGATCTTATTTAAGATCCCCAAAGTGAAAACGTTTTTGATATGAAACGAAAAGAATTTTTTTTTTGTACTTACAGGTAACAATGTTTTCACTTGTTATCCACTTCATTGATTTTGCAGGCATAACAATGTGTATGAATATGACATGAAATAATGCAATTTATGAAAATGATATTACATGAAATGTATAAGATGTATTTTGTTATTATGATCTAAATGCTTCTTTGATTGGATAAAATAATGTGATAAGGAATTTTTTAAGGAAGATGTGTGAAGTGAATGTTGGAAACCAGAATGAATGTGAACAAGTGAATAAAGTGACATGTATAAGATACGGAAAGGTGTAAGTAATGCGTAAGTGAATTGTTAACATCGATATGCAAATAAAAGCATGTATTAATTGAATAAATGTATAAGCGAAATATGTGTTTATGTTTTAAGAAACTCTTTGAAAATGCCTAAATTGTTATAATCGGTATGATTATATTTTTCTATATTGTGCTTTTCTTTGATCCTTTTTTACGGCCATTCTTAGTGGTCGTCCACATTTTTGTGTTTCCCACTAAGCTTTATGCTTAGCACGAATTTTCCCTTTATCCTTGTAGCTGCAAGTGATCGGGTCTTTTGAAGGTCATTCGCAGCAGTCCAGGCCAATGCAAGTTTATGAAGAGATCTTAGGATAGGATTTGTATAGTCTTAAGAGTGTTTGTAAGATTTGTAATTTTGAAATATAAGTTTTGTAAAATGTAATCAGTGTATGATTGATTGATATGTAATAAGCTATGGAAATTTGTAGTTTACAAAGTGTATGTGCAATCATTTTCTTTATATGCGATTTTATGGTTTTTGAAATGAAAGAAATTTTATAGCCATGATTTTCGGCATAACTATTGTAGCCTATAAGCGACTATTTCGATAACACCTTGAACCGTCGTAGTGAACCTGCCGGACCACGGTAGGGGTTACTACGTATGGGTAAGGGGTGTTACATTTAGTAGTTTCAGAGCATAGGTTTAGTCGGTTCTGGATGACTAGAGTTTTGACATGAGTCTGTAAAGTGTTTGCATTGGCCAATGCAGATGTTTTAATTTTGCATAAGTAATGTACTAGGCATGATTAGATGTTGACGATATCGTCAATGAGACGGTTAAGTGTGGTGCTTGATAAGTTATGATCGGTCTAATGGTAATCTGTCTTTTGTTAATAAGATATTGGATGTAGTTATGGAGATTGTATTTAGAGATCGTCAGTAATGTAACATAAGTTATGTATAAGATTTACCTGAGGGGAAATATGGAATAAAGGTTTAGATAGTGCGGGATTTTCGACAATTGGAAGTATTTCGAGGATTGTAACACCCTGTACACCTGTCAGCTACTTTACTGATGAGAGCAATTATTTGAATGTGATACATAATTGGGGTTGGGCAACTTGCAATGCCATTATCTGAACTGCATTAATACATTGCATCATTCTGCATGCATGAATCATTCGGCATCCATTGCATTAACATCAGTTATTCATTTGTAATGAACATCAAACATATGCATTTGCCCCAAGTGATAGGAAGCTGACAGGATGTGCATTGAGTGTAACAAAGTTGATTGAGAGTGATGAGGAGTTAGTGATACAAACTAGAAAATGATAAGAGAAAAGTGAAGGATCGTTGAATTTTTATGAGTATGAGTACAACAACCCAAAAAGGGCCTAGTCAGAATTTGCATGCTAAGTCCTAAATTGAGGGTATTTTGGTAATTGTGCATGTTGGAATTTGGTTAATTAAGGACCTAATTGAAGAATTAATTAAAGTGTTAAGTGAAGGATTTATTAGGTGAGTATTATGTATTGTGCTAAGGGAGTTAAGTATAAAGTAAAGTTTTGGTCTTTTTGGGTCCAATAGGATCTTGCCATGTGTCTTGGTAGGTGAGCATTTAACGAAAAGGGAAGAGGGAGGGAAGGAAGGGGCAGAAAATGGGATAACTTCTCGTGGAAGCAGTCTCTTTCTCCTCTTTCTTCACTCTTTCCCGTTCTCTCAACTCTTCCTTTCTTCATTTTCTGCTCTCAACCCCTCCCTTGTGTGCTTCTTTGAGGTTTGAGTTTGGATTTCTCTAAGTTTGAGCTGGGATTTGAAGAGGTAAGTGCTTGGGTTTTGATTTGGGTCTCTTCTTCTTCTTCTACTCTGTTTTCTGGTTTGGAAGGGTTAATGTAAGGTTTGATTTAAGTGTGCATTTTGGCTGGGTTTTGTGCAAGAATCGGAGGAGAGAAGGAAGAACAAAGGAAAGGAAAAAGTGGGATCTTGAAGGGATCGGATTGAAGCTTCTTTTATTAGGTTTGGGAGCTCTATTTTGGATGTGTTTGTTTGGGAGTTGTTTGCTTGCTTTCTCTTTCAGATCAAGTGTGTGTGTGTGCTGTGTTTAATTTCGGGAATTTTGAGTGGTTTTCAATGTGAATATGCATGTGTTAGTTTGATGAGATTGTTAGTAATGCATGTTAGTGATTGGGATGAATGTATGTGAGTTTTGTAGAGAAAATACATGAATTAGGGTAAGTTCTGTTATTGATGTTCTTATTTTGGCATTTTTGGTTTCTTAGTTGAATTTATTATTTAAGTTAGTGTAAATTGAGTGTATTTTGATTATAAGTATGTTTGATAAGCTTTGGAGTGATGAGGTAAGTGTATTGCATGAATGAGTGGTTTTCATTTTGTGTTTGAAAGTTTGAACGCATGGTTTTTGTGCTGAGGAACTGGGTATCATGACTCAGTCACGATTGCGACTCTTGTTGGGAGCGCAACAGAGCCGCTTGATTCCATCCACTCGCGGGCCGATCGGAATGAGACTCGTTACGACACGTGAAAATCTTCACGAGTCGTGAAGATTGCCTGTTCGGAGGAGAGCCGCTCGGCAGGTGATTCTTTACGACACGTGAAGTCCTTCACGAGTCGTGAAGAAGAGCCCCGTTCGGCCGTAGTGCTCCGCTCGGCTAATTGCCCGCTCGGTAGTGCGTTCCATTCGGCATGACGTGCACAGCTCGGCAGCTGGGCTTGTGCACGAGTCGTGCATCTCAGCATGACTCGTGCCCATGCTTTGGTGGACAACACGAGTCATGGACCATAGCACGACTCGTGCCAGTCCACTTTTCTTCTGTCATGAGTCGTGCATCGCGACATGAGTTGCGACAGTCCTATATTTGGCCAGTAGCATGGCGGCTACTATCGCGAGGGTGATGCAAGTCGCGATTGCGACAACAAGCCTCCTCTTGCCTGTTACATTTTGCCTGAAATGCTTCCTTCACTCTTTTTGTATGGCTTCCTAGTATTTTATAAGTTATGTTTTATATTTAATACAAGTATGTATTGATGTTCTAGAGTTGTGTAAATAATTAATGCTATTCTAGTGTTTGGAAACATGCTTTGGTTTGGTCCAGTGATAAACATTAAGAGTGAGTTAGTTGAGCCTAAAGTGTCGTAGTAGTGGATAGATAAGCATGCTTATAAAGGGATATATGAGTGCAGCTTCCTATGTTGGCCTCGTATGGGTCTTTTGGCCGACCTCCGAGATGGTTATTCTAATAGTGATCAAGTGTAGTGTAGTGTGTGATAGTGATAAAGTGTAGTGTGTGATTGAGGCTCCGGGCTCTCACTTTTGATACTATTCGCAGTATCCCGTGTCGTGTAGTGTTCCCGTATCCACTGTCGGTGAAATATCAGGCTATTATATGAGGTGTTGATTTTGCTCAGTGAAGTGTTGTGTCTTTATGAGTGATTTCAGTTAGTGTACCGAATATTGTGTATATTGTTGTTATGTTAGTTGATTGAATTTAGTGATTATGTGTTTTGTATCTTTGTCTTTTGTTATTTAGAGATTTCAGTGAGTTGATGCTTACTTATATATGTTTTGCATCATATTATGGTATAGTACTCTTTTTTCTTTGTACCTCCCTACTAAGCATTATCGCTTAGCATGGGTTCTTTTCCCGTGTAGGTGGTAAGATTTTGGTTCTGCTCGAGTTCCGCATTTGCAGGGTTGGCTACTAGAAGTTAGAGTTTCTTTTTGTATTTAGCTCCTGCAATTTTTGTTTTGCTTCTGTATGGAATATTTTGTATAGATTATGTATTTTACTTCATGTAAGAATCTTATGTAACTACTTTTGGTTAATGTAATTTTGTTATGTATATTTAATGTATTATGTTATTGCTTTTGTTTTTTGTATGCTTCCGATTATGCGCTTGTATGTATGTATATGTTTATCATTGTGTTTTGTTGTGGCGCTTCGGCATCCTTCCAACGGGGGTATCGGGGTGTCACAGTTAGTGGTATCAGAGCACCAGTTTAGGCGGTTTTTATTTTCTGGTTGTTTGAGTGTCGAGTCTTTGCATGTGAGTCAATTTGGTGTCGTGGCCTAATGCAGATGTGTCTTGTGTAGTGTCTAGATAGAGTATGATCCAAGTGAGAATGTGGGCGAGATAACAAAAAGTGTAAACCCAGTCAGAGTTGATCAAAATGTTTTCGAGCGTCTTTCAGTTCAAGATTCTAGTCCCGTTCTCGATGATGAGACGTTAGTGCGAGGGTTGCTACAGTTAGTGAACTGATGGACGGCTTCTCAAGTTTCTCAAGGTTCTGTTCAGAAATTGGCTCAGAAGAGAAAATTATCGGGTAGAGATGTGTCAGCGGGATAGAAAGATCGGGTTATATAGAAATGTCAGTACTATCAAAGGCAGCATTGGGGTGAGTGTCAAAAACTCACGGGCGCTTATTTCAAGTGCAGAAGTAAGGAACATTGGCTCAGCAATTTCCCTAAGAAGAGAGAGAACTTGGCTTTGCAAGCAAGTAGAGAGGAAAGTGTAGTTGAGCGAGCGTTAGCAGTGGATCTTGAGGATCAGGGAACTCCGGGTGGCTTAGCTAGAGCCTTTGCACTAATCGAGAAGAAAGTGAAGACGTCTGTAGGTCCTTCCGGTAAGTTTGTATTATTAAGGTTTCATTTATTGTCAGGTTGTTGGATATATGTGATTAGCAAGGAAATTTTGAGGACAAAATTTCTTAAGGGGGAGTGATTGTAACAACCCAAAAAGGGCCTAGTCGGAATTTTCATGCAAAGTCAGAAATTGAGGGTATTTTGGTAATTATGCATGTGGGAATTAGGATAATTAAGGACGTAATTGAAGAATTAATAAAATTGTTAAGTGAAGGATTTATGAGGTGAGTATTGTGTATTGTGCTAAGGGAGTGAAGTGTAAAGTAAAGTTTTGGACTTTTTGGGTCCAATAGGATCTTGCCATGTATCTTGGTAGGTGAGCATTCAATGAAAAGGGAAGAGAGAGGGAAGGGAGGGGTAGAAAATGGGATAGCTTCCCATGGAAGCTGTCTCTTTCTCCTCTTTCTTCACTCTTTCCCGTTCTCTCTACTCTTCCTTTCTTCATTTTATGCTCTCAACCCCTCCCTTGTGTGCTTATTTGAGGTTTGAGTTTGGATTTCTCTGAGTTTGAGCTGGGATTTGAAGAGGTAAGTGCTTGGGCTTTGATTTGGGTCTCTTCTTCTTCTTCTCCTCTTTTTTTTGGTTTGGAAGGGTTAATGTATGGTTTGATTTAAGTGTGTATTTTGGCTGGCTTTTGTGCAAGAATCGGAGGAGAGAAGGAAGAACAAGGGAAAGGAAAAAGTGGGATCATGAAGGGATCGGATTGAAGCTTCTTTTGTTAGGTTTGGGAACTCTGTTTTGGATGTGTTTGTTTGGGAGTTGTTTGCTTGCTTTCTCTTTCGGATCAAGTGTGTGTGTGTACTATGTTTAATTTCGGGAATTTTGAGTGGTTTTCAATGTGAATATGCATGTGTCAGTTTGATGAGATTGTTAGTAATGCATGCTAGTGATTGGGATGAATGTATGTGAGTTTTGTAGAGAAAATACATGAGTTAGGGTAAGTTCTGATATTGATGTTCTTATTTTGGCATTTTTTGTTTCTTAGTTGAATTTCTTGTTTAAGTTAGTGTAAATTGAGTGTATTTTGATTATGAGTATGTTTGATATGCTTTGGAGTGATGAGGTAACTTTATTGCATGAATGAGCGGTTTTGATTTTGTGTTTGAAAGTTTAAACGTATGGTTTTTATGCTGAGGAACTAGGCATCGTGACTCGGTCGCATTCGCGACGCTTGTCGCAAGGGCCACAGAGCCGCTTGATTCAAGCTTCTCGCGAGCCTATCGAAACGAGACTCTTCATGACACGTGAAAATCTTCACGAGTCATAACGATTGCCCGTTCGGAGGAGAGCCGCTCGGCAGGTGATTATTCAGGACACGTGAAGTCCTTCACGAGTCGTGAAGAAGAGCCCCATTCTGCCATAGTGCTCCGCTCGGCTGATCGCCCGCTTGGTAGTGAGTTCCATTCGACGTGACGTGCACAGCTTGGCAGCTGGGCTTGTGCACGAGTCGTGCATCTCGGCATGACTCGTGCCCAAGATTTGGTGGCCAACACGAGTCGTACACCATAGCACGACTCGTGCCAGCCCACTTTTCTTCTGTCGCGAGTCGTACATCGCGACACGAGTTATGACAGTCCTATTTTTGGCCGGTAGCGCTGTCGCGAGCGTGATGCAAGTCGCGATCGCGATAGTAAGCCTCCTCCTGCCTGTAATGTTTTGCCTGAAATGCTTTTTTCTCTCTCTTTGTATGGCTTCCTAGTATTGTATAAGTGATTTTTTATATTTAATACAAGTATGTATTGATGTTATAGAGTTGTGTAAATAATTAATGGTATGCTAGTGTTTGGATACTTGCTTTTGTTTGGTCTAGTGATAAACATTAAGAGTGAGTGAGTTGAGCCTGAAGTGTCATAGTAGTAGATAGATAAGCATGCTTATAAAGGGATATATAAGTGCAGTTGCCTATGTTTGCCCCGTTTGGGTCTTTCGGCCGACCTCCGAGATGATCATTCTAATAGTGATAAAGTGTAGTGTAGTGTGTGATAGTGATAAAGTGTAGTGTGTGATTGAGGCTCCGGTCTCTCACTTTTGATACTGTTTGCAGTGTCCCGTGTCATGTAGTGTTCCTGTATCCACTGTCGGTGAAATTTCAGGCTATTGTATGAGGTGTTGATTTTGCTCAGTGAAGTGTTGTGTCTTTATGAGGGGTCAATTTCACTCATGGTCACTCAACTTATCACTTATCGCGCAAAAGTAACCGACTTTTTTTTTCTTACTTAAATGTCACTGAACTTTTAACATTATTGCACAAAAGTCATGTTGACCGGAATCCGGCGACGACCCTTACCGGATTGATGACTTTTTTGCAAAAATGTTAAAAGTTAATTACTTTTAAGTTGAAAAAAACAAAAGTTAATTACTTTTGCGAGATAAATGATAAGTCTAGTGACCGTGAGTGAAATTAATTTAAATATAGCATTTGTTGAACTTATCAATCCGGCAAGAGTCGTCGCCGGATTCCGGTAAACATGACTTTTGTGCAATAATGTTAAAAGTTCAGTGACATTTAAGTAAGAAAAAAAAAGTCGGTTACTTTTGCGCGATAAGTGATAAGTTGAGTGACCATGGGTGAAATCAACCCCTTTATGAGTGATTTCAGTTAGTGTACGGGATATTGTGTATATTGTTGTTATGTTAGTTCATTGAATTTAGTGATTATGTGTTTTGTATCTTTGTCTTTTGTTATTTAGAGATTTCAGTGAGTTGATGCTTACTTATATATGTTTTTGCACGATATTATGGTATAGTGCTCTTTTGTCTTTGTACCTCCCCACCAAGCATTATCGCTTAGCATGGGTTATTTTCCCGTGTAGGTGGCAAGATTTTGGTTTCGCTCGAGTTGCGCATTTGCAGGGTTGGCCACTAGGAGTTAGAGTTTCTTTTTATATTTAGCTCCTGTAATTTTGGTTTTGCTTCTGTATAGAATATTTTGTATAGGTTATGTATTTTGCTTCATGTAAAAATCTTATGTAACTACTTTTGGATAATGTAATTTTGTTATTTATATTTAATGTATTATGTTATTCCTTTTATTTTTCGTATGCTTCCGCTTATGCGCTTGTATGTATGTATATGTTTGTCGTCGTGTTTTGTCATGGCGCTCCGGTATCCTTCCAACGACGGTATCAGGGTGTTACAGTTGGTGGTATCAGAGCGCCGATTTAGGCGGTTCTAGTCTTCTGGTTGTTTGAGTGTCTAGTCTTTGCGTGCGAGTCGATTTTGTGTCGTGGCCTAATGCAGATCTGTCTTGTGTAGTGTCTAGATGGAGTCTGATCCGACTGAGAATGTGGGCGCGACAACGAAAAGTGTAAACCAAATCGGAGTTGATCAGAATGTTTTCGAGCATCCTTCAGTTGAAGATTCCTGTCCCGTTCTCGATGATGAGACATTAGTGCGTCGGTTGCTACAATTAGTGAACCGATGGACGGCTTCTCGGGTTTCACAATGTTCTATTTTGAAATTGCCTCAGAAGAGAAAATTATCGAGTAGAGATGTGCCAGCGGGAAATAAAGGTCGGGGTATACCGAAATGTTAGCATTATCAAAGGCAGCATTAGGGTGAGTGTCGAAAATTCTTTTTTCAGGTGCAGAAGTCAGGAACATTGGCTCAGCAATTTCCCTAAGAAAAGAGAGAACTTGGCTTTGCAAGCAAGTAGAGAGGAAAGTGTAGTTGAGTGAACATTAGAAGTGGATCTTGAGGATTAAGGAACTTCGGGTGGCTTAGCTAGAGCCTTTGCACAAATCGAGATGGAAGTGAAGAAGTCTGTAGGTCCTTCCGGTAAGTTTGTATTGTTATGCTTTCGTTTATTGTCAGGCTGTTGGATATATGTGATTAGCAGGTAAATTTCGAGGACGAAATTTCTTAAGGGGGAGTGATTGTAACAACCCAAAAAGGGCCTAGTCGGAATTTGCATGCTAAGTAGAAAATTAAGGGTATTTTGGTAATTATGCATGTGCAAATTTGGGTAATTAAGGACCTAATTGAAGAATTAATTAAAGTGTTAAGTGAAGGATTTATTAAGTGAGTATTGTGTATTGTGATAAGGGAGTGAAGTGTAAAGTTGGGTCCAATAGGATCTTGCCATGTGTCTTGGTAGGTGAGCATTTAATGAAAAGGGAAGAGAGAGGGAAGGGAGGGGCAGAAAATGGGATAGCTTCCCGTGGAAGCTGTCTCTTTCTCCTCTTTCTTCACTATTTCCCGTTCTCTCTAGTCTTCCTTTCTTCATTTTTTGCTCTCAACCCCTCCCATGTGTGCTTCTATGAGGTTTGAGTTTGTATTTCTCTGAGTTTGAGCTGGGATTTGAAGAGATAAGTGCTTGGGTTTTGATTTGGATCTCTTCTTTTTCTTCTACTCTTTTTTCTAGTTTGGAAGGGTTAATGTATGGATTGATTTAAGTGTGTATTTTGGTTGGGTTTTGTGCAAGAATCGGGGGAGAGAAGGAAGAACAAGGGAAAGGAAAAAGTGGGATCTTGAAGGGATCGGATTGAAGCTTCTTTTGTTAGCTTTGGGAGCTCTGTTTTGGATGTGTTTGTTTGGGAGTTATTTGCTTGCTTTTTCTTTCGGATCAAGTGTATGTGCGTGTGCTGTGTTTAATTTCGGGAATTTTGAGTGGTTTTGCATGTGAATATGGATGTGTCGGTTTGGCGAGATTGTTATTAATGCATATTAGTGATTGGGATGAATGTATGTGAGTTTTGTAGAGAAAATACATGAATTAGGGTAAGTTCTAAAATTGATGTTCTTATTTTGGCATTTTTGGTTTCTTAGTTGAATTTCTTGTTTAAGTTAGTATAAATTGAGTGTGTTTCGATTACGAGTATGTTTGATATGCTTTGGAGTGATGAGGTAAGTGAACTGCATGAATTAGTGGTTTTGATTTTGTGTTTGAAAGTTTGAATGTATGGTTTTTGTGCTGAGGAACTGGGTAACGTGACTAGTCGCGATCGCGACAGAGCCGCTGGATTCCAGCTTCTTGCATGCCGATCAGAATGAGACTCTTCATGACATGTGAAAATCTTCGTGAGTCGTGAAGATTTCCCATTTAGAAGAGAGTCGCTCGGCAGGTGATTATTCACAACACGTGAAGTCCTTCACGAGTCGTGAAGAAGAGCCCCGTTCGGCCGTAGTGCTCCGCTCGGCTGATCACCCGCTCAGCAATGAGTTTCGTTCAACATGACATGCACAGCTTGGCAGCTGGGCTTGTGCACGTGTCGTGCATCTTGGCATGACTCGTGCCCAAGCTTTGGTGGCCAACACGAGTCATGAACCATGGCACGACTCGTGCCAGCCCACTTTTCTTCTGTCGCGAGTCATGCATCGCGACACGAGTTGCGACAGTCCTATTTTTGGCCAGTAGCGCGGTGGCTACTGTCGCGAGCGTGATGCAAGTCGCGATCGCGATAGTAAGCCTCCTCCTACCTGTTATGTTTTACCTGAAATGCTTTCTTCTCTCTCTTTGTATGTCTTCCTAGTATTGTATAAGTTATGTTTTATATTTAATACAAGTATCTATTGATGTTCTAGAGTTGTGTAAATAATTAATGCTATGCTAGTGTTTGGATACTTGCTTTGGTTTGGTCCAGTGATAAACGTTAAGAGTGAGTGAGTTGAGGCTGAAGTGTCATAGTTGTGGATAGATAAGCATGCTTATAAAGGGATATATGAGTGCAGCTGCCTATGTGTGCCCCGTTTTGGTCTTTCGGCCGACCTCCGAGATGATCATTCTAATAGTGATAAAGTGTAGTGTAGTGTGTGATAGTGATAAAGTGTAGTGTGTGATTGAGGCTCCGGTCTATCACTTTTGATACTGTTCGCAGTATCCCGTGTCGTGTAGTGTTCCCATATCCACTGTCGGTGAAATTTCAGGCTATTATATGAGGTGTTGATTTTGCTCAGTGAAGTGTTGTGTCTTTATGAGTGATTTCAGTTATTGTAGCGGATATTGTGTATATTGTTGTTATATTAGTTGATTGAATTTAGTGATTATGTGTTTTGTATCTTTGTCTTCTGTTATTTAGAGATTTCATTGAGTTGATGCTTAGTTGTATATGTTTTTGCATGATATTATGTTATAGTGCTCTTTTATCTTTGTACCTCCCCACTAAGCATTATCGCTTAGCATGGGTTCTTTTCCTGTGTAGGTGGCAAGATTTTGGTTTCGCTCGAGTTACGCATCTGCAGGGTTGGCCACTAGGAGTTAGAATTTCTTTTTGTATTTAGCTCCTGTAATTTTGGTTTTGCTTCTGTATAGAATATTTTGTATAGTTTATGTATTTTGCTTCATGTAAAAATCTTATGTAAGTACTTTTGGATAATGTAATTTTGTTATGTATATTTAATGTATTATGTTATTCGTTTTGTTTTTCGTATGCTTCCGCTTATTTGCTTGTATGTATGTATATGTTTATAGTCGTGTTTTGTCGTGGTGCTCCGGTATCCTTCCAATGGGGGTATCGGGATGTTACAGTTAGTGGTATCAGAGCGTCGGTTTAGGCGGTTCTGGTCTTCCGATTATTTGAGTGTCGAGTCTTTGATTTCGAGTCGATTTTGTGCCGTGGCCTAGTGCAGATGTGTCTAGTGTAGTGTCAGATGGAGTCTGATCCGAGTGAGAATGTGGGGGAGACAACGAGAAGTGTCAACCAAGTCGGAGTTGATCAGAATGTTTTCGAGCGTACTTTAGTTGAAGATTCTGGTCCCATTCTTGATGATGAGACGTTAGTGCGAGGGTTGCTATAGTTAGTAAACCGATGGACGGCTTCTCGAGTTTCTCAAGGTTTTATTCAGAAATTGCCTCAGAAGAGAAAATTATCGAGTAGAGACGTGTCAACAGGAAAGAAAGGTCGAGGTATATCGAAATGTCAGCACTGTCAAAGGGAGCATTGGGGTGAGTGTTGAAAAGTCACGGGTGCTTGTTTCAAGTGAAGAAGTATGGAACATTGGCTCAGCGATTGCCCTAAGAAGAGAGAGAACTTGCCTTTGCAAGCAAGTAGAGAGGAAAGTGTAGCTGACCGAACGTTAGCAGTCGATCTTGAGGATCAAGGAACTCCGGGTGGCTTAGCTAGAGCCTTTGCACTAATCGAGATGGAAGTAAAGAAGTTTGTAGGTCCTTCTGGTAAGTTGGTATTGTTAAGCTTTCGTTTATTGTCAGGTTGTTGGATATATGTGATTAGCAGGGAAATTTCGAGGACGAAATTTCTTAACGGGGAGTGATTGTAACAACCCAAAAAGGGCCTAGTCGGAATTTGCATTCTAAGTCGGAAATTGAGGGTATTTTGGTAATTATGCATATGGGAATTTAGATAATTAAGGACCTACTTGAAGAATTAATTAATGTGTTAAGTGACGGATTTATTAGGTGAGTATTGTCTATTGTGCTGAGGGAGTGAAGTGTAAAGTTTTGGACTTTTTGGGTCCAATAGGATCTTGCCATGTGTCTTGGTAAGTGAGCATTTAATGAAAAAGGAAGAGAGAGGGAAGGGAGGGGCAGAAAATGGAATAGCTTCCCGTGGAAGCTGTCATTTTCTCCTCTTTCTTCACTCTTTCCCGTTCTCTCTACTCTTCCTTTCTTCATTCTCTGCTCTCAACCCCTCCCTTGTGTGCTTCTTTGAGGTTTGAGTTTTGATTTCTTTGAGTTTGAGCTGGGATTTGAAGAGGTAAGTGCTTGGGTTTTGATTTGGGTATCTTCTTCTTCTACTACTCTATTTTCTGGTTTGGAAGGTTTAATGTATGGTTTGATTTAAGTGTGTATTTTGGCTAGGTTTTGTGCAAGAATCGGAGGAGAGAAGGAAGAACAAGGTAAAGGAAAAAGTGGGATCTTGAAGGGATCGGATTGAAGCTTATTTTGTTAGGTTTGGAAGCTCTATTTTGGATGTGTTTGTTTGGGAGTTGTCTGCTTGCTTTCTCTTTCAGGTCAAGTATGTGTGTGCTGTGTTAAATTTCAGGAATTTTGTGTGGTTTTGCATGTGAATATGCATGTGTCAGTTTGATGAGATTGTTAGTAATGTATGTTAGTAATTGGAATGAATGTATGTGAGTTTTGTAGAGAAAATACATGAATTAGGGTAAGTTTTCATATTGATATTCTTATTTTGGCATTTTTGGTTTCTTAGTTGAATTTCTTGTTTAAGGTAGTGTAAATTGAGAGTGTTTTGATTATGAGTATGTTTGATATGCTTTGGAGTGATGAGGTAAGTGTATTGCATGAATGAGTTGTTTTGATTTTGTATTTGAAAGTTTGAACGTATGGTTTTTGTGCTGAGGAACTCAATTTCGTGACTCTGTCGTGATCATGATGCTTGTTGCGAGCGCAACAGAGCGCTTGATTCCAGCTTCTCGCGAGCCAATCAGAACGAGACTCTTTAAGACACGTGAAAATCTTCACGAGTCGTGAAGATTGCAAATTCAGAGGAGAGCCGCTCGGCAAGTCATTCTTCATGACACGTGAAGTCCTTCTCGAGTCGTGAAGAAGAACCCCATTCAGCCATAGTACTCCGATCGATAGGGAGTTCCGTTCAGCGTGACGTGCATAACTCGGCAGCAGGGCTTGCGCCCGAGTCATGCATCTCGGAGCGACTCGTGGCCAAGCTTTGGTGGCCAGCATGAGTCGTGCATCTCGGACCGACTCGTGCCTAAGCTTTTGTGGCCAACATGAGTCGTGCACCATAGCACGACTCGTGCCAGCCAACTTTTCTTCTGTCGCCAGTCGTGTATTGCGACATGTGTCACGACAGTCCTATTTTTGGCCAGTAGCGCTGCGGCTACTGTCGCGAGCATGATGCAAGTCACGATCGCGATAGCGAACCTCCTCCTGCTTGTTATGTTTAGACAGAAATGCTTTCTACTCTCTATTTGTATGGCTTCCTAGTATTGTATAATTTTTATTTTATATTTAATACAAGTATGTATTGATGTTCTATAGTTGTGTAAATAATTAATGCTATGCTAGTGTTTGGATACTTGCTTTGGTTTGGTCCAGTGATAAACGTTAAGAGTGAGTGAGTTGAGCCTGAAGTGTCATAGTTGTGGATAGATAAGCATGCTTATAAAGGGATATATGAGTGCAGCTGCCTATGTGTGCCCCGTTTTGGTCTTTTGGCCGACCTCCGAGATGGTCATTCTAATTGTGATAAAGTGTAGTGTAGTGTGTGATAGTGATAAAGTGTAGTGTGTGATTGAGGCTCCGATCTCTCACTTTTGATACTATTCGCAGTATCTCGTGTCGTGTAGTGCTCCCCTATCCACCGTCGGTGAAATTTCAGGCTATTATATGGGTGTTGATTTTGCTTAGTGAAGTGTTGTGTCTTTATGAGTGATTTTAGTTTGTGTACCTGATACTGTGTCTATTGTTGTTATGTTAGGTGATTGAATTTAGTGATTATGTGTTTTGTATCTTTGTCTTCTGTTATTTAGAGATTTCAGTGAGTTGATGCTTACTTATATATGTTTTTACATGATATTTTGGTATAGTGCTCTTTTGTCTTTGTACCTCCCCACTAAGCGTTATCGCTTAACACGGGTTCTTTTTCCGTGTAGGTGGCAAGATTTTGGTTCCGCTCGAGTTGTGCATCTGCAGGGTTGGCCACTAGGAGTTAGAGTTTCTGTTTGTATTGAGCTCCTGTAATTTTGGTTTTGCTTCTATATAGAATATTTTGTATAGCTTATTTATTTTGCTTCATGTAAGAATCTTATGTAACTACTTTTGGATAATGTAATTTTGTTATGTATATTTAATGTATTACGCTTTTCCTTTTGTTTTTCGTATGCTTCCGCTTATGTGCTTGTATGTATGTATATGTTTATCGTCGTGTTTTGTCGTGGCGCTCCGGTATCCTTCCAACGGGGGTATCGTGGTGTTATAATGAGTAAGAGATTTGTGTCTACAGAATTTGTGGGTTTGACCCTTCTTTGTTAATGAATTAAGGTATAGAATGTGATAAGATTTTTGTATATTTTGAGGGGAATGGAATTTGTATCTGATTAGATTAACTTATTGGTTATAGATTTAAACTTTCTTATAAGAGTGAATGATATTGTGGACTTTTATCAAAAGTGATTAAATAATAAGTACTGTAAGATATATGTAATGTTTCAGAAGCGATAAACAGATTGTGACTAGAGATACTGGTACTCTGGGAGAAAATATTATAGTTATTTTGATCAAGGAAAGAGTTTAGCGAATGTGTAAATGTTTCCCAGAGAGGCATTTTAATGATATGTTAATTGTGCAACGTGAGGCATAGTTTGAATGATTAAGATGTAAATGGTTTAAGAACAACTAAGTAAACAATAAGAGATAAGAATGACATTAGGGTTATAATTATGACAGAATGCAAACGATCTGTAACTCAAAATTTTGAAAATTCTTATTTTTAGAGAAGGATTTTCTAATATATATAATGATACTGGTAAGAATGATTTGGACTGTAAGATGATAATGCAAGGTGGCATATTGTGACAATGACTGTTGATACTGATTTGAGTGAGACGACTTGCTATTCGGATAGCAATGTCGATGATTTCCCAAGTAGGTTACTATTGTTTCTAGATAATAACAATTGGGAACAAGGAAAATAAGAAGTAGTAGGATGGGTTATTTGAAAAGCAAAGTGTATATGTTATATGATAGTATAAAGTTAGCGTATATGAATGTTAGTGATAAAGAGTTTGGTATTCAGATAATTTTATATGAGTGAATTTTAAGGACGAAATTCTTTTAAGGAGGAGAAAGTTATAGCACCCCAAAACACACCCTAGTCGGATTAAGACAAGTTTAGGGTGTAGCGGAAACCGAATGTGTTTGATTTGGCGATGGAAGTGTCAAAAAGGACACAACCATCATTAATTCGAAAGTTGTGGCAAGTTTTGGTAAATTGGACAATTATGTCGATATGCCTTAAATGGCATCAAGAGAATTATTTTGGTGACCAAAAATGTGTAACTGGGTGATGGAAATGGTTAATTGTAGTAAAGGACATATTTGGTATTAATTAAAAAGACTGAGGGCAATTTGGATATTTCATAAGTGTGGACTAAATTGAAGGAATAAAATTAATTATGTGGCCTAAGGTTTGAAATATATAAGTTATATGCCAATTGAAGGAAAGGAAAAAGGATAGATGATTAAAAGGGAGGTTTGACATAAAAATCTAGATTGGACCAATTGAAAGGTGACACTTAGCATAGGAGATAAGAATGGATTGAAGAGGTATAAAAGGAAGAGAGAGAACGTGAGAGAGGGTAGAAATCTGCTCTCCTTTCTCTCACGTTCCTCATACTCTTCTTCTTCTTCTTCTTCTTCTTCTTCTTCCTTGTCTCAATTTGTTCTCTACTGCAGTAATTTTGGTGGGTTTTGGAAAATTTAAGAGTTGTTAATGTAACACCCTTATACTCATAAATGATATGGATATCGGATGTCACAACACTGCACTGACAAACATTACAATGCACTCGATAGCATAGTGATTTTTTTTTCAACAATAATGTTCACAACAATACATATACGGCAAACATAACAATATACTAACATACAACTCACATACCCATACCATTGCTTCTCCCTACTGCGATCGTATACATGCCATGTCAATCCTCTATCCTTGCTGTTGATCATTCATCTGTTGTCCCTACGTCTTCGGCCACGTCAAACTATCATAACTTGCGCGCATAATATTCTACGCGCTGAGTATTAAAATGCTCAAAGGTGGATACATATCCTAAGTTTTCCATACTAATCCTACATGCATGCACACGTAATTACTTTCCTGTATTTAGATTATGAGAATATTTATTTCTGAGTCTTTTAGACAGTTTATAACATACTTATACGGCACACACTAACTTATCTTTTATCACTACCACTGCTATCACTTATCATTGTCTTTACCTTTATCGCTATTCTATAATTACATTAAACACTATTATGTTACTATCAATTTCACTATCACTTTCACTATTAGCTCCTAGGATATTTTACTGTTGCGTACTTTCCATTACTTTGAAGGCTAGTTATATCGATCATTTTGTAATTATCTTATAATATATATTTATTTGTTTTGTTTCTATAATTATTCTTTATCACTTCCTTTATCCTTTTCATTTCTATTTCCAACATCTTTACTATGTAAACTGACAATTTCAACATTGATTAAATTACCTTTAATCTGTTAATTAATAATCAATTCTATTAACCATTCTTCTTTTCTTTCTTTACTTATATATCTAATTATAGTCTATAATCGATCACTAATATTCTTGATCCACTTACTTATTAGTCATTATTTTCGACATTAATGGCATTGATATAATACTTTTACTGTCTTTACGTTCTTAATGCTTTACTCTTTTACACTACACTAACTTTCCTACATTAATATCTCTCAATATGTTAAATCTTTCACTATGTTATTCACTTTAATCAATTTCGAGTCATATTTAATATTGAATAGTTATACTATAATTTAATTCATTAAGGCCCTTTTGATAATCTTTCCATAATTAACTTTACAATTATATCCCTAATTAATCTTAATTTCACCTTTAATTTACTATTATTATTATAATTATTTCCTTATTAAACCAACACTTATTTTAGCTAATAATTTCATGAATTTAATTAAATAATCACTTATCAAATTATATTATTCACTATTTACATTTTAATCTTTTATTTAAACTTACTATTTCAGTATTTACATTTAAGTCCTTAGTCTTTTTCTTTAATTTCCAATTATGTCCACATCTTTTCCATTAATAACATATATATCCCCACTTTTACTATAATACCATCCATGTCCCTTCTTTTACACTAATTCCATTTATGTCCTCAATTTTTCACTTAATTACCAAAATGCCCTTACATACACTTAATTTACACTTTTGACCTCATTTATTCTCATTTTCCATTTTTACCCTTTCTTATCTCTTTTAATTACTAATTTACCATTTTTACACTCAATTTTCACTTTTAATCTTATTAATTTATCAAATTACATATAGGTCCCTAATTTACCACTTTTATACTAAATTACTATTTTAACCCTATATTTTCACTTATTTACATTATTACCCTTGTTAATTACACTTTTTACCTAACTTACTCCATACTTAACCATTAGGTGTAAAATTATCATTTTACCCCTAAACTTTCTATTTCTTACACCTTAGTCCCATTTTCACTCATTTTCTTATTTATCACTATTTTAATAAATTTTATCACATATTTACCATTATGCCCCTAACTTTTATTAAATTAGCATATTGCCCTTAAAGTACCTTTTTCTAGGTCAAATGTCATTTTCAATCCTTATCTTATCTTATCTCTATTACTATCATGATCATATCTTTATCTTTATCACTTAATCATTACTATATCTTTATCCTTATCACTTACTTACATGTGTATGCATTTAATCATTCAATTAAATTCTTTCTTTACACTTTTCCACCAAATTTTGCAATAAATTTATTTTTAATCAATTTCATTCAACTTTTGCCCCTAGTAACACCCAGTAGTTATCACTACACTAGATCTGCGGGACTGGGCTCTATAGACCTAACTTAACGAAGTGGCCACTAGGGGGGCAAATTACATTTCGGTAGTGTCGGAGTGACCACTAGCGGGCCAAATTACACTCCGACGACACTACACTTGCACTTATAAATAGACCGTCATTGGTCTACAATTGCAAGTCGCCATGACTTGTTACCGCGACATACACTAACATCCCTATGGCTAGCCATATATATCCTGAGCTAGATTTACTACCAGATCACTAAGGGCAATATCTCATTAAAATTTATATAAAAATCACATATATTAACATATATATTTCGGTCAACATCTCATATTCACTTGTAATTTTTCATACACACTAGCTTATCACTGTTTATTCATTTCATGCTATTATATGTCATTAGATATCAAATCACACCATAAAAATCCATCATGATCAATTCAGTCATTATACTAATTTTTCATTAAGTTCACTTTAATTCCATTTAACAACTCAATTATACTCTTTACATGTTAAACCCATCATAATCATTATTTATGTGCCACATTTACCACTAATCATACATTATATACCCATTATTCAATTCGGCCAAGATATTGATTTCTCATAAAGTCTACTTTAATTTCATTTAACCACTCAATCATCTAGATTACATGTTATATATACCATAAACACCCTTTGTATGCCTTTACACAACATACCTCATTATATCCTTTAATAACCCATTCGGCCACCCTATAATATTTTACCATGTTTGTTTTTCAATCTTTTAATTAATCTATCATACATTACACAAGTTATACACATTATATCCATCATTTCTAAGCCATAAAAGCCATATATACATTATGTTTTCCATAAGTTTCCATTCGGCCTACATGTGGGATTTCATACCATGGTGTTTTAATTTAATTTAAGCATATTTATACACTTATTTAAGTCCATTAAACATGATTATTAAGTTAGATTTAATTATTCATGCCTAAATCACATGTTCACACTTAGATATAACCTAAAACACACACATAATCAATGGAAAGAGAAGGATATTGTATCCATCACCTTAGATTCTTGCTCTCCACTCCTTAGGCTTCCTTTCTATAGCCTTACTCCTTTGAAACATCCTTTGCCTTAGAATTTCCTAAAGTGACCGAATTCAAATAACACCATAACATCAAATCCATGCTTCCATTTTAAAAAATTACTTCATAAATACACTCTACACACTTGAAAACCCCCGTATGAACCTTTAAATTAAATTATAGAACCCTAAATCACATACCTTATTTTTGAGACATAACATTTGTCCCTTGATTCTTCCCACTTCTAGCCCACTAAATGGACTCAAATCACCATCACCATATTGTAGTGGAGTTAAAGTTTTCTTGGGAGGCTAAGATTTGGGGGGAGATGAAGAGAAAATGGAGGAAAAGATAAAAAGCTCAATTATGCCAAAGGAGGTGGAGGAGAAGGTCATTTCTTTAGGGAATTCTCTAGAGAAATCTTATCTTAAGGGGTGTTTATAGGTATAATTTTAGCTAAATCTGTCCAACCGAAGTAGTCCAACCGATTTGAATAAAAATTTCTATTTTTCAGCAATTTTCCACTACTTCAAGTCATCTATGAGTTCTTGAACTTAATTTTGCTCCCAACCAATTCCATTGTTCTTAAAACATCAAATATAGCCTCCCTGCAAAATTTCAGCTCAATCGAAATTCATTTGGGGCTCGGTTCACCTAAACCGGTTATGTTCGATTCAGTTCAGTTCTGCCATAAAACACCATTCTGAAGCTGTTAAAAATTACTAAAAATTATTTCAAGCTTGTACACTTCCCACACTTCACCCTTTTGAGCTAAAAATTATTTTCTAAAAAGTTGATCAAACCTTGGTCAAACCCTAGTTTAATTGAACCGAACTAGAGGCCAACTTGAAACAGACTTTTGGAGGCCTATTTAACTCTGTTTTCACTCCGAATTTCACCACCAGACTCCTTTTAACTTGTACTTTCCCATGGTCTAATTAAATATTTTTCACTACTGGCTTTCCTGGAGGTCACCCATTAAGGGCTTCTTTAGTCATATCACATTTAACCTTTTTCATTCACTGTCTTTTGTGGCACAATTACTGTTATTTTCACACGAGATTCACACTATATACTCTACTGATTTCACTGATCACCACTAGCCTATATTTGGGCCATTACAATTAAGGTAAGTAATTGGTTCTCTTCTTCTTTTCTCCTTCACGTGAGTGGAGGTTAAGCATTATTTTGATTTGAACTCTAAATTTTCGGTTTATTTTGCGTGGAGATTCAAGGGAAACTAAGGAAATGTGAGAAAAGCAAAGGGGTTGTGCAATCGTTTGAGCAATTAGGGAGCAAAGGAAAAGAGGTTTCGAAACTCTTTTATTTATGTATGAGTTTTGGATTGTAGTGATGTGTTATATAAGTTACCTGAATGTGTTTATGATGATATATGATGATGATAGTAAGTGTTGGCTTTAAATTGTTAAAAATGTGCATGTGAATAGGATTTGATGAAAAACTGTGTTGAGATACTTGACTTGTAACACCCCCTTCCCATACGTAGGCGATCCCATCCAATAAGGAGTGAGATGCGTATGAGTCAAGGTGTCACCAAACAATAGCAAAGCAAAAACATACATTCATGCATAACATACATTCAGAAATACGGAATAATTAAAAACTTTACATGCAGAAAGCAAAAGCTGATCATGCATTACTATAATAAACTATTACAATAATGATCTGATCAACTAGCTGATACAAACTAATATTACAGGTCCCAAAATATAATTACAAAACCGGAAGCTGATACATGAGAGTTCTATACAAAAAGAATCATCAACTATACAAAAGAAGCCCTACACTAAAAACTTCCTGTGTTGGCTTGATGACGGCGACTCTCGAATCAAACTCCTTCCGCACCTGCACGGGTAAAAACACCGTGCTAAGCGATAAACGCTTAGTGGGGAAACACACATAAATAATGGACGGCCATTCACAATGGTCGTCAAGGCAATTCACATTCACAAGGACAATATACAAAGGCTAAACATAATCCATATAAACATGCTCATATAATAAAGCCATACAATCAATATTTCATAATCATATTCATTCAGAAATAATCCGATATACATTACATCGATATACTCATTTAGATAATTCATTTATAGCCAAATCAGATCAGAGCAGTTCAAATAAACATTCAAAGAACACCTGCTGACTCTACGTAGTGGATAACGAGTGTACAAACAGTACTTTCCGGGTACGAGCCGATTACAGACAATACATTACGGGTACGAATCGATTAAACCATTATACTTTAACTTTCACAGATATTTTCAAAAGGGACCTTAAACAAGATCCAATACAGAAAAGGGTTCGCGAGGAACCAAACGGGGACCTGATCGGGGTCCAAACAGAACTATCGGCTGCAGCTAACAGGCTCTATTAGGCATGCCTAACTATCCACTTACTCGACTCTAGCAGGTTATGCGTCATTCAAATCACATTTCAGAGTACGAAATATAATTCATCAGAAAATCATGGTATCATTCAATCAAAGCATAAGAAAGTATGACATGCATCATACAGCAGTATAAGTCCATTCGGAAATAAACACCAAATTCATTTCTGAGTTACAAACTGGGAAATTTCGGAAAAAGGGTTGAGCGGGGTAACGGGTGAGGTTGGCTGGTCACGAGGCGTGACTTGCCTCCTCACAGGGCAGGTCACGAGTCGTGACTGAGGGTCACGCCTCGTGACTTGCTCTGTCCCTCGCAGATCACGCGGTGTGATCTCGCTAATCACGCGACGCTCACGCTGGTCACGAGTCGTGACTGGAAGTCACGTCTCGTGACTGGCTGTCACGCGACGTGCCTTCTCACAGGTCGATCACGAGTCGTGACTAGAAGTCACGTCTCGCGACTGACTTCATTTCAGCTGGTCACGAGTTGTGACAGGCAGCCACAACTCGTGACTAGCCTCAAACTGGAAGGTCACGAGTCGTGACCTGAGGTCACGTCTCGTGACTTGCCTCTCTTCTTGGCTATTCACGCGACACGATCTGGAGAACAGGATTTTTGACAGTATCGATTCCCAGATTTTCCAGAATTTCCCAAAATAAAGAAAACACTCCAAATTCGATTAAAAGTCATTCAAACATGTTCTTACCTTACAGAAGACATCCTAATTGACATAAACAACATACATACAACTCAATTTAGCATTTAAACAACCAAATCAAGAATATGTGCACTCAAGCTCTTCAAAAACATAAGCCCTAGAATTTTACAGTAAGCTCAAAATCACATAAATCACAATCAATAATTCCCAAACCTGGAATCTAAGCTTCTAACACTTAGTCCCACTGCTCCCAGCAACCTCCTTGCCTTTGGGATCGCGAGGAGCCTCAGCTAAACACAAACATTCAACAATGCAACCCTAAGTTAAACCTAAACTCAAGGAAGAAGAAGATGATAAAATAAATGAAAACTAAGATGAAAAATACAGTGACTTACCAACAAAATGCAAAGGGAATGGTTGATTTCCACTAACAGTAGCTTAATCCCAAACTAGGGTTTCAAACTAAGAGCAAAGAAGAAGATGAATGAAAGAGGAAGAAGAATCGGGAAATAAGATATGAATTCCTACTTTTCCCATTTCCTTTTCTCTATTAACTCTACTTTTTCCTATCCCTACATTTGTCACCTTCCTGTTGGTGGGAACCAACCACTCATACCAAATTAATATGCACTGCACACACTCTACACAATCCTAACTTAAAACACCATAATATGATATGCTCATGTGCACACAATTATTTCTTAATTAACTCACACACTATTGCTATACATGCACCCACATACTAACAAAACCCAAAATATGCATTTTTACCAAAAATACCCTTATGCTATGCGGAACACATGCGAATGCTTACACATACAGACAGACAGACATGCTCATTCTACTAGGGGGCAAATGGGGTGTGACAACTCTCCCCTACTAAATAAGAATTTCGTCCTCGAAATTCTCACCTGTACTGAACAACTGCGGATACTGAGCTCTCATCGAATCCTCTGGTTCCCAAGTCGCTTCTTCGACTCCATGATGGATCCACAATACTTTAACCAAAGGAATCTGCTTATTTCTCAACTGCCTCACCTCTCGGGCTAGAATAGCTCGCGGTTCCTCATCATAAGAGAAGTCTGGCTGAACCTGGATATCCTGAACTGACAGAACATGCGAAGGATCTGATCTGTACCGACGAAGCATCGAAACATGGAACACATCGTGCAACTTTGCTAACTCCATCGGTAGCGCCAATCTATAGGCTACAGGTCCTACCTTAGCCAAAATCTCATAAGGTCCAATGAAACGAGGACTAAGCTTGCCTTTCTTGCCAAACCGAAGCATTTTCCTCCAAGGTGAAACCTTAAGGAAAACCTTGTCCCCGATCTCAAAATGCACATCTTTCCTTTTCAAATTGGCATAAGACTTCTGTCGATCCTTTGCTGCCTTCAAATTCCGCTGCACTATTCTGATCTTCTCTTCAGTATCTCTAACCAAGTCTGGTCCAATCACTGATCTCTCGGATAGCTCGGTCCAACAAATCGGAGTCCTACACTGACGACCATAGAAAGCCTCATATGGTGCCATACCGATGCTCGAATGAAAACTGTTGTTGTAGGCAAACTCCATCAACGATACATATCTGTCCCAACTACCCGGAAAATCCAAAGCACAAGCTCTCATCATATCCTCCAGAATCTGAATGACTCGCTCTGACTGACCATCGGTCTGAGGATGAAACGTTGTACTGAAGTTCAACCTAGTGCCTAAAGCTCTCTGCAACTCCTTCCAAAACTTGGAAGTAAACCTCGGATCTCGATCTGACACTATGGACAAAGGCACACCATGCAACCGAACTATCTCATCCACATAGATACTGGCCAATCTGTCCATCGAGTAGTCCACTCTAACCGGCAGAAAGTGAGCTGATTTCGTAAGCCGATCCACAATAACCCAAACTGAGTCATGTTTCCTCTAAGTCAAAGGCAAACCAGAAACGAAGTCCATGGCGATATCATCCCATTTCCACTCAAGAATGGATAAAGGCGTAAGCAAACCCGAAGGTACCTGATGCTCGGCCTTTACCTGCTGACAAGTCAATCACTTGGAAACAAAATCCACAATGTCTCTCTTCATACCGGACCACCAAAAGAATTGTTTCATGTCTCGATACATCTTCTCACTGCCCGGATGCATAGTAAAGACTGTACTATGCGCCTCACTCATAAGTTGTCTCCTCAAATCCTCAGATTCTGGCACACACAGGCGATCTCTGAACATAAGTACCTCATTCTGAACTGAGAACTCTAACTGCTTACCCAATCTAACCTCATGCACAATCTGCTGAAGCCTCTGATCATCTCTCTGAGCATCCACAATACTCTGTCTCAAGGTAGGCTTCACACGCAACTGAGCAAGCAAAGCTCCATCAGAACCAAATCTCCATCTGAATCGCCTTAAGAACAAGGCTGAAACTGATTTCCGACTCAAAGCATCGGCGACTACATTAGCCTTACCAGGATGGTAATCCACAATGCAGTCGTAGTCCTTAAATAACTCAAGCCAACGTCGCTGTCTCATGTTCAACTCTTTCTGTGAAAGGAAGTACTTCAAGCTTTTGTGGTCCGAAAAGATCATACACTTTTCCCCATACAGATAATGACGCCAAATTTTCAAAGCAAAGATTACGGCCGCCAACTCAAGATCATGTGTCGGATAGTTCCTCTCATGTGGCTTCAACTGTCGAGAAGCATAAGCCACTACTTTTCCTTCCTGCATCAGCACACATCCAAGACCAACACCCGAAGCATCACTATAAATGACAAACTCCTTACCCGAAATGGGTTGAGTAAGAATAGGAGCCTCAACAAGCAACTGCTTTAACCGATCAAAACAAGACTGACACCTGTCTGACCACTCAAATCTAACTCCTTTCCTCAACGATCTAGTCATCGGAGCAGCAATCACAGAAAATCCTTTAACAAAGCGACGGTAGTAACCTGCTAAACCAAGGAAACTCCAAACGGAAGGCTACAGTTAAGAGACTCTATTAGGCATGCCTAACTATCCACTAGACTGACTCTTGCAGGTCATATATATAATCCAAATTATGCTCAAGGGAAACATATAATTTATCATAAAGAAATCATAATAGTTCACATATATAAACATAATTTTTCCCATACAATAGTAAAAACCTAAAAGGAAGTGATACAAAAATTTATTTTGGAAGGAAAGGAAAAATCGGAAAAACAGGGCATGAATAGGGTCACTATCGCGATCGCGACATCTGTCGCGCTCCCGACAGTGAGCGGCCACAAAGGCTATCGCGACCCCGCGCAGGTGCGCGTGCTCGTGAAGGGAAGTTCCCAATGGCTCGGCAGCTCAGCACTCTGTAGCGCTTGCGACATGTGTCGCGATCATGAGAGTGGGCTTTGCTGCGCCGCATCGTGAAGGGAAGTTCACAATGGTCGCCAAGGTAAAACTGCCCGCCCGGTAGCGAAATCCGCTTGGCAACCGAGCGCCCTATCGTGTTCGCGACAGTGAGCTCTGCTACGATCGGCTCGGCTGCCCACTTTCGCTTGGTCACGCGCAGGAGCTGGCTTCACCGTACCCTGTCGCGACGTCACGATAATGTTGCGCTCACGACAGCGTCGGGATTTCCAGTTCTTATGTGATTTATGCAGAAATTTTCCAAAATCAAACACCCAAACCTTAATCTCAACTACAACTCAACCCAAACATGAACTTACCTCAAATCCAGCAACCCAACATCATGAACAACATCAAATACAACATTTATGCCAAGAATTCCAATTATATCATGCGAATGACAACATCAATTTACACGATTTAAATCTCAATACTATTCATTCATCATCTTAATCAAATGCATATTTGGGTTCAATAACTCACATTCAAGGCTTCATAAATCATCTACCCATAACATATAAACCATTATAAACATTAAGAAACATTAGATTTCCAGAAATTCAATCAACATGCCAAACCCATAAAATGCAATAAACACAATAACTCCAAAACCTGAAACTCCTAAGCTCCAAATCACTTGGTGCCATTTCCTCCCGCCTTCTCCTTGCCTTTAGGATCGCGAGGAGGCTCAACTAATTACCAAACCCATAAATCACACAAACAACAAACCCTAGATCAAACTCAAAACAAGAAATTGGAGAAGAAGAAGAAGAAGAAAAAGAAGAAGAAGATAAAGATGGAAATGCAGCAACTTACCCAATAAACTCCTTAAAATTACTAAGATCCTCCAATAATCTAACCAAAAAGGAGGAAACAAAGGTGAGCAAGAGAAAGAGGGAGAAAAGGAGAATGCAAAGAGAGGGGAAGAGAAGAACAGGAGAGCAGTAATTCAATTTCTGCTCTCTCTTCTTTTTCTTTCCTCACTAATACCCTCCACTATTCTCCTTTCCACATGGCACCCCAAGATTGGTGGGCCTTAATAATTTACACCCTACATGCATACACCACAATGCACATAAGGCTATCTCACGTATTCACACCCTACCATGGTGTGAGCACACCCAAACACTAATTCAACTCAACTTACATACACCGTAATATCATAGGTGCACCCACACCCAAAATAACCCCAAAACATGCATTTTTCCCACAAAGCCCTTATCATATGCCAAAACACATATAATGCACATGCACAAACATGGCTCAAACTTCTGGGGGGCAAATGGGGTGTGACAACTCTCCCCTATTAACAAGAATTTCGTCCTTTCTTAAAAAAAAAAAAACAAGAATTTCGTCGTCGAAATTCTCACCTGACTGAATAGCTGCGGATACTGAGCTCTCATCGTCGCCTCTGGTTCCCAATCGCATCTTCTACCCCTTGATGATGCCATAACACTTTGAGCAAAGGAACGTGCTTATTACTCAACTGTCTTACTTCCCGAGCTAAAATGGCCTTCAGTTCCTCATCATACGAATAATTTGGCTGCACTTGCACATCTTGAACCGATAACACATGCGAAGGATCTGATCTATACCGACGAAGCATGGAAACATGAAATACATCGTGCAACTTCACCAACTCCATCGGTAAAGCCAACTTATAGGCTACCGGACCAACCTTAGCTAACACCTCATACGGTCCAATAAATCAAGGACTAAGCTTACCTTTCTTGCCAAATCGAAGCACTTTCCTCCAAGGTGAAACCTTAAGGAAAACTTTGTGCCCGACCTCAAATTGAACATCTTTCCTGTTCAGGTTAGCAAAGGATTTCTATCGATCTTTAGCCGCTTTTAGATTTTGCTGCACAACTCTAATCTTCTCCTCGGTATCCCTAACCAACTCTGGCCCAATGACCGAACGCTCGGATAACTCTATCCAACAAATTGGAGTCCTACACTGCCGACCATATAAAGGCTCATATGGTGACATACCGATGCTCGACTGATAACTGTTGTTGTAGGAAAACTCGATAAGCTGCACATATCTATCCCAACTACTAGAAAAATCCAAAACACAAGCCCGCAACATATCCTCCAGAATTTGTATAACTCGCTCGGATTGACCATATGTCTGAGGATCAAATGCCATACTGAAATTCAACTTGGTACCCAAAGCTCTCTGTAGTTCTTTCCAAAACTTAGATGTGAACCTTGGATCCCGATCTAACACTATAGATAACAGCACTCCATGCAATCTGACTACCTCATCCACATAGATACTGGCCAACTTATCCATCAAATAATCCACTCTAACCGGTAGAAAACGAGCTGACTTTGTAAGCTGATCCACTATCATCCAAACCAAGTCATGCTTCCTTTGAGTCAACGGTAAACCAAGCACAAAATCCATGGCAATATCGTCCCATTTCTACTCAGGAACGGATAAAGGTGTGAGCAATCCCGAAGGAACTTGATGCTCAGCCTTTACCTGCTGACAAGTCAAGCACTTTGCCACATAATCCACAATATCTCTCTTCATGCCAAACCACCAATAGAACTGTTTTATGTCCCGATACATCTTTTCACTACCAGGATGCATGGTGAAAACTATAGAGTGTGCCTCATTCAAAAGTTGCTTTCTTAACTAATCATGCTCAGGCACACATAAACGATTCCTATACATAAGCACCCCATCCAAAACCGAGAACTCTGACTGTTTACCCGATCTAACCTCTTGTAAAATCCACTGCAACCTCTCATCATCCTTCTGAGCATCCACAATCGACTATCTCAAAGTAGCCCTCACTCTCAACTGGGCAACCAAAGCCCCACCAGAATTAAATCTCCACCTAAAACGCCTCAAAAACAAAGCTGAAATCGACTTTCGACTCAAAGCATCTGCCACCACATTGGCCTCTCGCTAATCACCCGAAGCCTCATTCAATCTTGGATAATTGGCTAAAAAGTGCTCGGTGCTCCCACACCGAAAACACCCACCTGTGAGCCACCTACACTCACCCCGGTGCAATTTATCACAATGCGAGCACTTGGGCAACAACTCGGTCCTTCCACTCGAATTACCTCTGCCAGAACCAGATACCATAACTGAACCCTATCTTCTACCTCTCGTAGCTGGGCCTGCAGATGACTCATCCTGCGGGTTCCATTACCTCTTACCCAAGGATGAAGAAGACAAACCTCTACAAGGGGATTCCTCCTCTGAGCCCTCTCACTCAAAATCGCTTCGGACCTTTCAGCCCGCACTACAGCTTGCACAATCTAGTAGTACCCAACTCCTAGAGTACCCATCAGAGAAATCAACATTGCCCTCAGCGACTCATTCAATCCGGCCTCAAAATGCCTACACCTGAACTCCTCTATCAAAATACCTTATGGCACATACTTCGCCAAATGGTTAAACTCCTTCTGAAATTCAGACACTGTCGTGACTCGTTACATCAAACTCAAGAACTTCGCCCACTTCGCATCCCCGTAGGCCTGAGTTACATACTTATTTGTGAACTCCCTCTCAAAGAACTCCCATGAAATTGGGTCAGGCAATTGTGGATGCCTACATACCAAATCCCACTAGTCAAAGGTAGACCCTTGGAGCAATGCCACTGTACACTCCACTCACTGATCAGGAGGACATCGAACCTCCCTCAGAGTACGCTTTACCTTATCTAACCACTTCTCAG
This sequence comes from Excoecaria cochinchinensis, assembly GCA_947683425.1. Lineage (NCBI taxonomy): Eukaryota > Viridiplantae > Streptophyta > Magnoliopsida > Malpighiales > Euphorbiaceae > Excoecaria > Excoecaria cochinchinensis. Next base: position 27,264,472 of record CANTUQ010000004.1, read on the forward strand.
CATATTTCGACTCATCCAAACCAGTACCATAAAAATCTTCTACCCCAGCTCTTCTGACACTCTCAACCGAGGCTCTTGGAGCAGTCACCCTCTCCAAGACTCGAGCCATGTCCAGGGAAATCTTAAGCATCGCCTTGAAGGGCAGGGCTGCGGCCTCGGACTGGACCCTAGGTTCTTGAGCTGACACATAAATTAAAGGATCAACAGCTTGGGGATTCACGCTTTCAGCTGATCCCTCAAGCGACCCTCGAACAGAATCGGAATCCATCTAAAAGAAAGACAAAGACAACTGCATCAGCCAACATAATCCTAGACATATATACGCATCTATGCACAACATTGCCTAGAAATGCCTAAACCTAGGCTCTGATACAAAAAACTGTAACACGCCCTACCCATATGTAGGCAAACCGATCCGGATCAGAGTGAGATGCCGTAGGAGCAGGGGTGTCACACCAACAGATCGATACAAATCAAACATTCATACATCATAAACATATGGAAATACAACAAAAATTAAAACTTTGAGAAATATCATCATGATCATGCATTAATATAACAACATTCATTACAATAATGTTATGATCAAACTGATATTACAAAATAATTACATATCCAAAATATACAAGCGGAAGCTTACAAAAAGAATGTTGATATAATGAGAGTTCTATTACAAAAGAATATCAACAGACTACAAAAATAAGCCCTAAATCCCTCTGTGTTGGCTTGACTGGCGGCGACTCTCCTAAAGCAAAAATGCCTTCCGCACCTGCACGGATAAAACACAATGCTAAGTGATAATGCTTAGTAGGGAAACACACAACAAAAGAGTGGACGGCCATTCACAACGGTCACCAAGGCAAAACACGTACAAAATGATATATGCGGAGAATCATATCACATATATAATCATACTTCAGTCACATATATTTACATATAACATTCGGAAGCTTGTAAATACATTCATATACATATAATCTGATGGCTCATACTTGCCATCATACTCATTCGGATATCGCATTCATATAATCATATCCAAATAAACAAAGCAATACATAACACCTGCTGACTCAAAGTAGTGGATAACGAGTAAACAGTGACGGTACCTTACGGGTACGAATCGAAAATCATTTTATTTTATCACATTCAAAACATTTTACAAAGGGGACCTTAAACAAGATCCAAAACTTTTTAGGGATCGTGAGGATCCAAACGGGGACATGATCGGGGTCCAAATGGAACGGAAGGCTACAGTTAAGAGACTCTATTAGGCATGCCTAACTATCCACTAGACTGACTCTTGCAGGTCATATATATAATCCAAATTATGCTCAAGGGAAACATATAATTTATCATAAAGAAATCATAATAGTGCACATATATAAACATAATTATTCCCATATAATAGTAAAAATCCAAAAAGGAGTGATACAAAAATTCATTTTGGAAGGAAAGGTAAAATCGAAAAAATAGGGCATGAAGAGGGTAACTGTCGCGACGGGGAGTGCCCAACGGCTCGGCAGCTAAGCGCTCTATCGCGCTCATGACATGTGTTGCGATCGCGATAGTGGGCTCTACTGCGCCACTCGACAAAACTGCCCGCCCGGCAGCCAAATCCGCTCAGCAAACGAGCGCCTTGTCACACTTACGACACGCGTCGCGATCGCAACAGTGAGCTTTGCTGCGATCGGGTCGGTTGCCCACTTCCGCTCGGTCATGCGTAGGAGCTGGCTTCACTGTGCCCTGTCGCAATAATGTCGCTCTCACGACAGCGTCAGGATTTCCAGTTCTTACGCAATTTCTGCATAAATTTTCTAAAAACCAAACACCCAAACCTTCAATCTCAACTACAACTCAAGCCAAACATCAACTTACCTTAAATCCAGCAACCCAACATCATGAACAACATCAAATACAACATTTATGCCAAGAATTCCAATACCCTCCACTATTCTCTTCTTCCAATACAGCAGTAATTGAATTTATGCTCTCTCTTCTTTCTCTTTCCTCACTAATACCCTCCACTATTCTCGAATTCTAATACAGCAGTAATTGAATTTATGCTCTCTCTTCTTTCTCTTTCCTCACTAATACCCTCCACTATTCTCCTTTCCACATGGCACCCCAAGATTGGTGGGTCTTAATAATTTACAGCCTACAAGCATGCACCACAATGCACACAAGGCTATCTCACTTATTCACACCCTACCATGGTGTGAGCACACCCACATACTAATGCAACTCAACTTACATACATCCTAATATCATAGGTGCACCCACACACAAAATAACCCCAAAACATGCATTTTTCCCACAAAGCCCTTATCACATGCCAAAACACATACAATGCACATGCACAAACATTGATCAAACTTATAGGGGGCAAATGGGGTGTGACAGGAGCATACTTATTTATACCATAATATATTAATATAAACAAAGTGCCTTTTCTCGCATACTCAAAATTGTTGTTTCTGTTTTTTCGACACGGCCTCCATTGCTATTATCATCCTGATGTTTTAGCTGACTTGCCCATCATTATCTTGAGCTAATTATACAACACCTTCATGAGAAATATTGAAATCCATGCAGCCACTTAAAAAAAAGGAAAAAGAAAAAGGAGGGGCTATTAGAAATAAAAGCTATAACTGGCTCTCTAAGCAAAAGTTAGGCCAAATGGCAGGGTGAAAACCTAAAAACAGGCAATCTGTCCCACAAAAAAAGTAATATAATAATAAAACCCACTAGAGTGGGTTGGGTCCATTCTAAGTAAAAGTTAGGCATAGGGTTATGTGAAAATACCCAAAGGGACGCATTTTTTGCAAAGAAAAGCTAGTGTGAAAATTTATAAGGGACGCACTAACTTTAATAAATGACTGAGAGTACATGGAGTGATAAGGTGGCCCAAATAGTCTCCCTTCAAGCAAATAATGCATAATGATACGAGTTAAAGTCCTAGGGGCAAAATGCTCATTGACCGGGGGGCAAAGATGCGCACGGGTCGGTTCTCTTTAAAAGATTAGGAGCCAAGATTCTTAAGCCAAGACAACACTCCTTTAGGTCTTTGGATGGTTTCAAACAATGTGAGCAGCCAAGCTGTACCCTCAATGGATCCTTAACCACTCAAGACTTAGTGTATTCATTTTTGCATTCATTTCATGTCATACAATTCTTTTGCAAGCATTTGCATATAACTTTTCACCTAAACACACCATTTTTTGTACATATTCCTGTGCACATAATCTTGTAGGAAAAGTCCAAATAAAGATCATGCACACGAAAGCGGGTCGAGGATAGCTTCATCTCATCTGTGCTGGACAGTCAAATCAAGATGAAGTCTATGCAGGTTCAAACCCCCAAGTCCTCTTAAGAGGCAAATCCCCAAGTCATCTTAAGAGGCAAATCCTTTAAAGTCCTCTTAAGAGGTAAAATCCAAAAGTCCTCTTAAGAGGCAAACTCCTAAGTTCTCTTAAGAGGCAAATCCCCAAAGTCCTCTCAGAGGCACTAGTCCAAACAATCAACCAAAGGGCTCTCAGAGGGCACCGCACCACATCAACAGGTTAGATACCGACATGGCTGGGGCTATACACCGCACAAGTTAGAGGCAACAATGAAGGAGGTTAGACACCACATCAACAGGTTAGATACCAACACGGCTGGGGCTATACATCGCATATGTTAGATGCCACAACGAAAGAGGTTAGACACCACATTAATAGGTTAGATACCGACATGGCTAGGGTTATACACCGCACAGATTAGATGCCACAACGAAAGAGGTTAGACACCACATCAACAGGTTAGAGACCGACACGGCTGGGGCTATACACTGCACAGGTTAGATGCCACAACGTAGAAGGTTAAACACCACATCAACAGGTAAGATACTGACACGGCTGGGGCCATACATCGTATAGGTTAGATGCCACAATGAAGGAGGTTAGATACCGACACGGTTGGAGCTATACACCGCACAGGTTAGATGTCGCAACAACAGAGGTTAGACACCACATCAAAGTCGATTATACACCATAATGGCAAAGGCTAGACACCATACAAGTTAGATGCCAAAGCGACAAGGGTTAACACATCGACAAATTGATGATAACTACCCACAACAACTTCAATCAGACCGGAAGGGCAGCTGTCTCAGGTACGTGTCTGTTCTTTATTTCTTTGAGTTTTGGCTCACCTAGGCACCCATGCACTACGTTTGCCAAAATTGGGAGCAACTGTAGACACCGGATCCTGAGGCAGCCCAGACCAAAGTTACCCAGTGATGAAAATGATACCTGTTTATAGGCAAAAAATTAGAAGTGATGATTTCCTTGTCGAAACCCTTCTATTTAAATAAAAAATTATTTTTTTTTTGTTTTTAGGGCTTTTGAGGGCCTGTGGCCATTCACCGGCATGGCATGTAAGAAGTACGAAACCTATTGGCAGCACACATGAAGTGTCGCGCGCGACCACAGCGCGAGGCGTGGCCTCCGTGCGAGGCCGCACCTCGTGTTGTGAGGTGCGGCCTCGAGGCTGCACCTCATGTTGTGCGGCCTATCGCGAGGCCGCACCTCACATTGTGCAGCCTTTCGCGAGGCATGGCCTCTAGCACGAGGGCCGCACCTCGTGTGTCTCCTACCTCGCCAGGACTCCATTTTTTCTGTGTTTCTCTGGTTTTGAGTTAGAATTAAACTCAAATTTCTTTTTGATAAAATTTTATTTTTATGGGATAATTAAGGATTTGAAGTGGGATTAAAACTCCAAAAATCCTGATTGGATCATATAAAAAGAAAAGTTCAACACCAGGAAAAGGGGAGAATAAAAAATAGCAGAAAAAATTTCTAAGAAAAAATATTTTTTAAGTTTTCTGAAAAACTTCTAAGATTGTTCTTGAGCCAAGGAAATTAATTCTTTGGGTTTGGGATTCAATTTTCATCATCTGTTTTCTTCAATAATAAGAGTTTTTTAACTTGAACTTTGAGTGACAGGAAGCTTTGATCCAAGCTTTCTCAATTTCTATTTTCAATCAATCGACGAGGAAATCTTCTGTTCTTATTTTGTTGCAAACATCAACCTCTGAGGGTAAATTTTCGGGCTTGAGCCAATTCTTTCTCTTTTCTATATTTTTGTCGTACATTTGTTTTTCCAATTGTAAGTTACTGTAAATTATAATTAGAGTATTCTATTGTTAGTTTCTTATATTCAGATTGAATTTATTGATCTAACCAACTTATTGGTATGATGCATGCAATGTAATCTAAATCTATTGAATATTCGGTAAATAATTTTAATTTCCACTTGATTTTATTTTGTTCATTAATCCATCCTATTAACTTCCTATATTATTTTTATCAAACCTTATTTCTTATAATAATTGTAAATATTTTCCTCAATTAGAATTGTTTGATTATTTGTTTTATTGAATTGGTTATTTTTATTCTACATTTGATTTAATTTGCTAACTTTGTCTTATCCTTGTTTTTGTTGTTTGCCAAACTTATTTATTTCACTATGAGTAATGTTCCTGCGCGAGCTGGAGAATCAAGAGATTAAGGACCTTCAAAGTTTGGGTTTGCATTTTAATTATTGTATTTCCTTTACTTTGTTGTATTGTATGCAAAATAGTATTTTAAACGCGTTTATTTTACAGAAATTCATGTTTTTCTACAATAATAAAAATTGAAATTTTTATTAATAAAATAGGACTAATGTCCTGATTTTAGCCAATAAACCTTCACTTTCAAAAGAGAGTTAATTTTCATAAAATGGGATCCAATTGTCCCTATCGTTTTTATCGCCCAAAAATAACTCAGATTTTTAAGCTAACAAAAGGGAACCAATGTTCCTAAAATTTAATAAATGTCCCGATTTATGTATTATGTATTTTATTTCATTCTTTTTGTGTATTATTTATTGTTGGCCCTTGTAATTAATTTTGGAGCAATTTTATTTTTTTATGCTTTTATTATTTTAGGGGATTGTTTTGTCCCATATTTTTCACTTATAATTTATTTATCGCTTTCTTTACTGCTTTCCAAAATGCACTTTAATTTTATTGCATGATCGTGTGAGATGAGAGGTAAAATAATTAACTCTAAAACACAGTCATATAACATTAACCAAAGGTATAAATAAGAGTGAGATCCCGAACTCTCTCTGGTTTTGGCCTCATAAGGTTAGAATTCATTTTCGAATGTTTTATTGGGTGGCAACTCCATGATACCTACCTCATGATACCAAACAGACGCCCTTGTAGGTTGATTGCCAACAATGGAATGGGAGTGAATCCCTGTCCATTGTGAAGCGACCAATTTTCACGACTTTTAATGAACCTCCATTTGGTCTCGAGTCCTAAAAGCTTGCTTCTGAGAGCAACCCAGTGTCGAGCGGGGTTCCCGCGCCTCACACCATCACATGTTTAGAGTTTGTAAAAAGGTAAATTAATGGTTATCACTTAGAAATACAAATGACTAAGGTTATAAATAAGAATAATTACTAAGATACTTAAAAGCTTAATAAGTTGAACACCTCCAAATACGTCCAGAAGTGGCATGACATGATATGTTAATGGATTATAAAGAAAAATACTACAATTTTGTATATTGAACCTTTAGAACTACGGGATTCTGATTCCCAATCCCTTGTGGTACGTAGGAAGCTTGGAATACCATTCCAAGTCTAAACCGAAGCATAAAAACTTATTCGTACATAAAAGAAAATGTATCAACTGAAACTTTAATAATGACTTGGTACTTGTTAAAAATAAATGTGACATGTATGTGTAGATGCATAAAAGTTTATTGGGCCATTAATGATTCAAATCTCGAGTAGGCTTACTTATGGATTAAAATTGTCATATGATGGTAAGATCGAATTAAATGATTTTGTTAAGTATATCATAAACTAAAAATGAAACGAAGGTTTTGCATATAAATGGTTCTTAAATAGCTGTCTAAATACTGAATAATTCTTGATAAATTGTATAATTTGAGGTGTTTGGATATGTGTTATGTGAGCAAAGGGTTAGTTTGGTGTTGTGGGGAGGTATTGTTTGAATGGAGCAATGCAGGACAACGATGGAACGTGACGCTCATCTCTGCTGCGATCGTGACTTATGTCGCGAGTGCGACAAAGAACCCGTGATATGATTTTCATCGGACACTCTCTATCACGAGCACGGCAAAGGCTATCCAACTCTCTGTCGCAAGCTTAACTATGGTCACGAGCGCGACCCTCCTTTATACTATGAATGCTTATGTGTTTTATGTACTTTGCATGGTTTCCTACTTATGAATCATATATGAATCAATGTATGAACTATAATATGTGATGCCATATAAACCATATATGTAAGTAAGTTACTAAATGATATGATATTCGCTATTGAGATTAAATGATGTTATACTATGCGACTAATTGAGCAATAATTGGATAAATAATTTAGCTTGCAAGTCGAGTAGTGGATAGATAGGCATTCCTATAGACTTCTGTTAGCTGTAGCCCCAATGTGTTCTGGACCCTGATCAGGTCACTGTTTGACTCATCGCGATCCTTATAAGTTGGATCTTGTTTAAGATCCCCAAAGTGAAAACGTTTTTGATATGAAAAGAAAAGAATTTTTTTTTTGTACTATGGGTAACAATGTGTTCACTTGTTACCCACTTCATTCAGTTTGTAGGCATAAAAATGTGTATGAATATGACATGAAGTAATGCAATTTGTGAAAATGATACTACATGAAATGTATAAGATGTATTTTGTTATTGTGATCTAAATGCTTCTTTAATTGGATAAAATAATGTGATAACGCATCTGTTAAGTAAGATGTGTGAAGTGAATGTTGGAAACCAGAATGAATGTGAACAAGTGAATAAAGTGACATGTATAAGATGCAGAAAGGTGTAAATAACGTGTATGTGATTTGTTAACTTCGATATGCGAATACAAGCATGTATTTAAATAAATGAATATGCAAAATATGTGTTTATGTTTTAAGAAACTCTTTGAAAGTGCCTAAATTGTTAGAATCGACATGATTATATTTTTCTATATTGTGCTTTTCTTTGAGACTTTTTTACGGCCATTCTTAGTGGTCGTCCACATTTATGTGTTTCCCACTAAGCTTTATGCTTAGTACGGATTTTCCTTTAATTCGTGTAGGTGCAAGTGATTGGGTCTTTTGAAGGTTATCCGCAGCAGTCCAGGCCAATGCAAGTTTATGAAGAGATCTTAGGACAGCATTTGTATAGTCTTAAGAGTGTTTGTAAGATTTGTAATTTTGAAAAATAAGTTTTGTAAAATGTAATATCAGTGTATGATTGATTTATATGTAATAAGCTATGGAAATTTGTAGTTTATAAAGTGTATGTGCAATCATTTTCTTTATATGTGATTTTATGGTTTTTTGAAACGAAATAAATTTTATAACCATGATTTTTGACATAACTATTGTAGCCTAGAAGCGACTGTTTCGGTAACACCTTGAACTGTCGTAGTGAACCCACCGGACCACGGTAGGGGTTACTACGTACGGGTAAGGGGTGTTACACAAAACTTTCCATAATATGGGGTACTTCGGCAGACTTCTCCTTAGCTTTACCCTTAGCACTTGTAGTGGTATACCCAAAACCTTTTCTATCTTTTTGACCTCTCTTGATGATTGCTGCTTGCGGCCCTTGTGATTCCTTGCCCAATCCAGTACCAGACAAGAAATACATTCTTTTCATCATATTGACCACATGAGGGCTTTCAATTAAACCATTGTGACGCGCGCCGAACCCCGGGGCGCCCCAAGGGCCCGCTTTTAGGACGATCGGGTGGAGGTTCATGAAAACTTGTAAGGTATTTACAAGTACGTCTATGTTGGGCAACAAGGAGGTTTCTTGGAGTCACCACCCAATAGAACATTAGGACAGGTCGTCTAGCCTTGGTGAGTCTAAGACAGCGTATAATATCCATTTTGGGTAAGCTAAAGGGATCTTGGAGATATCATCCCAATAGAACACTGGAATGTCCCTCTACCCTGTGGAGCCTAGGATTGTAAATTTAGGCCTTTTGGTGGGACACAAGAGATATTTTGGAGATGCCATCCCAATGAAACACGGAGATGGACCTCTAACCTCATTGAGCCCAAGACCAGAGTGAGTTCGGGACTTCCCATTTATTCATACCTTAGTTAATTTTATGATCGAGTTTTGAATTTTATCATTTCATCCCATTTCTCATTCATTTTAATGCAATTAATTAAAGCGCATGTCAATCACGTAGTGGAAGCGATAAATAAAAGCATAAATAAAATAAAGCATATGTACAAATATTACAACAAAACTAGGGGCGAAATACAACCCCCATTGTAAATAAAATATAAATCATAGATAAATTGGGATATTCATTAATGATGAGGACATTGGTCCTCGCATGCATATTTATTATAAAATAATTTTGATGTGATCATTTTATTTTGGATAGAGAAAATTGAGACATTGGTCCCATTTTTATTTAGGAAAAATTCCAAAATAATTAATAAAAATGCTTTTGTGATTTTCTTTTTAGCGTGCCTCAAATAAACAATTTTATTAAAGATTACATGGCAAAGTAAATGAAAAACCCAAATAAATGAAATATTATAAAATAAAGCAATTAAATATCTAACCCAAATGAGCTTTCTGGATCTCCTCGTGTGCTCGCAAAAATGCCCAAGTAAAGAAAATAAGTTTTGACAAAAAAACAAAATACAAATGAAATAATGTTAGTAATTAAATCAATTAAATAAATTAATGATAAAATGAGATAAAGTAAAGAGATATGGCATCAAAAATGGATTAAATGAATTGAAATATTAATAAACTAAAATAAATGGGAAAAATGCATTATAAATGACAAATGAATTAAAAGATATGATTGAAATAATATAAAACGTGTTAATGAATTAATATATGAAAATATACACATGATAATAATTACAATGAAAATAAATAAATAACAATACATAAAACATGTGACAACGATAAAAAGAATGATAAAAATTAATAAGAGAACGATGAAAATAATTAAATAAATGACATGATTAATTAAATATTTTCACAAATGATATAAACCATTTACATGGTAAAAATATCAATTAAAACGAATTTATTAATTACATGTTAAAAATAATGATGAATTTAAGTGAAATAAATTAATTACATGTTAAAAATAATGATGAATTAAAGTGAAATAAATTAATTACATGTTAAAAATAAAAGAAATCAACATTCACATGAATAAAAAATGTAATAATATATACATAACAAAGCAAATATAACCACAATAGAATAAATAAATAAATGAGAACAATAAATATATATTAATGAAAACAATTAAATATACATGAATAAGAATAAAATCATATATAAACAAAATAAATAAAATAAATATAAAAAATGAAATAAATAAAAATCTGAAAATAAACATGAATAAATTAAATATGAACAAAAATAATAAGAAGAACAAGCCCGGAATGTTTACCCTCAGAGTTTCGGATTCGATGAAAGTAAAAAGATGATTGATTTCCTTATTCTTGATTTGCAAGATTAGAATTGAATAATAAAAATGTTGGATTTTTATTCCAAGAAAAATAGGCTTAAAAAATGAAGAAAGAAAATCAACAATTCTTTAAGAACAAAGAATTAATTTCTTTGCCTAAAGAATTATTTTTAGTGATTAAAAATAAAAAAATGATTTTAAAAACAAACAATGATTTTGTTCATCTCAAAATAAAATATTTTTAGAAAATAAAATGAAAAAATTAGATTTTGATAACAAACACTTATTTTGTTTGTATCAAAATTAATTTTCCATCAAAAAGAAATTCAAAAGAAAATCAATAAAAAAAGTTTAAATGAACACAAATAAAAAAGAAAAAAAAAGGAATTTTGAGAGCAAATAATTGTTGTATTTGTCTCAAAAATTATATCAAACAACAAAACTCCTTCCAAATATATGTTTAGAGGAAATTATGTTGGAAAAAAAATGAAAGATGAACTTTTCTCTTTTAATTTTTTTTGTGGAGAAAATATGGAATTTTAGAGAGAGTTTGAAAGGAAGAAGAAGAAGATGATCAAAAAAAACCCTAAGAAAAATTCCCCCTTTTAGGTTTTCATCTCTTTCTTTTTATATAAAGAAAAAAGGAAAAAAAATGTTAATTAAAGGGATAAAACTTAATAAAATCAGATATTAACAATTTTAAATTTTAAAAATTGAAAAAAATATGAAAATCCCTTAAAAAAGTGATAAAAAATCGAATTTTGTGGAAAAAAATCGGAAAAATTGATTTTTGGGGCGAAATGCCCATTTTGCGGTGGAACAAGGCCTACGGACGGCCGTCGGAGCGCCCGACGGGCGTACGTAGCGCACCAGGCTCGCGCGTGCGCGCGGCGTCGCAAGGAGAATCGCGCGTCGCGTGCACGATCGACGTCGCACGCGCTGAGCGCCGCGCGATGGCGCTCCGCAGCGCTGCCGCGGTCGACGCTCGGAAATTTTTTATTTTTTTTATTGTTAAAAATTAACTAAAAATACTACAATTTCTAAACCCCATTTTTTAAATCTAATTTTAAAAATATTTTTAATATTTTTTAATTTTTTCACTCTAAAATGCAAATTTTCAAGGAAATCATCACTTTTAACCCTTTTGCCCGTGACAAGGCATCTTATCATCATTGGTTAACTCTGATCTGGGATGTCTCAGGACCCGGTGTCTACAACTATCTCCCTTGTTGATCATTGATACATGAAAACCATTGAAGGGTGGTTTGGAAATTTCCAGAAAGGACACTTGGTTTTCTCTAGCAGCCTTAATTATCACTCTCTGTCTTTCACTTGGGTTTTTAATTATCTGGTGAAGTGTGGATGGCACCCCTCCTAACTTATGGAACCATGTCCTTCCAAGCAATATGGAGAAATTGGCCAGGATAGGTAGGACCACAAACTTAGCCTTGGTTTCCACCAGCCCTGTTCTCACAGCTGCTTTAAAAGTTCTTACTGCTTGCCTTCTGGTGTTGTCATAGGCTATGACAGTGAGATCAGATTTGCTTAACATGGATTCATTCAAACCAAAGGCGGGTAAAGCAATAAATAGGCAAACATTAATTGAGGATCCATTGTCCACCATAACATAAGCTTTATGTTTACCGTTAATCTTAGCTATTATATAAAGGGGACGGTTGTGATTAAGCCCATCAGCAAGTCCAAAAATTTGAAGGTGAATGGTAGTGGCTATGGTGGAATCACATAAAGCTTCAACTAGTTTCTGCCTATGAGATGGCGACTATCTCAGCAAATCCCATATGGAAATTTGCGCAGGTGTTTTCTTCACTTGCTTCGTTATCTAGTCCTCTTACTTTTCTTTTTCTTTTTCTGCAAGCGATGGTATGGGAATCTGCTGCTTCTCCATTTCATACACTACTCTCCCACTCCAAATGATTGATTTTAGCTTCTTTTCATTCTCTTCCTCATCAAAATCCATTAAATCTATTAACTCACTGACCTCTTCTGTAACACCCTTATGCCCAAAAATGATGTGGATCGGATGTCACAGCACTGCACTGACAAACATTACAATGCACTCGATAATTAAGTGAATTTTTTTTTCAGCATTAACAATCACAAACATAACTTAATAGTACACTAACATGCAATTCAAATACTTGTACCATACGCCATTACTTCCATCAACTGCGGTCGTATACATGCCATGCTAGTCCTTCTACCTTTGCTGACGAAAACTTCCCTCGGTCGTCACTACATCTTTCGCCACATCCAAATCTACTATAACCTGCGTGCAGTAACACTTTACGTGCTGAGCATTAAAAATGGTTAGTGGTGGATACATATCCTAGGTTTCCATATAATACTACATGCATGCACACACAAGCATATTTCCATTATCACATTAATTATGCACTTTAGTCATTTATCATTCTTATATCTTTTGTCGTCTTTTCTTGTCTCTACACCTTAACATCTTTAATTCTATTTATAGTGTCATTATTATGTATATTATTTATCCTGATGATTTTAACACTACGTTCGGTCTGCTAATTACCAATCAATTTCACTAACAATCCTTATTATCACTTTGTCTATTTTTAATGTCTATTCTTAGGTACATCCTTAGTCATCTAATCACTTATTAGAACAGTCGTTAATATAACTATTGTCAGTATTAATTTTAACATTTTTATTTTCTTTGTGTCCTTAACGATTCATTTATATTTCCTTTAATTACACTAATTCTCTAACACTTTAAAGTTGCACTAATAGTTTCCACTTAATCATATCTTCTATGGTTTACTCAATTTCGATTAACCGTACTTCGTAATATATATATTCCTGAATTATTAATGCTAGAAAGCAAATTTCTGATTATCAGGACACTTATTATTTCCATTATTATTCTTTTACCTTTCTTGATCAGAACTATTTCTAGCGTTATTGAAATTATTATAAATCTTATTATTTACACTAACAATTTTTTTTTATAAATTTACACTTTTACATTATGACCTTGACAATTACTCTACTTTATTTTACATTTATTATTCCTCACTATAACTATTCAAATATTTTTGTTATATTTTATTTGTCTGACTATACTATTAATCTCATTAGCCCTTTTTAATTCCACTTAATATCCATATGCTTTAGTCTAAGTTCACTAAGTCCTAAACATCCTTCTTATTTACTATTTTACCCTTCTAAGTCACTTATTATCATTATTATTCTCATTACTTATATTTATTGATTTCTATCTTCATTTCTTAACTTTCAATAATAAGTCCTAATTAATATTATGATATTTTCATTTAATAATCCATGCACTAATTAATATACGATTCGGTCTTTACATTAATACTATTAAGATCAATTACTCTTAAATCCCTTATTTTCCACTTATTTACAATAATGCCACTGCTTCACACTTTTGCCCTTCATTATTTCTTAACTGCAATTATGTCTCTATAAAAACTTAATTAAATTACTCACACATACTCAATTATTTAAATCAATTAAAACCATTATTCACTTAATAATTATTTATACCATAATGTTCCATTTTTATTAATTAGTTACTCATTAATTATCAACTATGCATTTAATATTTATATTAATGATTAATTCCACTTCAATCCCTTAATTAGCCTTACCATTGTAAATTTACAATTAGGTCCCTAAACTTTTGTCAAATTACGATTTTACCCTTAATTATCTTGTATTTACATTTATGCCCTTATCTACTATAATTCTTTCAATTAATTCATTTTTCACATACTATATACTTATACTATTCAATAATTACAATTAATCATTAAATTCGTCATTAAAAATCACTGATTCATTTATTTAACCACATTATTGGCTATTTACACTTTAATCCTTCCTATCAACCACTTATTCAATTCACTACTATCTTATATTAATAATTACCTTTCAATCCTTTAATTAACTACTTTATGGTTGATTACAATTAAAACCCTCTTACTTTACATACACTAATTTAAATAGGCATTAATTCATCAATAGAGTCTATTAATCAATTAAATCAATTTATTAACTATATATACTTTATTCCTTAAATTAACCTTACAATTCCAAAAAATTACATTTGGGTCCTCATCTTTTCAAATAATTCCATCTGTGTCCCTTATTTTCACTTAATTACCAAAATGCCCTTCTTCACACTAAATTACCAATTTGCCCTTATTTACTCTTCATTTCCATCTTTAACCTTTATTAACCTACCAAATTACATTTTAGTCCCTACTTTATAACTTTTACACCAAATTACTATTTTGTCCCTAAATTTTCATTTATTTACACAATTAACCTTTTAATTACACTTTTTACCTAACTTACTTCATTCCTATCCATTAAGTATAAAATTATTAGTTTACCCCTAACTTACTATTTTCTTCAATTTAGTTCTATTTTCACTTTTTTTCTTATTTATTACTATTTCAATCAATTTAATTACATATTTACCATAATGTCTCCAAACTTTAATCAAATTATAATATTTTCCTTCTTTTTACTTTATTTACAGTTATTCCATTAATTAACTACATCTACATATCTAGTCACTTATTAACTTATAATTTATCATTTGATTCTCTATTTAAACATTTAATGATAAAATTACATTTTAGTCCTTAAAGAACCATTTTTAAGTCAAATGTCATTTTCAATCCTTATCTTGTCTTATCATTACCGTGTCTTTATCCTTATCACTTAATTTCATGTATATCCATTAAATCATTCATTCAATTCCTTTGTACACTTCTTCACCATATACCACAATAAATCCCTTTTTAATTAATTTCTTTTAATTTAACCCCATTTTCACTTATTTCCTCAGTTATCACTATTTTAATCAAATTAATGGATTTTTTTTACCACTATCCTAGTATAGATCGGGTAGAAAATCTACTGACCGGATATGCAGGACGTGGACCCCACAGATCCACTACACTATAGAATGATCCCAATGGGACCATTCATCACTGTACTGCACTACACTGAATACTTTTGAACACTATACACGTTGATAGACCACATTGGCCTATCAATAGCTAGTCGTCATGACTCGTACCGCGGTGTAGAATCTCTATGGCTAGCCAATTATATCCTTGACTAGATTTCACTGCCAAACTACTACTAAGGGCAATTAATATCAAAATTTCACTTGAATCACATAATATATCAACATACATCATTCGGCCATGCTATCATTTTTTCATACAAGTTTACATCCACACTCATTTATCATTATTTAATCACTTTATACCATCATATATATATAATCATCAAAATATACCACATATATCCACTATACTCTATTTGGCCAATATGTCACTTTTCCACTATGTCAATATTTAATTCATTTATTCATTCCATCATTCAAATTATATGTTATATTCATTATAAACACCATTTAAATGCCATTATTACCAATTTACTCTAACAAATCCGTCATTATTCAATTCGGTCGAACTACCACTTATGCATTATATTCATTTTTCTTTCATTTAACCACTTAACTAGCTTATCCCCATGTTATACACATCATTTCCATAATTTACATGCATTAAATACAAAAATATCACGAATATTTCCTCAAATATCAATTCATCCCAAGTTAGGTTTCTTCATCAAGATTTTATTTTCTCATTTTAAACACATACATAACCATTTTTAACCCTCCAAATAATATTTATAAGGTTTGATTCAATTAAACATGCATAAATCACATACATATAATATGAACATAACCTAAAATCATGCCTTTTCAATGGAAAAAAAAGGATATTGTATCCACTAACCTTATTTCCTTGTCTTCCACATCCTAAGCATACTTTCTATGCCTTTACACCTCATTTTTAGGGCATAACCTTTGTTACTAACTTTCTCCCACTTCTTTCACTTCAAATGAGCTTTGGAGGCTACTATCATTGAAAAGAGAGGCTAGATTTTACTTGGGAAGGTTAGATTTGGTGAGAGCTTAGAAGAATAATGAAGAAAATTTAAGAGAAAGAGGGAAGATACCATTCGGCTAAGATGGAGGAGGAGAAGGCTGAAGAGAAATCTGGAAAATGGGAGATTTTTTTATCTTATACACACAAAATGGATCACAAATGGAAAATAAATGACAAAAAAATGAATTAAGGGGAGAGAAAAACTAGGTGAGCAAAGGAAAAAAAAATAAAAAGAGAGGAGAGAGGGACTAGGGCACAGCTAAAGGGGAGGTTTTATACCTCCCCGAGGTACGACCTCAAAGGTGTGGCCGCACCTCAGCCACGCAAAATTAATTCTCTTTTTTTTTTACTCCCTGAATATATTTCTTAACTTAAATACTTGCCATTGGCGCCATTTTTTTTAGCATTTTCCTGCAAATAAATTATATGTGTATAAAAATAAGCTATGCTAGTGGGAATGCATGAAAATGTGATCTCTTTTTTTTAAAGATGGGCTAGACTGGTTCCTCTTTTTGCCACATAAATAGAATTTTCTCTTCTTTGCTTTTCTTCTCACTTTCTTTTCATTCCTTTGGGCCAAGACTCTCAATGAAGTATTTTCTTTCCTCTTCTTTCCTTCTAATTTATTTTCCCTTTTTACTTATCCAACTCATTTATTTCATGTACAGCTATCTAAATATGTCAACGCCCATCCTTAACAAACTGCTCCGGTTCCTGGATGATCCCAAGACCTGGGAAACTAGCACTTTAGCCCTTTATTCAAGTCTGAGACTTCTAAGAAGGATCAAGTTAGATCGAGACATTTTATTGGCAGCCATCTGTTATTGGGATCCCCGGTTTCACATTTTTCGGTTTACTTACTAAGAACTATGTCCCTTGGCCGAAGAAATTGCTGCATTTACTGATGTGAGATTTTCTCTTGGTACCCTTCCTTGTGTTCCAAGTTATGGACCATATCATCTTAGGGATGTGGCCTTTGTCTTAGGCATACCACCTTTTGAGGCCGCTCAACTAGTTTGGGATTTCTTTTCCCTAGAGTCTCTATTTGATGCACTCAATGACTTTTCAGATGTGCCCACCTATCGAGCTAGTGTAGTTTTACTGATATGCTTTTCTAGATACCTACTGGTGACCTCAGATGAACCATTCAGCGACTATCGATTGTTCAGCATTGTAGATGGCATTCACCGCAGGCTAACCCCTTTTCTAGTCATTCTAGCTGAGATGATCAGTGGCTTGGACACCCTCTACACTGACTCTACCGCTTTGATGACGGGAGTCCCTTATTATTCCAGGTAACTTATGCTATTATTTTTAAAAGTAGTGCGCCCCTTATGGGTTTTCACACTAGCTTTTCTTATCGGGAAATGCATCCCATTAGGGATTTTCACATAACCCTGTGCCTTATTTTTGCCTGGAATGGATCTAATTTATTCCAGCGATTTTTTTTTTAATTTGACCTTTTTTTTAGCTGTGGCTCTAAGAGAAGTTAAGGTTGTTGACAGAACCCTCTCCTAAGGTGATCAATGCATACTCACTGGTGTATTTTTTCCTTAGATAGCAGACATATCAGTTTAACTCTCCTTATGAAGTTTCGTATGGATAGCCACATTGGCAGACGAAGATATCAGCTTCATGAGCCCCTGGATATTTCTTGACTACATGACTCAGGATGGGCCTTCGGGGTATGTCCCATTGTGCGGGCTTCACAGGGCCTCCTTTTGCATCATAGGCCGTTGCGTTTGTCAGTTTGAAGGGTGTCAGACCATTGTGAACCTGCCGCTAGCTTTTCATGGTGGAATCTTATCTTCGACATTTATTACTAGCTACTGCGGACTTTGGGCGCAGCTACCCTTGAATACGACCATTTCGAGGACTGAGGATTCTAATTTTATTAGCTCATCGAAGTATAAAGAGTGGGTGACTAGCCCCACTGTCGATAACAGGATCAGTTGGCTTAAACATCTGACCGAGCAACTACAATAGAAAATAGTTTTTTAGATCACAAAAGACAATGTATTTTGCTTTTTATAAAAGAACTAGATAATCATGAAAAGTGCAAACTGAGTCCTTTATTGAAAATTTATGGATATTACTATATTATTTCATCACACATGATCATTTATTGACAAAAAATTCAAAAACAAAAGACTATATTCAATCTCAGGATAAATCTTGTGAGCATCAGGCTCCTATTATCAATCAGCCCTCTCGGGTTTTCATGATTGAATATTTTCTCTCAGCCCTTAATTTTTGCCCAGAGTGCCTTTTTCAATTTTCACCCTGACAGGGCACCTAATTTTAGTAAGGCTGCCATATTTTGATTTTTGCCCCGCAGGGCATTTTATTTCCTTCTTTTGATTTTTGGTTTTTATCCATGGAACCTCTTTAATTTGTCAACATTTATCGGCTCCTTGAACTCGTTCCCATCGCTATCTATTAAAATTGCTGCTCCCTTCGACAACAGCTTCTTTAGCACAAACGGACCTTCCTATGTTTGCCTAAATTTCCCCCAAATGTCTGGTACTCCTGGCCTCATCTGCTTGAAGACTAAGTCTCCTTCTTTCAGTGGGTGCTTTCTAACCTTCTTACCGAATGACCAGGCTAACCTCTTTTAGTAGACCTAGTTATGATAATAAGCTCACAGCCTACCCTCATCCAGCAGGTTCAACTGTAGCACTCATTGTTGCGCCCATTATGCTTCTGGAATTTTGGCTTCCATAACAACTCTTAGAGACCTGAGCTCAATTTCAACTAGCAGAACGGCCTCTGTTCCATACACTAAAGAAAGTGGCGTCATGCCTGTCGATGTTCTGACGGTGGTTCTATAGTCCCATAGTTCAAAAGGTAACTTTTTCGCCCACTCTTTGTAATTCTGTACCATTTTAGCCAAAATTTTCTTGAAGTTCTTGTTAACTGCTTCTGCTCCATTAGCTTAAGGTCAGTAAGGGGAGGACTTATGGTGTTGTGTTCCGTACTTCTACAGTACCTGCTTAGTTTCAGCGAAGAATTGTACCCCATTATTAGACATGATATGATGTGGGAGGCCGTACCTACATACCAAATTCCCTCAATAAATCGAGCCATGTCTCGGGCATCTACCTTCTTAAAAGATTCAACCTCCACCCATTTGGTAAAGTAGTTGATGGCGACTATAATGAACCTGTGCCCATTAGGGGTGGTAGGGCGTTTCTCTCCTATAATATCTATCCCCAAGCTGCAAATGGCCATGGCAAGGATAAATTATGTAGTTCTGACACTAGCACATGCCTCAAATCCGCATACTGTTAGCACAATTAACATTATTTTACAAACTTTGAACAGTTTGTATCCATAGTGATCCAATAGAACCCTTGGCACATGATTTTCTTCGCTAAGGATAAGCCACTCATGTGAGCTCCGCAAACACCAGCATGGACTTCTTCCATAACCCTCTTAGCTTCTTTCTCTACTATGCATCTTAACTGAATGTTGTCTGCTTGTCTCTTGTATAGTATACCATCCACACTGAGAAACTGATTGGACAATTTTATGATCATTCTTCGATCCTTTTCAAAAGCTTCTTTCGGGAATACCGGCCTCTCCAGGTAATTCTGAACATCATAGTACCAAGGTTTTCCATCAGTTACTTCGCTCCAATCCTAGTGGCCACCAAATGGACAACTCTCACAACCGAACCGAACCTACATACCTACACGGATAAAGCACCCGTGCTAAGCGATAACGCTTAGTGGGGAGATACAGATACAACGGACTACACACGAGTCACAACAATACATAAGAATCATACAATCATACACACTTGTAAAAATTTGCCATAATCAAAGTCATAAACATAATATGAATATAATTATCAATAGCACAACTAAAATAATTACCTATACCTTTCATGCCCATAATAAATACTTACATTCTCACATTACATAACACATGCCTTAGTCATAACATTATCAAATACACTTACTAAAGCATGGTCTTATCTCAAGCATTAACATTAATGCTAAAAAACAATCATTCAATTACTAAAGCAATAGTTTAACAGCCAAAAAGCAAAATAAGAAGCCTGAACTCTCATAAATTATGGATACGGGTACTGAAGATACTGATTGGACACAGTATCTAAATACACAAAAGACATAAGTCTCAAATATATTTATATCCGAAGGTAACAGAAGAGACCAAAATCTCTAAACAAAAGACCCATAAAGTCCACAAAGTAGCTGCACAAAACCCTTTATAAGCATGGTTATCTATCCACTACCTTGACACTTCAGGCTCAACAAACACTCAAATCACAATATCACATATTCAACAATTACCCATGTGTCCAACCAAGAATGCATAACCATTCCATTCATGTACAAGTCAAGCAAACCATCACATGGTTCATGTATATATATATATATACAATACAGATAAGCTTAATATACATATATATTCATAATCAATACAATGCTATACCAAAATAAGAAGAAAAAGACTTAAGTTACAGCTCTGCACAATGCCAAACTAGCTTCTTTTGTGCACACGATCATACTGGCGCTCGTGAAAGAACACAACCCACGCAGAGGTCGCGCACGTGGGCCTTATCCCCCTCACGACAGAATGCCCAAGTGGCTTTTGTTGCGCCCACACGCGACGAAGCTCGGCACCGCTCGGCCATGCACAAGAAAGCTCGATAAAGCTCGGCAATGCACGACAGGTATGCCTCGCCAAGGAGTGTTTTGTCACGCTTGCGACAGAATCAAACTAAATGTTCAACTCCAAGCAAACAAATGATTCAAGCACATACTTCACATTCTAACTCAAGACTCACACGCATAGCCTTCAAAATCACACCAATAACACTTCTGAATACTATATCAAGATCAAACTCAATCAATTACTAATATCAATCAAAATGGCAAACTAAACATAAAGATCATATCAAGTACAATACAAGCCAAAATCTATACGTTTACCACATCGCAAAGCTAACTAAGACCCTTAATTGAACAATAGCACTACTTCAAACATACCCATTTAATAATAATTCAAACATGCATCAATAACATAACATATCAACAAACTCAAAACACATATGCAATTCATTATCAAGGCACATGATCCTAACCTCTAGAATACAGCTCAAAACTCTTTTCTTCAAGATCACACCTTCTCTTTGCCCTTCTCTTTCCTTCTATCAATAGCTTCTTGCACAATCCAAGATCACCACACTTAATCCAAATTCAAGCAACTTAAGACCAAGAATAAAAAATGAGTAGAAGAAGATCATAACAAATTCTTAGCCTCACTTACCTTCAAATCTCTTATCAACCCTCCTTAACACATCCAATTGCAGAAATTAAACCTATCTTAAAGAATCATAAACCAAAAATGAAGAAAGGAGAAGCCGTGAGGGAGAGAGTAAGGGTGACCGAAAAATCAGGTTGTAGGTGGTAATAAGACAAATTTTCCCACTAAATTTCTATTTATTGCATGTGGTTGCCTAATTGGCATGCCCACAACAAGACACATGTCCCAAATCTGCCACATGTCCCACTGAACCAATGTTTCCCACTTACTCCTTATCTCAAATTCCTTTTAGTCCCTCCACTTAACTTCTTTCTTTAAATATTTTAATTCTCTTTTCAATTAAGTTCTTAATTACTCATAATTTCACTATTAGTCCAATGCTATTGTACCCCCTTAGAATGCAATTATACCATAAATCCTACTAGGGTATTATTCGGGTTATTACAGCGATAATCAAAAGACACATTCAATGATCTTCAACACAGCAAAAGCTGAGGACTGCCTCAAGTACTCGCTCCTTTCCTTCTTCTCTGAATTTTGGCTCATATACATACTAGTGTGCTAGTTTTCAAAAAATTGGGGGCAACTATAGACACCGGGTGTCGAGGCAACCCAGATCAGAGTTACTCGATGAAGATACCGATACTAGTTCCACAAGACAAGGAGTGAAGTAGTAGGCTGTCGTCTTTGAAATTCACAAGTTTTAGGGATATTGCTGACTAAAAATCCTTAAAATTTATCTTTTGCTAAGGAATGGGCCTTTTTGTTTAAGGTTTTACCTTTTTTCGGTGACCGACGCCTGTCGGTGGGCCAGCGGCGCCCGCTGCTCTTGCTTGAGGGGCACTTATCCCTCACGTGAGTGATGCCCATTGCTCATGCCTATCCCTCGTGTGGGTACCCGCCGCTCGAAGGTCAGTGTTGCCCTCACGACCAATGCCCATCGGTGGGCCGAGGGGCGCCCGTCGGTCATGTCCTGGAGACGTTTTTATTAATAAAATTGCTTTTTCTTAAAGTTTATCCTTAAGATAAACATCAAAGATTTGATTTTACCTTGTAAAATATAATTTGAATTCAAAAAGATTTGATTTTATCTCCAAATCTAATTTGAATTCAAAAAGATTTGATTTTATCTACTAAAATCTGATTCGAATTCAAAAAGATTTGATTTTATGTCATAAAATCTAATTTGAATTCAATTATATTTGATATCTATCGCTAAATATAATTTGAATTTTAAAGAGATTTGAATTTCTTATCCTCATCCTCTGTTAGCTTATATATAGCACGTTGAGGATTGACGTTTGGGGTTGGCAATTTATGGATTTTCATAAAGCAAAAGTTTTCTTTTCATATCGATTTTTTTAAAACTCTTCGAAAATAGAACTAGGAAGAACTCGAGAAAGTGAAAACAATTTTCTTTCCTCGATCTATCCTTCTCAGATTCGAAATCGAGAAAAAGAAATTAATTCTTTTCTCTTGATTTACTTTCTTAAAATTCCAAATTATTTGAAAAGAATAGTTTTTTTTGTAAGAGAAATTGTCTTTCACAATTTTCATTGGTTAATGTATCCCTATGGAATTCAAGGGAGAATCACACGACATTCACCTTCCGAAAATCAACATTCCGAAGGTAAACATTATGCACTAAACATGAATTAATTTATTTTAATTAACCATTTTTATTGCTTTTTTTGCTTTATTGATAATTTATTGCATAAAAAGGAATTAAAAAGTGACAATCTTGAATTTTAATTGTTTTTTCCCTTTTTTTAGGTCAGGAGTTACCAATGGGCCGAAGGCCTCATCGAAGGCCGTCCCTAGGCTTCTTCCCTTCCTCTCTTTGTTATTCTTTTATTCCTTTCTTTTCATCCTTGTTTCTATTCACTTTAGGTAATTCATTTCCTCCTTTTTTATTATTCTAATTACTTGTTTTAACTCTGATATTTCCTTTTAGTATCATTATTCTATTTTATTATTCCACTAACATATTATTTGTATTTTTGTGAGTTTCTTTGTTTTGTAAAATATTAGGTGCCAAAAAAAAAGAATAACTAGAATGATTCGGGGACGACAAATCATTTCATTTCTTATACGTTATTTTTTCCCGTAGTTTATTCTTCTCAATTCTTATTCTTTATAAATGTTATTTCTACATTTGTTAATATAAAAAGCGGCAATATAAACGAACAAGGTTTTCATTGAATAAAACCGGACCAATGTCCTAATTTTCTCCCCAAACAAAATCGTCACATTAACATTATTCTCTTAAGTGTGCATGCGAGGACCAATGTCTTCATCCCTAATAAATATCCCGTTATATGTATGATCCACATTTCTTTTACAGTGGGGGTTCTATTTCGCCCCTAGTTTTATTATAAATAATTGTTCTTTTGTCTCCTTTATTTAGAGTTTACTTTTTTTATATAGTTTTCACTATGTAATTGATCTATGCTTTAATTACTGCATTTAAATGTATGAGAAAAGGAATGAAATCTTAATTGCAAAGCTCAATTGTAACTTCAACCAAGGTATGAATAAGAGTGGAGTCCCGAACTCTCTCCGGTCTTGGCCTTCACAAGGTTAGATGAACCTATCCAATGTTCTATTGTGAAGGGAATTCCAAAATATCTCCTGTTGCCCAAAATAGACTAACATGCATCGTCTTAGGCTTCATGAGATTAGATGAACCATTTTCAATGTTTTATTGGAATGGGAATTCCAAAATATCTCCTGTTGCCCAAAATAGACTAACATGCATCCTCTTAGGCTTCATGGGATTATATGAACCATTTCCAATGTTTCATTGGAATGGGAATTCCGAAATATCTCCTATTACAAAAAATAGACTAACATGCATCGTCCTCGGCTTTATGGGATTAGATGAACCATTTCCAATGCTGCATTGGAATGGGAATTCCAAAATATCTCTTGTTGCCAAAAATAGACTCATACACTTTGTCTTAGGCTCAGCGAGGCTAGATGAACTTTCCCAATATTTTATTAGATGGCGACTCCAAAACACTTGTTGCCAAAAATAAACACCTTTGTAATAACTTACAAGTCTAATGAACCTCTCTTGAATACCATAAAAGCAGGTTATCGGGGCCTTCGGGGTTTGGCGCGTGTCACACTTAATCACCATCAATTTACCACTATTTTGTTTTATAACTAAGATACATAAATTTCTATAACTTACACAACAACTACCATTTTATAAAATTTCTACTTAGCTATTTACTATAATATATTTCATAAACCTACTTTTAATGTTTTTATATTATATAACCAATTTTTCTTTTTATTTATATTTCTCATAACCCCACTAAAAAAAATTCCTAATTTAACTTGTCGTCCATCATAACTTATAAGCTTACATATATTTACATGCCCAATAAAAACACATTAATTTCATATATCATGCTTATTTAGTCTTATTCATCCACAAAATAAATTCACGAATTATTACAATATCTATATCAGGAACATTCTAGCATAGCATATGAGTTTAATTTCTTTAATATAAAATTTTGAGGTCTCGATGGTCCTATTTTAATTTTAGTTTCACATTACTTGACTTTAGTCTATTAAAAATTCATGCTTTTATATTATGTTGCCACTATTATTAAGCAACTAAACTATCACTCACATTTAACATAGTTTTTAAAATTACATTTACCTAGTTTTTAAATATCTGTCATGTTTAAATTTCATACTAAACTAAAACATAATACGTTATAAATAAGGGCCAAATTTATTCCATTTTCCTCACTCTAACTAGTCTTTCCTCTAAACTTCGCCTATTAGAAATATACATTATACCTAGCCAACATAGCATTTAAAAATAATTTATGCATTTCCAACAAATGATATTCCAATAAATATAAGTAAAATTTCAAATCATTCAAGAACTCAACTTTAATAGCTCCTATTTCATGCAAAACAAAGAACTCAATTTGCATTTTCTCATTTGAAAATTCCATTTGTTAATCTTAGTTTCAATTTAGCCAACAAATCCATCAAACAACACATTAAATAACACAACTTAACAACTTATCAATATCCTGTGTACTATTTTTTAAAAATCTTCAACAAACATAATTTTTATAGAAATCTTGTGAAAAAGTAATTTTGATAGACACTTGCAATTTTTCCAGCTAAATTCTGTCATTTTGGTCCCATTCGCTAGTCGTCGGAGCTCCACCGGTGACGATACCACTACCGAAGTGAAGCTGAAGGTGTCAGGACTCTTTTGCCAGTAGTCACATGCTGGTACCAAGCTGTTTGACCGAAATTGCCCTTTGAAGATTCGGCTTAACTCAATGCTGATCTCATCGCCAGCGAGTAAGGAAGAGTGAGTTACATTGGAAGACTCGTCTCGCCATGAGGAGTCATCCTCCACCTTGCATGTCGCTAGCAGTCATCGGAGGTGACCAAAGCGCGAGGGAGAAGCTTTGGTTTCTCTCTCTTGGAAACGAGGTAGAATGGCATGAACAGATGAGAAAATCGACAAGGTTGAACGGCGCTGCGTAGACCGTCGCCAATCTCCTGCCCCATTGCTGAGCTCCGTAGTTCTCTCTCTTTTTCTCTCTTTCTTTCTTCCTCTTGGTCTCTCGTTTCCGTTTCCCTTTGTTCTTCCTGATTTTCATTCCCATTTTTTTCACTCTCCTCTATCTTTCATAATTTCCCCAGATAATTCTAGACTTATGGAATTATTATTATTATTATTATTATTATTAACTTGTTTATTTAAATATACCTACTGGTTTTTTTGGTCAATTATCTACTTGTCTTTTTACATATACATCCATTTATTTATTTATGTATCTATTTGACTAAAATTATCAAAATATTTAATTATGTAGCTTTTAAAGAAAATTCCAGATCTTATGGGTCAAAAATTAACCTTCGATTAATTTTTTAGACTTATCGAGTCACTATTCACAACATCAAAATTTTCAGGGCATTATATTTCCTGCCCTTTAAAAAAATATTTCTTACTCGAAATTTATCTAGTCTTGTACAATAAAGTACGATTTATCCTTTCAATCAATCTTGCATTCCCAAATACAAGTTTGCAAACAACTTAATTGTAGTTTTATGTCTCATTGAAGCCATCATCTCTTTGTTAATGGTAATACTTCATATACAATTTATGGAGATAATGGAAGAAGGGGAGATCCGTTTGAATAAAGTAGCCATCTGCATAACCCCTTCTTTTTCTATATAGCACACTAAAATATTTAAAGCCAACAAATTATGGTTCCATATCACACAAGAATCGAGATATAGTATTGCAGTCCCTTTTTAGGCAAATACCATATTGTCATAATTACAATAGGGTGATCCAAATACAACTTTTAGAAGTTACAACCTCTAACGTAGTGGAGATTTCAAATCCAATTATTGAATTTAGGAGACATAGCATCTTGCCATCTCTGGATAACAACCTCTTTTCCTATCTCATTCCAATAAATAAGCAACTAACTTGAAGTTAAGAAGCTAACAAATGACCTTATCGAACATTTAAGAAGTGTTTCAAGTGTCAGATCTATAATTTTTCTTTTACATAATTAACTTAACAGGGGTTTCATAAAGATTTCGGGCATATTGGAGTGAACACATTTAGGAAATGCAAATTAGAAAATCTAGATCATAGAGTTAAACAGAGTGCTAAACTAAATAATATTTTCCTTCTTCGCTCTATTTATAAAACAAATCCCAACTTGCATTATACTTAGTCAATGATATATCTATTTTAGAGTCATATCACTTCCTAAGTATTCATTTTGGCATGTACACTTGTCTTCATTACTTATTTTCCCTAATCCTTACTTAATCCTTTATTACCTCCAATCTACTAATATATTTCCATAGGCACATCTATCTCAGTTCCATACACTTGCTATGTATATCATGTCAGTTTCTTTTCAGTTGCGGCATATGCATATAACTTGGTGTCTATCATAAGTTGTAACATGATGATGATAAAATGTATGTATGATATTTCATATATGCAATATTATGCAAACGCGCACATATCATGTAATGGAAATGCATATTAACCCATCCCATGCATGAAATGTTCAAATGATTGCCTCGCTATCAAGGATAACTGACAGGTACCTAAAGCACCACAACCTATTCCTTTCATATCCACATTCTATTCTCCTATATCCAGAAATGCCTAAACCTCGGCTCTGATACCACTAAATGTAACACACTATACTTGATCTAGAATATGAGCTAGTTAAGTATGTTACAACATATATTCTAAGATCCATGGCATTGGAATATAAAAATTCCCTACCTAAAATTATAAGTTACTACAAAAGTACTATTTAATTCCACTGAAATTTTAGCAGAATTTCCTCTATAATATTGCCTATCCCCCTAAAAAGAAAATTTCTTTTTTACACTTTTAAATTCCATTATCATCATTGTCACACCCCAAAGTGGCCCTAGAAGAATTACAGAGTTTTGTTTGAAAAAGGTAAGTTTTATGTGCGAGAGTTCTGTCGCGAGCGCGACAAGTGTCGCGGGCGCGACAGAGCCCTCCAGCGATTTTCGAACTTCAGCTGGTTGGTGCGGGTGTGAGCGTTCTATCGCGAGTGCGACAAGCATCGCGAGCGCGACAGAACCCCCTCGCGAGAGGTGTGCATAAGTGAGACTAAGAGACTTGGAGTTGTAGGAGTTGACACATGGTGTCATAGGAGAGTGACAAGTGTCATTGTAGAAGAGTGACAAGTGGCGGCATAAGAGAGTGACACATGGCGGCGTAGGAGGTTGACAAGTGGCATCGTAGAATAGTGACAAGTGGCGGCATAAGAGTTTGACAAGTGGCATTGTAGGAGTGTGCCAAGTGTCATTGTAGGGAAGTGACACATGGCTACAAGAGAGAGAGACATGTGGCATGGGGCTTTTTGGATGGAGATGGATTAATGAGAGTGGTTGGCATTTATTTGGTTTGGTGGCAAATATGTGAGAGGATTTGGTTTCTTTGGGTTTGACCGGCCAACATTTGTCCATTTTATTCATTTCTTAGCTTTTGGCCCTTTTGCTTTTGGCTTTCCATCCTTTTTCCTTTTCCTTGGTTTTGCCGTGCTCCACCTTCCCCTCTTTTGTTCTCTTTTTCATTTGCTCCTAAAGAGAATCCTTTGGGTTGAGATGAAGAGAGTGGATTTTTGAGAAGAGGTAAGTAGTACTAGTATTTAGTCTTCTTCTACTACTTTGTTTCTATTTTGATTTAAAGTAAAAAGAAGAGTAACCCCAAGTGTTTTGTGTGTGGTTTTGGTGCAAGTTGGAGGCAAGAGAGTCGATAAAGGAAAGGAGAAGATCGAAACGAATAGAGAACTGTGATCGAGTTCCTAGAGGTAGGGATCGAGTGTAACTGTGTTAACTTTGCATGTGTTTATATGAGAGATGCTTGATGAGCTTTAATTAGCTCAAGATGTTCATTTTGATTGCTTACAGTGCTCATGACAAGTGTATATATGTATAAAGTATGTAACTTGATCATTTGAGTGTTTGTGTTGATGATAGAGTTTGATGTTGCGAAAATTCTGCTTATTTGTCATTAGACCCCAGTGTATAGTCTTTGTTATAAGTAGAGTTATAGGATCCCAATTGGGTTGCTTCCAATTGCATATGAAATATAAGATTCGTGTCTAAAAATGTCTAAGAGGGTTCTTGATCTAATTCTGGCCCTAAGTATCCCAAAAAGTTATTAAAATGTAGGTGACCCTGTTCTGGCGGGTTCACTAGAACAGTATAGCTTGTATAGACCCTATTTTTCGTTATAGATGTCCAAACGACCTGAAACTTGTCCCATTTGAAATTTAACATCCTAGATAACAATTGTTAAGCGGAACGTTTTGCCTAAAAATAACGTTTAGAGGTTCATTTAGACGATACAAGTTTAGGGTAAAAAGCAGTCTTGTGAGGCACCAAAGCGGAGCCTCTGTCGCGAGCGCGACACAGGTCGCGACCTCGCGACAGAACAACCTATATTAAGCTCTTTTTTCTTCATTTTGAGCCCATGGTTGGCATGGGTAAACCCCTTGCCTTTCCCTTTAACGTTTTATACATGATTAGGGCTTCTAAATGATTACAAATTAGTTGTTAATGGAAAAATACATGTAAGTATAATTAAAGATGGTAATTTAACTAATAAAGTAACAATGTATAGTTGTGTGAAGTATAGTAAATGACATAATAAATATGTATGAACTTAGAAATTGTTATACAATGCATTTGGTATAGAGTATAGAGCCTTTTTGTAATCTATCTTCTATCGCGAGCGCGACCTCTTGTCGCGATCGCGGCAATGAACTTGGCTTCTGTCGCGAGCGCGACTTTTTGTCGCGATCGCGACAATGAACCTCTTCACATCCTGTTTTATTTGTTTTGAAGAGAGTGTTTTCTTCTATCTTGCTTTGCATGATTTATATGTTCATGAAATGAATTTAAATGTTACATGCTTTTAATTGTTGAACAAGATTGTATATGAATTACATGCCTCTGAATTTGATAAATGCACTTGAAGTTTAGTTGATGAGTTGATGTCTGTGTATAGTGTGTGAGTTGGTATTGAGCCTGATTACCGTTATAGTGGATAGATAAGCATGCTTATAAAGGGATTATCGAGTGCAGCTGCCTATGTTCCGCCCCGTTTGGGCGAAGCGGGTCGACCTCTGAGAACGGTCATTAATAGAGATAGATGAAAATGTTTTGTGACTTCGGTCTATCGAAAATGTTTTTTTTATAGAGCGTCCCGTATCCACCATGAGAGGAACTCAGGCTTGTTTTGTTAAATGTTGTGCAGTGAACTTGAGATGATTATAGTGTTGCTTCGAATAAAGCCATAGTACATGAAAGTAATGTTTAAGTACATTACAGTTCTGTATACAAGTACATGATTACATGAGTGTAGTGACATGAATTTGGTTACATGATAGCGTATATTTGAATAAATGATATGTACAAGTGATAGTGTATATGAACAAGTAAATGAATACATGTTATATACATGAGAGCTCATAATATTTGATATTTGAATATGCAACCTGTACACGTATAAGAGTTATATGCATGAGATATATGATTGTGTGATTTATTTGTGACTTCATAAAGAAGTCCTTTGCATTATTTTATCCCCACTAAGCGTTATCGCTTAGCACGAATATTTATTTCCGTGTAGGTTACAGGTTCGGATCAGTGAGTGGACATCTGCAGGTCAAGGCCACTAGGAGTTTTATTTTGATCTCCTTTTTGTATAAGTTAGAGATAGAGTTTTTACATTTTGAGTAACATTATTATGTAATATAAGTAGAAAAAAATCAAGTAAAGGTACATGCAAATGTATATGTAAATGTATATGAACATGCAAATGTATATGTAGTTAATATAACATGCAAGTGGGCCCTAGTGTACTATTTAATTAACTTTAAATGGATTGTTTATGCTATCGCTTCCGCTAATACATGTACATGTATACGTAAGTGTCCGCGTAGCGCCCCGATATTCCTTATCGGGGGTATGGGGGTGTTACAATCACCAAACTATAATTCAAACTCCAACACAAATTTTCCCATCCTCCATTACATAAACCAATCTCATATATATCAAAAAATTCACATATTTTCTATGAGCATCAAATACTTTTTTCATCTACATATACATAAACCTTTATATATTGCTTCTTCAGTAAAAACTCACCTTTCTGCAACATGATTACACAATACAAAGTTCCTGCATAAATAGTATCAAAATATAATAAACTAGTAACTTAACTAAAATTTTCTGATACAAACTCTTGTTATACATAATATTCCAATCAATCTAGAGTACATGCCACACTAAGATAGAAAAATCCAATTTACAATGTAACGTCCCAATTTTAAACATCCTTTCCTTTATATTTAATGGGACTCTAATTTAGCACAGATCACAGGACTAATCCCTACTACCTCTTAAATGCCGTCTCTAACCTGCGTGCGGAAAGAAACCTCATGCTAAGCTAAAAGCTTAGTGGTGACTACCAAATTTACTTTTCCAAGACTTATGATATAAAATATACATAAAAATTCAAACACACATTTACTGTTATGTTCGGAACAAAGATTTCTAAATTCCATTTCATAGTATACATACAACCTATGTAACACCCCTCACCCACGTATAGCATACTGTATGAAAAACATAGACAGTATGTGACAATAGGTGAGGAATGCTACGGCAAAGCAAGCCGGGAACAGTAATATAAGCAGAACTATCAAAAATTTTCTCAAAACATACAAACATCCACAAACACAAAAGACATTCATATACTTATCATTACATTGTTCATAATATTTTATTACATCCCAATCGCTTCAATACAATGCTCATTAAGAATTACATTAAAAAGGTAGACTACAATTCCTAAACACTAGCTATTACTACGGACTGGATGGCCAGACTGTTACGGATTATCCTCGGCGACACGACTAACTCCAAACCTGCATGGATAAAAACCCATGCTAAGCACAAAGCTTAGTGGGGAAAACACATAGTATGGGCGACCATTCATAACGGTCGTCAGTCACAACACACAATAGATAACCCACATCAAGTCATTTAACACAAATATACATAATTTATCATAATTAGAATATTTGAATCATAATCATTTATAAGATTAAACAGGGTGACAGTCTTGCTTGATACATGCTTTTCATGTTTTGTTACTCATATATCGCATGTCGTACACATCATTTTTTCAGCCTATACTCAGATCTCTAATTACAATAATTCTCACATATCAAGGAGGTCATGATTAAGCCGCTAATGATCTAACTTCATGTTCAAAGCATATAAATGTATCTCATATATATATAATCACTTTCGTTTAATTACTTCCTTCAAATTGATGCATTACTATCACATCATTAACTCATGTTAATAGTACAAAGAAAATAATCAAAGCTGAAGCATATGAACTATTAAAGACATTACCACATTTACGCATAGTGATCCCATTGGACCCAAAACCATAGATGCGCGAAGCGCAACTCATGCCACAATATAAGTCTTATTGCACAAGGTGATCACATTCTCATTGAGTGCATAAATTTATACAAAGCTTAACATATCTTTATCAATTCACACGTATCATTCAGTTCACATAATTATGCTCGTTAATGCCTGCTAAGTCAAAAGGGTGGATAACGAGTAACACATAGATACCCGGAGGTACTAAAAATATTCTCATAACACATAGATACCCGAGGGTATCAAAACAATCTGTTTATTCTTGTTCCAAAGTATTTTCACATAGAATCTTAGGTAAGACTCAACAGAAAGATCACGAAGATCCAATCGGGGGACCTGATCAGGGTCCAAATCGTACACATGGCTACAGCTACACATAACTCTATTAGGCATGCCTAATTATCCACGACTCGACTAATGCAGGCTAAAACTTACTTGTTTCTTTTAGAAATGCTCATGCCATAATATAAAATCTTTTTCAAAAGTACATACTTTTATTATAATCGTATAATAATCCGATACATAAATTGCTCATAAAAATAATGGTTCACTTAATTATAACAATCTGTAACCTTTAATTAAAATCACATTTAATTTTAGTACATGCTCCACAAATTATTATAACTATAACTTGCATGGTATCGCACATCTTAAATTACACACTATGTCACATGTGAATCACAAGCCAAAACTCATGTCAAATAGCTCAATCAATCATCTATTCATGGTATAGAAAGGAATCGCGCTCGCGACCCTTGTCGCGATCGCGACAGAAAGTTAAATGGCCTCTGTCGCGCTCGTTACACCAGTCGCGCTCACGATAGAGCCCAACCAAACACTAGGAATCGCGCTCGCGACCTGAGTCGCGACCACGATAAAACCAGATGATCTCTGTCGCGCTCGCGACACCTGTCGCGCTCGCGACAGAGCTAAACATCATCCTTCTTTCTTCTCTCACTTGCATACACTTCACATAGAAACATACTTATTTTTGTCATGTCCATAACTAATTTTCTTAAACATTATTTTCCTAAATTCGTGTATAGAATCCAAGAGTTCCAACACAAATATCTCAAACTACTCAATTGCCTATGAGTCATTTCGTAACTAAATAGTCAAATTAAAAGTCATCGAGATACGAAAGGTTCATTTTAATTTTGGTTTACGACACACTTAATTCCATCATTTACTTCATTCTTAACATCTCATATCAATTCTAAACTATAAATAATCTCCTCAAGTCTTGAATTATTAAAGACTCGCAGACTTTTGTCGGTCTTATACAAATGGGCCACAATTAAGGCTAACTCTAGCAGCTGCACTCTAACCCTTTATAAGCACGCTTATCTATCCACTATAACAGTAATTAGGCTCAAAAGACCGCAACTCAATTATACTCTACTTTGATACCAAGTATGGATTATAATTCAAGTGCACTCATCAACTTCAGAGGCTTTTAATTCATATACAGTCTTTGTCAATCATGTTCAACAACTAAAAGCATGTAACATTTAAATTCCACGCATAAACTCTTATATCACATCCTCATATATATGCACTCATAGGTTCATACATTTTTATCACACCACTTACAATCCTTAATACATTTACACATTGTTACTTTATTAATTAAATTACCAATCTTAAACATACTCAAATGCATTTCCCCGTTGATAACGACTTTATAGTCATTTGCTAACCCCAAACATGCATAATAAGCTAAGGGGAAGGGTAAGGGGTTGACCCATGGCAACTAGGAGCTCAAAAAGAAGAAGAAAAAGCCTTATATGCATTGTTCTATCGCGACGTCGCGACCTGTGTCGCGATCGCGACAGAGGCTCGCCTCTGGTGCCTCACGAGACTGCTTTTTACCCTAAATTTGTATAGCCAAAACCACCCTCTAGACCAAATGTTTAGGCAAAGTTGTCTTCGTAATAATTGTTCACTAGGATGTTGTCGTTTAAATGGAACAAGTTTCAGATCAAGTGGACATCTAAAACTCCAGATATGAGCTACACAACCTACACTGCTCCTGTAAACCCGTTTAAGTACAAACACCTCGGTTTTTACCATTTTCAAGGGTCCTAGATTCAGAATTAGGTTCCGGTCCTTCCGAGATAATTTTAAATAAATGAATTATCTTTCAAATGGAACTATTATCATCTCATTTGGACATCTATAGCTTGACTTATAACTAAAACGAACACTAAAGGTCCAGTAGAATGTATACAGAGTACCCCCAGAAAATTCAAATTCACTAAACCCAAGCCAATCCACACAACCATATCAACACAACCAATCAAATTTTAAATAAAATACACTTCAAAACAGAAACTCATTCATACACAAATCAATAATTAAGAATCACTTCAAAGCATATAAATTTTCCCAAACCTTAGCTCCTTTGCTCCAATAGCTTCAATGGTGGCACTTCTTGCTTTCGTACTCACTCTTCAGTTTTGTCCCTCCAATTTCCTCATAAAAACATAGAATATCACTCCATATTTTTAATGAAACCAAGATGAAATTCTAGAGATGAGAATTCCTACTTACCCTTCTAACTCAAATCTCTCCTTCAAACACTTGAGCTGCACTTTCTAATACTCATAGCTTGGGCTTGCAAGGGAAGAGAGGGAGGGTTGGTGTGAGATGAAGAAGAAGAGGGAGAGAAGAAGACCAAAGGAAATTCACGTGAGGGAGGAGAGGGGAAGTGCAGAAATCTGATATCCCTTTCCTAAAATAACTCAAACGTATCCCATATGCCACATGTCTACTTCCCATTGGCCCTTTAAAGATTTTTATGACAATTCTCCCTTTTGGTCCCTTAACTCCTTTGTAATCCTTCCTTCACATAATACATAAATATAACTTTACATTGGCCCACAAATAAATCTTACTCCCTTCAATTAAGTCCTAAATTAATACCTTTTAAATTTCCAGAGTTGGCCGCAGTTGCCGAAACTTTTACGTTAATACCGAATTCGTCCTTTTGACACACCTAATGCCACAACTCACATACATTCGACATATAAATGATCCATTCTCAAAATTCAGCCCTCTTATTTATTTATTTTACTTAGTTAAATCCATATATATATGAAATTACCGAAATACCCTTGGCTCTCTTTTTCTTGATTCTAATCATATCTTTTCCTACTACTTAATCACTTCGACCATCACATCACACGATTTCAATCGTCAAAATCCCCGGAAATGCACAAATCCTTCTTGGGTACATTTCAGGGTGTTACAACCTAAATTAATTATATTTTACATGTTACTAATTTTTTTTAAAAAATTTTTAGTGTATATATATGAACATTCAATTGCACTCCTTTTTACATTAAACATACAATTTAAAGGTATTCTTTATAGTCAATATATAACCATTTGATTAATTTTAATTTATCTGTATAAATTTCTTAAGCCCCACACATCTCACACGGCACAACAAAGTTCCGTACATTATGTTCAATACCCCTAGATACACAAATGAACAATTCATAAAAGTCAAGTTTCCACATCCATAAACAAAATCTCATTAAATTTTGGTCACACAGAACACATGCTTATTATAAATACATATGTTATTTTTATAGATTCCTAATAGCTAATGTAAATATAATAAAGCATTAACTTTCTCATTTGGATATTAAGAATTATTTCACCTTTTAATCTTATACTAAAATTGCCACCACTATATGTATATACATTGCACTTACTTGTGTACATATAATTCATATGCAAACATAAAGTCATTTCATTACACTACTAGCTGCCGCAATTGACCAAAATTTTTTATTTTATTTTTTTAAAATTTTTAAAGAAATAATTATGACTAAAATACTATAATTTTAAAACTCATTTTTTTTATTTTTAGTTTTTATATTTTATATTTTTTATTCCAAAAAAGAAAATTTTGATAAGGAAATCGTCACTTTCAATCTTTTTACCTGTGAACAGGCATTAGTTTCATCATTAGGTAACCTCTAATCTGAGCTGCCTTAGGACCCGGTGTCTACAGTTGCCCCCAATTTTGGGGAAGCTAGTGCAAAGGTGCGTAGGTAAGCCAAAATTCAGAGAACAGGAAAGAAGCGCGTACCTGAGGCAGTCCTTCCTGCTGTGTTTATGGAGTTGTGGCAGGTTCGACTAACGCTGCTTGTTGATGTGTTAAGCTATGCTCTTGGTGGCTAATTAACATCGCCTTTTTGGCATAATATGTTCTCGTTGAGCTTTGAAAGACGGTTGGTTGTTCCATAAATAACAGATAAGCCATGGAGGATTTCGCTAATTTGTAGATTAGTGCCTCTAAGAGGACTTTGGAGGTTTACCTCTTAAGTGGACTTTGAGATTTGCCTCTTAAGAGGACTTGGAAAAATTTGCCTCTTAAGAGGACTTTGAAGGATTTGCCTCTTAAGAGGACTTGGAGAATTTTCCTCTTAAGAGGAATTGGAGATTTGCCTCTTAAGAGGACTTTGGGATTGGCCTCTTAAGAGGTCATGGAGATTTTGCCTCTTAAGAGGATTTGGAGATTTGCCTCTTAAGAGGACTTGGGGATTTGCCTCTTAAGAGGTCATGGAGATTTTGCCTCTTAAGAGGATTTAGAGATTTGCCTCTTAAGAGGACTTTGGGATTTGTGTAAGCACCGTGTCCCGGAGCGGTCCGGATCAAAGATTACCCTATGATGAAATCGACATCAAAACCTGTACAAACGGTTTGGATTCGGAGGCTTTAGTCCCATGCTCCACGAGAAACGGGTCTTTTTACCTTTCGTAGGCAGAAGGGGAGAAAACGGGGAGTTTTTAAAGTACAAAAAAAGTATGTTTTCCTCGAAAGACGGCCTGCCCATCGGTTAGGGGCCAGCCCATCGGTCAGGTGGCAGGACCGTCGGATGAATCCTTGTGTCAGAAGGATTCTTCCGACGCCCATCGGTCGAAGTGGCAGGCCCGTTGGATGAATCCTTGTGTCAGAAGGATTCTTTCGACGCCCATCGGTCGAAATGGTAGGCCCATTGGTCAGGTTATAGGGCCGTCGGATGAATCCTTGTGTCAGTAGGATTCTTCTGACGCCCGTCGGTCACCCCTGGCCTATAAAAGCTTTGAATTTTCTCATAAAAGGGGGTTGAAAAATTTTAAAAAATAGGGGAAACTCTGCCAAAATTCACGCGCGTTTTCTCTCTCTTCCAACAAACACATTTGTAAAAAGATCTAACTAATTCAAGATTCAAATCTTCAAAAGAAAGAGGATTTAGTTAATTTTTTACAGGTTTTTGAAACTCAATTTTTGTCGAGCCGTTGAGGACACACTCTATTTTCAAAATTGTATATTTTGTTCGGACCTTCTCGTGGAGCATGCGGGAAGCCAGACAACAACAAGAAATCCAACGAAAAGGTTGTTCTGAGGGTACATATTTCAGACCCTTTTCTGTCCCTCTTTTACCTTCATTTTCGATATTATCTTTGCTCTTGTCCTTTTTTTATTTCTTGTTGCTATTCTTTTTGAATTTGTGTAAAATTTGTCTTTTTGCTTTTGAAAAGCTTCTATTTTTTTTGGGACAGAGGTAACCGACGGGTCATCTGCTGTGATCGACACCCGTCGGTCACCTTTAAGCATAGCCCGTCGGTCACCCTTATAGACGGCTCCCTTCGAGTGAGCGACAGGCTGTATCGGTCACCTCAACCGACACCCGTTGGTCATTCAGCATAGCCCGTCGGTGGGTTATGTCCCACATTTCCAAATCTTTTTCTTTTCCCTTTTTTGTTCACTCAATTTTTTGTTATTTATAGCTTTTCTTCTGTATTTTAACATCCTTTTGGCTTGTTTTGTGAGAGTATGTTCTCGTTTCTTGGACTGGCTGGAGCCTGAGGGAGTTCTCCCGTATATGGAAAGTTTGCCTGGTTTAGTTCCCTATCTTCCTCTCTTTTGTATTTCATGTATTTATTTATTATTTTTCCTGTATATGACAAAATTGTTGTATTTCTCGCTAACGTAAAAATCAGCCAAACGTTTTATACTTAATAAACTGAATTCTTCATAAAATCAAGGACCCAAAGTCCTATTTTTACCCAATAAAATCCTCACAATAGAAATACCCATTTTAATGATGATGTATACGAAGACCAAAGTCCTCAAAATGAGCAATGCCCCGATTTGTGTATGTATCGCTCATTTATAAAAGGGAGTTGTATTCCGCTCCTTATGTTATTGTAATTTATCGTTTTTATTATTTACTCTTTTATTTATCGCTTTCCAAATATGAATAAATGCACTTTGATTCGATTGCATCGTGTGGAGAGAGAGCAAATTAATGAAAATTGAAATTTGATCATAAAATAATCAAGGTAGAAATAGATGAGAAGTCCCGAACCCGACTCTGGTCTTTGGGCTCAAAGAGGCGAGAGGTCTATCCGATCACTCATGGGAACTATGACCGCCAAGACACCTCTTGTGTCACGAGACTTTGATGTTAATCCTAGGCTCCTTAGGGCGAGAGGTTTACCCTCCAAGACCCTTTTGGTTGGCCCAAAATTGATACTAAGCGCAGTCTTAGGCTCTCCGAGGTGAGAGAAACTTTCCCGATGTTCTATTGGGTGGCGACTCCATGAAACCTCCTTGTTGCCCAAAATAGAGGCACTTGCAATTCATTGCAAGCTGTCAACGGACCTTCAAATGCCCCGATCGCCCTCGAGCTTCTGGGATGAAGAGGTCATGACTCAGTGCATTGCTTGGGACAGAGATGAGCCCGAAGAGGTAGTCATAGAATGGATGTTGATTGTTAGGCAGAAAGGGAAGGAAAAGATGGTAGAGCCAGAATTGAAGATTGGGGATTTAAAGATTTCCTCAGACAAGCCTGAAGGGCCTCTGCTGAATCAAGAAGCCGTTGAGCAAGCTGCAGCAGCATCAACCTCTAAGGAGGCAGAAGAAGACTCTAGCTTAGATTGTCTTTTTATTCCAGAACTTTTTTATGATGTAAATGACAATTATAATATTATTAATAAGGCAAATGATTTCTCTTACTTGTGCGATGTTTCAAATAATTTCAACATGCATGAACATGATCATATTCCATCAATTTTTGATATTGATTCCACTAATACAATGCCTTTTAATCTTGGAACCTTAGAAAATCCGAAGAAAATTCTAATAGCATCAAATATAACTCCTGATGAGAGAGAAATATTTGAGAGAATAATAAGAAAATATGAAAAAGTCTTTGCCTGGACCTATGAAGACATGCCAGGGATTAATCGGAACGTAGTAGAACATGATATGCCAACTTATCCAGACCATAAGCCTGTAAAATAGAAGTTGAGAAGGCTCAGGCCAGAATGGGCAGACAAGGTCAAGGAGGAGATTTGGCAGCAGATTGAGGCCAAGTTCCTTGTTAAAGTGCAGTATCCTACATGGTTAGCAAACGTGGTCCCTGTAGCGAAGAAAAATCGAAAGGTCAGGGTATGTGTGGATTATCTAGATATGAATAAGGCTTGCCCTAAAGATGATTTTCCACTACCCCACGTTGATGTGTTGATAGACAGTGCCGCCAACTGCACGATGTACAGCTTTGGGGATGGTTATGTGGGCTACAACCAGATCCTAAACAAGATAGCTGACCGGGTTAAGATTGCTTTCATCATAGAGTGGGGGACCTATGCCTACCGAGTTATGCCTTTTGGCCTGAAAAATGCAGGGGCTACGTACCAGAGGATGGCAACCAAGATTCTGAGCGACTTGATCCACAAGGAGGTGGAGGTGTATGTCGATAACATGATGGTCAAGTCAGCCACCCGAGAGGGCCATTTTGAAGCTCTAGAGAAGTTCTTCACCAGGATTGATAAATACAATCTGCGACTTAACCCCAATAAGTGTGTCTTCGGAGTAACTTCAGGGAAACTATTAGGACATGTCGTCAGCCAGAGGGGAATAGAAATTGACCCGGACAAGGTGAAGGCCATCAGAGAGATGCCAGTGCCGCAAAAGGAGAAGGATGTAAGGAGCTTCCTGGGCAAGCTGCAGTATGTCAGCCGATTCATAGCCAAGCTCACTTCGATATGCAAGCCCATTTTTAAGCTGCTCAGAAAGAATCAACCTGTGGTCTGGAACGAAGACTGCCAGAAAGCCTTTGACAGCATCAGGGAATATCTGTTGAATCTGCCAGTGTTAAGGCCCCCGCAACCAGTCAAA
The DNA here is from genome assembly GCA_947683425.1 of Excoecaria cochinchinensis. Classification (NCBI taxonomy): domain Eukaryota; kingdom Viridiplantae; phylum Streptophyta; class Magnoliopsida; order Malpighiales; family Euphorbiaceae; genus Excoecaria; species Excoecaria cochinchinensis. Next base: position 27,305,481 of record CANTUQ010000004.1, read on the forward strand.
CCGTTTATCCTGTATCTGGCAGTGGAAGGCAGTTCTGTGGGTGCCATGATGGCTCAGGAGGATGAATTTGGAGTAAAATTCGCAGTTTATTACCTCAGCAAGAAGTTCCTGGTTTATGAGATAAAATATGCTGAGGTAGAGAAGATCTGCCTCGCAGTGATTTGGGCACCAAAGAAGCTGAGGCATTATTTCCATTCGTACAAAGTTCAGGCAGTGGCCAAGCAGAATCCGTTGAGATATTTGCAAGAAGCGCCGTCTTTGCTTGGTAAGATGGGGAGGTGGCTACTTTTGCTACAGGAGTTTAATGTTGAATACATTACTCGTAAAACTATTAAGGGGCGAGTCGTAGCCGAATTTCTTGCTGAGCATCCTATTCAAGGGGACACTCCCGAGTTCACCTTTCCTAATGAGAGCATAGTCGCGATTTCTGTCCAAGGATGGTAGTTACACTCCGACGGGGCAGTGAATAACAAGGGGGCCGGAGTTGGAATTATTTTGACAACCCAAGATAATGAGAAACTCCCTCTAGCCAAGAAGTTGAGGTACAAAGCAACCAACAATAAAGCCGAATATGAAGCATGCACATTCAGGTTAGAAGCTTTAGCTGCTTTGGGGGCAAAAAACATAGAAGTCTTTGGTGACTCGTCCTTGGTGATTAACCAGATCCGAGGTGAGTGGGCTGTAAAAGAAGAGCGGTTGGTACCCTATGTTGAATATTTGAAAGAGATATGTGGGCAGTTTGAAACCTGCACTTTCCACTTCGTGCCAAGAGATGAGAACCGTCTAGCTGATGCGTTGGCAACCCTAGTGTCGATGTGGGATAATCCTGAAGGGGTAGCTATGAAACCAGTGCTGATTTCGAGTTTTGAGAAGCCCAGCTTTGAGATCAAGCCAGTAATGGAAGTAAAAGTGGCGGATGGAAAACCATGGTACTTTGACATTATGAATTATTTGAAAAATGCTAGGTTTCTAGAGGAAGCTACCAAGAAAGACCAGAGAATGATCCGGAAGCTATCTACTCAGTTCATATCCTTGGAAGGAGTGTTGTACAAAAGACAGGCAGACGGGATTCAGCTCAGGTGCTTAAATGAAAAAGGAGCCTGCAAGGTAATGGAGGAGACCCATGCAGGCATCTGTGGGGCTCATATGAACGGTTTAACTCTGGCAAAGAAGAACATGAGGCAAGGCTTCTATTGGCTTACGATGGACAATGACTGCTCAAAATATGTCAAGCAATGCCAGTTATGCCAATAGTACGCAGATTTGAGACACCTGCCAGTATCAGAGCTACACAACCTGACATCGCCTTGGCCTTTTGCTGCTTGGGGGATAGATATCATTAGAGAGATTCGCCCTACGACATCTAATGGACACAGATACATCATAGTCACAATTCACTATTTTGCCAAATGGGTAGAGGCAGAATCCTTCAAAAAGATTGACGCAAGGGATATGGCCCAGTTTATAGAGAGAAATCTGATCTGCAGATATGGCCTCCCTCACCACATAGTGTCTGACAACGGGGTGCAGTTCATGGGGGAAACCAGGAAGCTCCTTGAGAAATATGGTATCAAGCACCATAGATCCTCTCCCTACTGACCACAAGCTAACGAGGCAGTAGAGGCCGCCAATAAAAATGTGAAGAGGATCCTATCCAAGATGGTCCAAACTTACAAAGACTAGGCATAGAAGCTACCCTTCGCACTATGGGGATACAGGACAATGTTGAGGACATCTACGGGCGCTATACCATATTCTCTGGTATACGGGATAGAGGAAGTATTGCCAGTTGAGATAGAGGTCCGATCGTTGAGGGTGATTATGGAAGCCCAAATTTCGAAGGCTAAATGGGCACGACAGAGGCTACAACACTTAAACTTACTGGATGAGAGTAGGCTGAAGGCTTATTATCACAATCAGATCTACCAGAAGAGGTTGGCCAGGACATTCGGGTAGAAGGTGAGAAAGCATCCGCTGAAGGAAGGGGACTTAGTGTTCAAGCAGATGAGACCAAGTATACCGGACATCAGAGGAAAGTTCAGACCAACCTGGGAGGGGCCGTATATCCTTAAAAATCTGTTGTCCAAAGGAGCTGCAATCTTATTGGATAGTGATGGAAATGAATTCAAAGATCCGATCAATGTCAACAGACTCAAAAGGTTCCATGGCTAAAGACCCAAAATAAAAAGAAGAGAATAAAATGCCCTGCAGGTCGAAAACCGAAAAAAGGCGGCCGTGCTAAAATTGGGCGCCTCGACAGAGTGAAAACCGAAAAAAGGCATCCTGTGCAAAAATAAGAGGCACGAGAGAAAATGTCCAATCATGAAAACCCAAGAGAATCGATTGGTAACAGGAGTTGATGTTGTTAAAATTTGGTTTCATGTATTAATAGGGCGTACACGGTCAGGTTAATGTCAAAACTGATCATGTATGCTGAAATTACATGGAAATGTACACAATTTCATGAAATAAAACAAATATTATTCTTTTCATTTTCGTCATTTTCTAGTTCTGCATTAAAAAGAAATGTAACACTAAAAAGAAATACATATGTAAGCTAAGCTAAGTCCTACCACTGCTCTCGCCAGCCAGATGTTTGAGCCCTCATATCCTGTTATCAGATGCTGGACTAAGGACCCATTTCTTGTACTCGCTGGTTGAAGCCACAGAATGATCGTCGAACCTTGGAATAATAGTCTTCGCTGGTAGTTTGCTCCACAACTCATGATTCCTAGAGGCGAAGGCAGCCGAAAGAGATCCTCCCCGAAAAGATAAGGGAACCCTCACCACATCCTGGGTCATCCCAAGCTGACGTGCACATCGAGAAATGATGCAGAAAGTGGCTTGACGGAGCCCACAGATGGGAACACACCCCGATAGCCCATCAGTGACCACATGAGATAGTGGGAGCCAGGCAGACGTGAAACTGATATCGTCATCTGATAGTTCACCAAATCTGGTAATGCCTTCACTAGCAGTGGCACACTCATACAGCCATCGACGCGGAAGAAAATAGCTCGGCGAGTACTGTGGAATGACCCAAGGAGGTGGCTCAGACAGCATACTCAGTTTCTCTTGCAGCCAGATCTAAAAAAAAAAAGCCACTGGAGTAAGTAGGGTTTACTTCAGGTAAAAGTAAAGCAAAGGGTTGTGTGAAAATCCGAAAGGACGCACCTCCCGCTAAGAAAAGCTAGTGTGAAAATCCATAAGAGACGCACTACCTTTAAAATAATGACGTACCTGGAGCAATAAGGGGCTGCCGGTGAAAGTAGTGGTGGAACCAGAGCTCACAGAGTCCAAGCCCAGGATGGTTTCAGCAAAATGAGTGGGAAGGGTGATGATCCCCGATGAAAGTCGCTCAGAACCCCGAACAAGCGAGGGTCGCCTGTCAAGCCGCTTGGAACCACAGTGAGAAAGTTCGTCATGCAAAATAGAAATATGATGCTTACCCGGTAAGTGGGGACATCAGTGAACTGATCTAGAGCCTCGATCAGTGGCTCCAAAGTAAAGGAAGAGCCCGGAGAAACCAGCCAAATGGCCTCAAAAGGGGGTATGCCGAGAGCCATAGCTATATCCCAAGTCTGGAGTAGACCGCAACGGGGGACGCAGGGCAGAACGTTAGGGGGATACCAGGCTCCAAGAATGGCAACTAACTCCTCAGGCAGGGGGCACAACTCGTGACAAGTGAATCGAAAGACGTGAAACTGGGGGTTCCAGAAGTGAGTCGTCGCCAGAAGAAGGTTCTAGTCAGCTTTGACCTAACGCAGATACTTTAGCCCAGACAAAGAAGAAAGGGCGCCTTTTTCCCAAGTGTGCTTGTCATCTAGGATGCGGTGCATTCTTTGGAGAAGAGGGGAAGACATTTTGAGAAGAATAAGGGCCTCAAGATGTTGGGAAAATGAAGAGACACAAAAAAGCAAAATTTTTGGAAGAATTTATAGAGAAGCGCAACCGACGGCCTACCCGTCGCTCACAAGATACGGCCTGCCCGTCGGTAAAAATCCACCTGGCAGATGCATACGTCAGCATGGCATTAATCACGAGCATTAAATTCACATTAATTGGGGAATGGGGAATGACAGACGGGCAGCCCGTCGGTCGCTCCTAGCGACGCCCAGCCCGTCGGTCACGAAACTCTATATAAGGGCGAGTGACCGACAGGCCAGCAGCTGCTGTCATTTTCACTTTCCCTCTCAAAAATAGTTTTTTGTGTTTTTTCTGCATTTTTAAGTATTTCTTCTCCTCTTTCTTGCAATTTCTTTATCTTTTCACGTTCTCCACTCACCGAACGCTCGGACACTCATTTTTCTTCAGTTTTTCTACACTTTTTGCGACTACAAGTAAGTAAAATAACTACTTTACTTTTTAACTACTTTATTTCTTATTTTTTCTTCTTCTTTTAGCCTTAAAAATGTTAGGATGCTTTAGATGCTTTAAATATCTAGGGAGAATGCTCCCCATTTTTTTTAGTAATTTTTAGTGCAATTAATCTGAGCCTTTGCATAATCACATAAAAATAGGACTTTTCTATACCTTTGTCACCTAGAAATAGGCTTTCTAGCGCATATGTGAGTTGTTGGGGCCTGAGGCCGTTCTTTTGTGCAGGATTGGGGGCACACCCATGCCGGGGTGCGGCCCATTTTTTTTTTTATATATTGTGGTTGGGGCCTGAGGCCTGTTTTGATGCCTTTTTTATGCAGGAGGTTGGGCACACCCTTGCCGGGGTGATGCCCAAATTTTCTTTTTTTGAATTTTTATTCTAAAATTGATTATTTTTGTGTATAATGCATGTCTTGGGGTCTAAAAAGCCCATTTTCATTCGCTTTCAGAATATCTTTTTCTACGCCAAAGTGGGGCACACCCTTGTCGGGGTGCTGCCAATTTTTACTAATCTTTAAATCTTTCTATGCCAATTGCATGTTTTTCTGCTTTTGATATGTGCGAAGCATGCTGGGCAACATCCCTTGACAGGATGTTGCCCATTTTCGTTTTTCTATCTGTTTTGTTTCACCTCGTACTCGGGCCGCTATTGCCCGGGTGAGGCCCTAATGGGCTTTCACCTCAAAAACGAGCCTAATAATGCCTGTTTCGTCAAATTTTTGTTATCTAACATTTCTTTTCCAGGATGCCTCCTAGGTGCAGAGCACCACAGGCTCAGCCTGAGGTCGAGGTTTTGGGCTGGATGGACGGTGAGTCAGCCCAGAGATACAGGGCGCTGGCTCAGGTGGAGACTCGGGCTAGCTGCTTTGTGTCTCGGCCATTCCTAGAGGCCCTAGGGATGGCCCCGGAGGTTGATATACTTATTGAGGGCGCTGGATGGACAGAGTTCCTTGAGCCTGCTTTCCAGACCTTCCCTGAGGCTACCCGACAGGTGCTAGCCACCCTGCGCTACGGCGATTTTCAGAGATCAGATACAGAGCCGGGGTGGTATAGTTCTGGTTCGATGGCCAGCATTTCAGCATCACCAGGCAGAGGTTTGCGGAGGCCATGTGGCTTCCCAGAGAGGAGGGGGTCGAGATCCCACGGCGAGCAGTGAGACGCGCCCACTGGGCGGCCATTGCCTTACCAGGAGTGTTGTATGACCATGATACAGCGAAGAGCACTGTACTGGTGTTTTAGGCACTCCGGTACCTACACAAAGTGCTATCCAGCTCGTACCTCAGTAGAGCTGGTAATCTAGGGTCGCTTAATGCGACCGAGATCTGGAGCCTCTAGGCCATGGTGGCAGCCCAGAGCCTCAACATTAGCCATGAGATCTTTGCTAACCTGATCAGAGTTGGCAGAGGAGTGACGCCCTGTGGTGATAGTAGGGGGAGTCATCACTCATTTGCTTTTGGGGTTAGGAGTCTTCTCGGGCAGGCTGCAAGCACCCCTGGACGAGGGGATACATGTTGATGCCTCCACAGCAGTACAGATGGGGATGATTTCACAGCTGTCAGGGCAGGTAGAGGCTTTCAGGTTGCTATCTATCCACGAGACCAGGCGGGTCTTCTCCCTTCCACCTTTAGATCCAGACCCAGAGCAGCTAGAGCAGCAGCCTCCTTAGCCTCCTCAGCCACAGATTCAGCCGCAGCCGCAGCCCGAGCAGGAGCCGCCCCGGACTCCGTTGGATTTCGACGTAGAGTTCACCATGGACGAGCTATTTGGTACTCCACCGGCATCCAGGGCGCTGACTCCTGCTCCGTCACCGAGCACTAGGGTGCAGAGGTCTACCTTCAGGCCCCCCGAGAGGTATCACCCATAATTTTGGAGCGACCCGGGGGCATCTTCCTTCACGGCCCCACCGCCAGAGCCAGCACGGCAGCAGCCAGCACAGCCTGATTTCTCCCAGCTCCTCACTACTATGTTCGCAGCCTTCAAGCGATGATTGGATGAGAGAGACAGAGCTCTATAGGAGAGGTTAGACCGTCAGCAGGCTGCTATTCAGGAGCAGTCCCAGATGATAGAGCGGTTAACCCAGGAGCAGGCCGGTTTTATTGAACACATAGTACGAGAGCAGGCTCAGGTCGTAGAGACCTTCAGAGATGAGCAGGCAAGGCTGGTAGAGCAGATTGCCTAGGGCCAGAGGGAGCTTAGACAACAGCTCACTCATGATCTGAGGACGTCCTAGGACCAGGCGTCTCAGAGAGTTGATATGACTTTACAGATGATCGATGAGTCATTCGACTCCCTGAGATCCCGGGTCCAGGCGATAGAGGGGATCCTTCCTCCCTTATCCCAAACCATGAGGGAGTTTAGGGAGCAGACGGAGCTGCGCCTAGATCAGATGAGGAGGACCGCCAGCGAGCAGACTGTTCAGATGAGCCAGGCATTCAAGAAGTTAGGAGGCACAGTCTCAGAGACTTTGGAGTTCATGAGGACATGCACCCAGCCCTTCTTGGATGGCTATGCTCATATCAGGTTTAGACAGACCCATGATGCTGGGGCAGGATCTTCCACAGCTCAGCCTCCACCTCCACCACAGCTAGGGATGGTGCATATCTCAGACAATGAGGATCCCGACGAGGAGCCCTCCGACTACATGCCCCTCTGATGTTCAGGGAGTCATTTTTTTGTATTTTTGTACATTTTCACTTTGTATATACATTGTACAAAAGTGGATATTTCTAGTGTAAAACTTTTGTTTTCAGTTTTGTGCATTCATTCAGTTATTTATGATTCATTCATATTACAGATAAGTGTATGCTTTCACATTTACTCATATTCCAAAATGATGACGACATAACAAACGAAAGGGAAAATAATAACAAAAGATAACCAAGATTTGAAAAGTGACAACTTAATAAAAAGAAAGAAAAAAAGAATATAAATGAAACATGACATGGTAAATAAAATGAAACCACATCATTCATGGACATGTTAAAAAGATAATAACTCAAACATGAATTAACAAAACCTTTTATCACACAGGTACAGAGAAACATTGATCCGAACACAAGCATCGGTCAAAAGTCTCAACATGAGCACCTAAGATTTATGTCTTCTAGGAAAGGGAACCCAGCGAGGTCTCCTCCTTCACGAAATCAAGATTACGGTCAGAGAGTACCTTGTCTCACAGTTCACGTAGTAGTCAGAGAGTGCTACGCACCTTACAGATCGGATGGGGGTTAGCAGGGGAACTTCACAACCAGAGTTGCAGTTAGAGAACACTGCTTTTCACCTCGAGACTGTGGTTAGAAAACACCGCCTCTCACCAATCGAAGTTACGGTTAGAGAAACACTGCTCTTCAAATCGAGTTTGTAGTCAGAAAGTGCTACATCTCCTGAACACTGCATGAGCCGAGACGAGGCCAGCAGAAGCAGAAGCTGCGGTTAGAGAAACACTGCTCCTCACACCGAGTTTGTAGTCAAAGAAGTGCTACATCTCCTCAACACTGCGCGAACCAAAATGAGGCCAGCAGAAACAATCGAAGTTGTGGTTAAAGAAACACTGCTCTTCATATCGAGGTCGTGGCTAGAGAATGCTACATCTCACCAACACCTACAGGTCGAGATGAGATCGATAAGGATATCTTCACCCGCCGAACAGACTGAGACGAGGTTTACTCGGTAAAAGGCACGGAAGGTAAGAACCGCCACAGGTACGCTTTCTTCCTTTCTGTCCTTTCTCTGAGTTTTGGCTCATTTAGGCGCTCGTGCACTAATTTCCCCAAAACTTGGGGCAACTGTTAGCACCGTGTCCTAGAGTGGTCCGGATCAGAGATTACCCTATGATGAAATCGGCATCCAAGCCTATACAAACGGTTTAGATTCGGAGGCTTTAGTCCCATGCTCCACGAGAAATGGGTCTTTTTACCTTTCGTAGGCAGAAGGGGAGAAAACGGGGAGTTTTTAAAGTCCAAAAAGAGTACGTTTTCCTTGAAGGATGGCCAGCCCGTCGGTCAGGAGCCAGCCCGTCGGTCAGGTGGCAGGACCGTCGGATGAATCCTTGTGTCAGATGGATTCTTCCGACGCCCGTCGGTCGAAGTGGCAGGCCCATTGGATGAATCCTTGTGTCAGAAGGATTCTTTCGACGCCCATCGATCGAAATGGCAGGCCCGTCGGTCAGGTTGCAGGGCCGTCGGATGAATCCTTGTATCGGTAGGATTCTTTCGACGCCCGTCGGTGAACCACAGACGCCCGTCGGTCACCCCTGGCCTATAAAAGCTTTGAATTTTCTCATAAAAGGGGGTTAAAAAATTTGCAAAAATAGGGGAAACTCTGCCAAAATCCACAAGCATTTTCTCTCTCTTCCAACAAACACATTTCTAAAAAGATCTAACTAATTCAAGATTCAAATCTTCAAAAGAAAGAGGATTTAGTTGATTTTTCACGGGTTTTCGAAACTCAATTTTCGTCGAGCCGTTGAGGACACACTCTATTTTCAACATTTGATCTTTTGTTCGGACCTTCTCGTGGAGCGTGCGGGAAGCCAGACAACAACAAGAAATCCAACCAAAAGGTTGTTCTGAGGGTAAATATTTCGGACCCTTTTCTATCCCTTTTTTACCTACATTTTCGATATTATCTTTGCTCTGGTCCTTTTTTTATTTCTTGTTGCTATTCTTTTTGAATTTGTGTAAAATTTATTTTTTTGCTTTTGAAAAGCTTCTGTTTTTTTGTGGGACAGAGGTGACCGACGGGTCATCTGCTGTGACCGACGCCCGTCGGTCACCTTTAAGCATAGCCCGTCGGTCACCCTCACAGATGGCTCCCTTCGAGTGAGCGACGGGCTGTATTGGTCACCTCAACCGACGCCCGTCGGTCATTCAGCATAGCCCGTCGGTGGGTTCTGTCCCACATTTCCAAATCTTTTTCTTTTCCCTTTTTTGTTCACTAAAATTTTTTTGTTATTTATAGCTTTTCTTCTGTATTTTAACATCCTTTTAGCTTGTTTTGTGAGAGTATGCTCTTGTTTCTTGGACTGGCTGGAGCCTGAGGGAGTTATCCCGTATATGGAAAGTTCGCCTGATTTAGTTCCCTATCTTCCTCTCTTTTGTATTTCATGTATTTATTTATTGTTTTTCCTGTATATGACAAAATTGTTGTATTTCTCGTTAATGTAAAAATCGGCCAAACATTTTATACTTAATAAACTGAATTCTTCATAAAATCAAGGACCCAATATCCTATTTTTACCCAATAAAATCCTCACAATAGAAATACCCATTTTAATAATGATGCATGCGAGGACCAATGTCCTCAAAATAAGCAATGCCCCGATTTGTATATGTATCACACATTTATAAAAGGAAGTTGTATTCCGCTCCTTGTGTTATTGTAATTTATCGCTTTCATTATTTGTTCGTTTATTTATCGCTTTCCAAATATGAATAAATGCGCTATGATTCGATTGCATCGTGTGAAGAGAGAGCGAATTAATGAAAATTAAAATTTGATCATAAAATAATCAAGGTAGAAACATATGAGAAGTCCCGAGCCCAGCTCTGGTCTTTGGGCTCAAAGAGGCGAGAGGTCTATCCGATCAGTCATTGGAACTATGACCTCCAAGACAACTCTTGTGTCACGAGACTTTGACGTTAATCCTAGGCTCCTTAGGGCGAGAGGTTTACCCTCCAAGACCCCTTTGGTTGGCCCAAAATTGATACTAAGCGCAGTCTTAGGCTCTCCGAGGTGAGAGAAACTTTCCCGATGTTCTATTGGGTGGCGACTCCATGAAACCTCCTTGTTGCCCCAAATAGAGGCACTTGCAATTCATTGCAAGCTGTCAACGGACCTTCAAATGCCCCGATCGCCCTCGAGCGGGCGGTCGTACGAGCGGCAAGTGGGGCCCGGCGCGCGTCACAATTTGCCTCTTAAGAGGTCTTGGAGATTTGCCTCTTAATAAGTCTTGGAAATTTGCCTCTTAAGAGGTCTTGCGAATTATCTCTTCAGAGGACTTTGAAGGATTTGCCTCTTAAGAGGACTTGGAGATTTGCCTCTTAAGAGGACTTGGAGATTTGAACCTGTGTAGACTTCATCTTAGTCTGATTGTATGTTGTATTGAAGTTGTTCTCGACCTGCTCTTATGCGTGTGGTCTTTATTTGGACTTTTCCTTGAAAGTTGTGTACACTGAAATATGTACAAAAGATTGTGTGTGCATGTGAAAAGTTATATGCAGATGTTTGCAAAAGTATTGTATGACATGAAATGCATGTAAATATGAATAGACCGTGTCCTGGGTGGTTAAAGGTCCATTGAGGGTACGGCTTGGCTGTTTGGTCATTGTTTAATGCCCCTAAGGATCTAGAAAAGCGTCGTCTTGGCTTTAGGGACTCTGACCCATAACATTTTCTGAGAGACTAGTCCGACGTGCATCTTTAGACCCATGGTCAATGAGCATGCACCCTTTGTTATGAGCTGTACAACATTTTACCCCCAGGACTCCAACTCATGTTCTGCATTATACCCCATTTGCCTGAAGGGAGGTCTTCTGAAGTAATGCTGCCTTATCGCTCTAGGCATCGGAAGTCGTTACTTTAAAGGTAGTGCGTCCCTTGTGGATTTTCATACGAGATTTTCTTTATGGGAAATGCATCCTATTGGAGATTTTCATACTAACTTTTCTTTATGGGAAACACTACAAGAAAAAAACGATTTCCCGATGAAAAATAGGCAATTTTCGTCAGGAAACAAATTTGCCGGCGGAAAAAATTTTCGTTGGGATAGAAAGCGTAGGGAAATTTTCCCGACAGAAATATTTTCATCGGGAATTTTCCTCACGAAAAATCCATTTCCATCGGGAAATATCCCGACGGAAATGGATTTTTCATCGGGAAATTCATTTCCGTCGGGAAATTTAATAAAAATTTTAAAATTAATTTTTTAATTAGTTATTTAACCTGTAATATTAATTAGTTATTTGACCTGGAATATTAATTGCAAAATAATGAAAATAAAGATAATATCTAAATTTTAATATCGAATACTAATTGAATATAATAATTGTACTAATCATAAAGTTAATAAGCATTTAGCAAGATCATAATAGTTACATATATATGTCTGTTTCAAAATCCTAAACTAAGATGATGGTGGCGGTGGCGGCGGCACCTGACGAGTACGATCAGACTGCTGCGATGATGAGGCGACCATACCTTTCAAATTTGCCATCTCATTGCGTAGCTCAGATATGGAATCGAGAGATTGTCGCCACCAACTTTCTGAGTCTTGCCACCGAGCTTATGAATCTTGCCACCGAGCTTGTGATTGTTGCAATTCAGATCTCAGCTCACTAACAGTATTTCGAAGTTCATGTACTTCCCTAGAGACAGACCGTCTGTTAGATGTAACACCCCCATACCCCCGGTAAGGAATATCGGGGCGCTACGCAGACACTTACGTATACATGTACATGCATTAGCGGAAGCGATAGCATAAACACATCCATTTAAAAGTAATTAAATACTACACTAGGGCCCACTTGCATTTCATATTAACTACATATACATTTACACGTTCATATTACATCTGTTTCCATTTAGCTTTACATATACATTTACATGTAACAACTATACTCTTTTATTACATAATGATGTTACTCAAAATGTAAAAACTCTATCTCTAACTTATACAAAAAAGAGATCAAAATAAAAATCCTTAGTGGCCTTGACCCGCAGATGTCTGCTCACTGTTCCGAACCTGTACCTACACAGAAATAAACGTCCGTGCTAAGCGATAACGCTTAGTGGGGATGAAAATAATGCAAAGGACTTCTTTATGAAGTCACAGATAAATCACACAATCATATATCTCATGCATATAACCCTTATACGTGTATAGGTAGCATGCTCGATTATCAAGTATTCTGAGCTCTCATATAAGTAACATTTACTCTTTCACTGTCTCATTCACACTATAACTTGTACATCTCATTTATTCAAATATACGCTATCATGTGTTCACATACATGTAAACATACTCATGTAATCATACACTTGTATACAAAACTGTCATGTATTTAAACATTACTCTCATGTACTATAGCTTTATTCGAAGCAACACTTTAATCATCTCAAGTTCACTACACAACCTTTAACAAAACAGGCCTGACTTCCTTTAGTTGCGGATATGGGACACTATAAAACATTTTCGATAGACCGAAGTCATAAAACATTTTCATCTATCTCTATTAAATGACCATTCTCGGGGGTCGACCTGCTTCGCCCAAACGGGGCAGAATCTTGGCAGCTGCCCTCGATAATCCCTTTATAAGCATGCTTATCTACCCATTGCTATGGCCAGTCTGGCTAAACATAAAGACTCTATACTCAATATCAGATACATTGCATGCACTCTACTGTTCATTCAAGAACATTATACACTATTTACATATTAATGGAGCAAACCATGTGCATACATATACCTTATGCATATACTCGCATGTAGCCATATAATATCAATGCATCTTTGCACTCTACTTTACTAACTAATCAAATACACAATGCATTTTACATGTTCATAGACTTCACACATTATGATTCAATCATACATGATCAATATCACATGCATATCATGTTAAATAATTAAAAAGCATATATATACATTTTATTTCATTATTAAACACTTATGCCATAACTTTAATCACCTATAATTTCAATTGACAACCACTCACATACTCATTTCATAAGGTTAGAAATGGGTCGAACATGCTATAGGAACTTACCCTGAAGTTCGGGTGCGATACGGGTTTAATTCGGGAAGAAAAACACATAGAATGGTCAAAATAAAAGGGGTCGAGGTCGTCACTACTCGTGACAGATGTCACTACTCGTGACAGGAGCCTACTGTCACGACTCGTGACGGTCGTCACTACTCGTGACAGAGCCACATAAATCAAGACAAAAACCCAACAATCTCAATTTTGTTCAGACTAAACGGACATTGAAACGACATTTTTAGGCAAAACTTCCTTATTAAAAATTCTTTTCTAGGATGTTAACTTTCAAATGGGACAATTTTCAAGTCAATTGGACCTCTATAACATCATGTATGATCTAAATAATCTGAACTGGTCAAATGAACCGGCCAAGGTAGAGACACCTCTGTTTTTGCCAATTTTCAGGGTTTTAAAGCAAGAATTTGCTCACGCTTATTTCTGTAATATTTATAGATATATAAGTAAGTGTTCTAATGGATCAAGAATCACTCAATTTAGACGTCTAAAACTATACTTATGACAAAAACATGAGACAGGGGTCAGATGACAAATAAGCAGAATTTGCCAAATCAAACTCTATCATTAACACACACACTCAAATGATCAAATTACATACTTATAGACATATGTACACATGTCATGAGCATTGAAAGCAATCAAAATGAACATCTTGAGCTAATTAAAGCTCAACAAGCATCTCTTTATTTCCACATGTCTTTGTTCAAGCATTTTTCATGTAAACACATGTAAAATTAACACAATCACACTCGATCCCTACCTTAGGTGGCTTAACCGCTTCTCTCTAATTGATTCATAGCTTCTCCTTTCCCTTCACTAGCCTCTTATCCTCAACTTTCACAAATCATATAGAAAAACTTAGTTAAGCTTCTTCTCACTTTAAATCAAAAACAGAAACCAAGTAGAAGAAGAAGACCAAACATGAAAGTCTATATCTTACCTCTTTATAAGGATCAAGTCAAGCCCCACTCTTACTCATCAAACCCTTCAAATGATCCACTTAAGAGCACCCAAATGAGAAGAAAACAAACAAGGAATAGAGCACGGCAAAAACCCAAGAGCCAAGAAAATAAAAGGAGGACAAAAGGCCAAATGCAGAAAATTGAAATTAGAAATGCTTAGAGAGTGGCCGGTCAACTCTTTTCCAACAACTAAAGCCAAATCCTCTTACACTAATTGCCATCTACAAGCCATAAATGCCAACCATCTCATTTAATCCATCCATATCTTAAGCCAAGCCAAGCCAAGCCAAGCCAAGTCAAGCTAAACTAAGCCAAGCCAAGTGTCTCTTCCCTAAAATGACACTTAGCACACTCCTACAATGCCACTTGTCAAACTCTTATGCCGCCACTTGTCACTCTTCTATGATGACACTTGTCACTCTTCTATGATGCCACTTGTCCAATACACATCAAGTAATCCAAAATAATCCAACTCAATTAGAATTCATAGGAAGCACTCCATCGCGCCTGCGACACTGTCGCACTTGCGACAGAACCCACACACAGCCACTTATTCAAATGCACTCTCTTATATACACAAACTCTTGAATTTCCGAACAGATATTCCGAAATTCTACTAGGGCCAAATCGGGTTGTTATAATAGATGCGGCTGTACTTGAGCTTGAGGAATACGAGGGACAGGACCTAGCCAAAGAACCTAAGCCAAATACCCGTCCTCGTTGGTCTCTACCACCAGCCATTTCATAATAAATCTGATTCGCATCAACATTATCGAAATTCTGTGAACGTTGCTGAATTGTGTCTTGAACTTATTCCTGTCGTAAAACAAATGTTTTATAATAAGCAACGATTAATAATAACTAATATTAAATATTTGTAAATTATAATACTTTTAACATACATGTAAAACCCTTGATCGAGAATTGGCGAACGTTTGACCATCATTATTTTTGGTGTGGGTGTGTAAAAAGACCTCACCATAGGTAGGCGGTGTACCCATCGATGCTTCCTGCAAAAATAAAAAGAATTATAAGTGTACTATAATTTATTGAGTATTCGTACAAGTTTTTATTAAAATTTCGGCAGAGTTTCTCCTATATTTTAACCATACCTCCTGTACAAAAAGACAGAAAAACACTTCAAATTTATTGTTATGCTTGCATCCAACATCCAACAACAATGCAAACTCCTCACACAATTAACATTCCCATCCTCCTCTATGTTAATGAGATAAATCTTAAACAGTAATAACATTAATCACAGTAATAACAGTAAATTATAGTAATAATTAAGGTACAAATTTTACAGCTTTTATTTCAAAAAAAAATAACATGTATAACACTAATAATATGAAAAATACTATTAATAAATTTAATAACAACATTTAAATTAATAAACTCATAAAAAGGAAATATATATATACAATAAAAACAAAAAAAAAAACAAATTTCTCAAATAAAGTGTTAATCTTATTATTTTCTAATAATACTAACAACATTATATTTGTCATTTCATTAATTAACCATAATCCTACTAATACTATATAACACTAACAATTATCTATTTCAACAATTATTTAATTAACATCTAATTACAAAAATTATTCTAATAACAATAACATTCCACATTAAAAACACTAATAATAATACATTACAAACCAATTATTCATAGTATTATTTAACAATAATAAAATATTTAATTAACATAAATCAATTAAAATAATTCTAACAATAATTAACACTAATTAATAATTAATTTTTTTATTACACAATATTTAATATTTAACAATATCTAACAAACATAAATAAATTAAAAATAATAATAATAATAATAATAACTTAATTAAAAAAAAGGAGAGGAACTAGATCTGCGTACCTGACGCCGAAGGAGGAGGAGGAGGAGGAGGGGAGGGAGGAGGGGACGCGGCCCACGCCAGAGCAACGGTGGTCGACGCCGGCGGAGAGGAGGTAGCGCACGGAGGGAGGGAAAGAGGAGGGAAGAACGGAGCGAGAAAAGAGGGAAGGGAGGGGAGAGAGGAGGAAGAGGGGAGGGGAGCCGCCGATCAGAGGGGAGGGGCAAACCGGCAGGCGCGTCGCAGTGGTCAGCGGTGTGAGGGCGGAGGAGAAAAAAGCGGAGGGGAGAGAGGGAGGAGAGAGAGAGTAGCGGGGGGGGGGGGGGAGAAGAAATTATAGGTTTTAATTTTCTTTTAGCGACGGAAGGAATATTCCGTCGCTAATTATAAATTATTGGCGACGGTATTTTAAATTCCATCGCTAAATTAAATAAAATTATTTTTCTATTTCTTTAGCGACGGAATATATAATCTGTCGCTATTTTTAGCGACGATTTTAACGGACCGTCGTTAAAAATTGTTGGATAATGTGGAGGGAATGCTTGGCGCCATTTTTAGCGACGGAATTTATTTTTTGTCGCTAAATTGCAACGAAAAAAAATCTCCGTCGCAATTTAGCGACGAAAATAAAAATCCTCGCAATTTAGCGGCGAAATATAAATTTTGCCGCAATTTAGCAACGAAAATCACTCCGTCGCTAAGTTTCCGTCGCAATTTTATACTTTTCTTGTAGTGAAATGCGTCCTTTTGGGGATTTTCACATAACCCCGTGCCTTAGTTTTTTCTATAATGGACCCAACCCATTATAGCGGCTTTTATTTATTTTAATTTTTGTAGGATAGACTGCCTGTTTCCAGGTTTTCTCCCTGCCCTTTAACCTAACTTTTGCTTAGAGAGCCAGTTACAGTTTTCATCTCTAACGACTTTTCTTCTTTTTCTTTTTGTTTTGTGTGTTTTTTTAGCAACTGTATGGATTTCAATTTTTTTTCATAAAGGTGTTGTATGATGAACTGAAGACAATGATGGGCAGGTCAACTGAAATGTCAGGATGATGATAGCAATAGAGGCCGCATGAGAATAGAGGAACAATGTGCTACTTTTTGTGCTAGAATTTAAACAATTTTGAGTATGCGAATTAAAGTGCTCTGTTTATATTAATATATTATGGCATAAATGAGAATGTTCCATTCCGATTTTATCACACATGATCATCATTTGGCATTAATCTTAAAAATACAAAACCCTATCTAATCTCGAGATGGATACCAAAAACATCAAACTCCTGTTATCAATCAGCCCTCTCGGGTTTTCATGATTGAAAATTTTCTCTTTGCCCCTAATTTTTGCTCAAGATGCCTTTTCGATTTTCACCTTGACAAGGTGCCCAATTTTAGCGAGGTCACCTTTTTTGGATTTTCGACCCTCAGGGCTTTTGTTTTCATTTTCTTTTTTTTTTAGCCTTTGCCATGGAACCTCCCTTAGTCAGTTGGCATCTCTTGGTTTCTTTGAACTTACTTCCATCCTCGTTAGTCGGGAAGGTTACTTCTTCTAACAGTGCCTCTTTTTTAGCTGTAAAGGTTTCATCTTGACCCTTGTACAAACTGGCTGAAATGGTGAGCCCTCCATTTGGAACTTGAATATGAAATCTTGCATGTTGCTTTCATCGGCTTTGGTGGCTCAATTTCTGAAGTAACCTCAGATGGTTTAGGACAAAACTGTAGTTTTATTTTTTGCCTTTTTTTTTTTTGGCTTTTTTGTAAAGGTAATGAGCTCTCCTTCTAAGTTTAGCTATAAGTGTCCATGCCTTACTCATCTTGGTCCCAAATGGTTAAAGGTCAATCTTCATTGGCTTTGTAGTCAATCTCTCAAATGGCTGGGAGGGAAGGAATTCTAAGACTTGGCTCTACTGAGCTATTTCTTGTGAAGGCCTAGAGTTTAATTTGTTTAAGCCCTTTAATGATTGGAGTTTGACTTCATTGGGCTGCATTGTATACATCCTAGACTTTAAGGAAGCAAAGGAATGGCTTTTGAAATTTTTCTCATCATCATGTTGGCATATTGAAGCAGCATTGTCCCAAAAATGTCATTCCAGGTCCATGCAAAGGCCTTTCCTTTTACTCTTTTTTTTATTATTATCTCTCATAATATTCATCCCTTTAGGAGTGATATCATATGCCAACGAGATCTCGAGATTGAATGAGGCGGTATTCATTAAGTTAATATCAAATGTAAATGACTTGTAGTTGCGATCATGCATAGTGAAATCATGAGAGACATAAGCAAAAAGTCATTAATATAATTAACGTAAATAGTACTGCATACATGAAAATTGAAAAAGTTCAAAAATAAAATGAAAAGCACATATAATAGAAAGTCTCCTCTCCTACTTCTTGCTGTGTGTTAACTACCTTCTGGGACGCTTTATTAGCGCCTTGATATCCCATTACGCCTTCTTCTTTCGATTCTCCAAATCAACAATCTATTTGCTATCAATGAGGTCCTGGATTTGGTTTCTCAATGTCCGACATTCATCAGTCTCATGCCTCGTATGCTGATGGTAGGCACAGTACTGATCCACTCAATGATCGGGACGTCCCTAACTTCTAGTAGGTTTAGCAGGCATTGGCTGTAACTTACCTTCCTTCATTAGCCTTTTAAGTATGCAGGATAATAATCTGCCTAGGTTAGAATAATGCCTTTTGTTTACTCTGGTAACTGCTCATCCACTGTGTTCCTAGTTCGATTTCCATTGTCGAGCCCTGCTGACCTTCCTGCCCCCTGATTACAGTAATTCCTCCGAGTATAATTGTCATTGCTGGCCTTTCTTGCCAGGTATTCTCCTTCGGCTTCTATTGCTATGTCTTTCAGGGACTCCCAGTCCTTCAACCCCTTCATCTTTAGTGCTTCTCTCAAGTATGGGCTAGCATTTCTGATGAATAACTTGATTTGATCTGGAGTGTGTGGCTTCCTCTTCATCTCCATCACTCAGTTCCTCCACCTAGTCAAGTACGCGTGGAATGATTCCCCTAACTTCTATTACAGCAGCTCTAAGTCTTTTAGGGTCACTTCCATCCATGTGCTACTGTCATACTGTCGGAGGAACTCGTACATCAATAGACCCTAATCCTCCTTGGTTCTTCTATCTAGCCCGTGGTACCAGTCCACCGTGGGGCCTAACAAACTTAAACAGAAGTATTCAATCTTTTGCCTCTTTATCAGCATTGTCCCCTTCATCACCAGGGAGTATTGCCTAATATGTGCGGTGGGGTCTGAGGTGCCATGAAATTTTGGAACATCCGGCATCTTGAAATTCTAAGGGATTAAATCCTCTCCCTCTAGCTCTTTGTCCTCGAGGTTCATCCCCTTTCCTATCATCAGCATTCGATATATGGCCTCAAACTTATCTTCCATTTTTCTTCAAATGGCTTCTTCTGTCTAGGGTGTTTTCCCTCTAATTGATACAGGCTCTTCATATTCATCCTCTTCTAAATCATCCTCTACTCGGTGGGTTATCCCTCTTCTCAGTTCTCCTGATGTGGTAGCCCTTAAGTCCACTGGTGGCGGGCGAATCTCCTCAGGTGAGTCTTCTCTAGCCTCCTCCTGTTCATTTTACATCATAGGAGGAGCAACTGGGTTTTGTATGGTAGGCTGGGCCATTGTCGCCATCATGGCCATCATTCTGTTCTCAAACTCTTCCAACCTCTTCGGCTATTATGGCCCGGGTGGCATCTATTCCTCTTGGTGAATTAGCCATTTCACTGTTTATAGAAAACTGAAAGGTGGTAGCGTGACTGCTCTCGAAAAATGAGTTCGAATATTCTACCCTTTCTGGTAGCTCAAAGAATGGATTATTGCATAGCCGACCTCAGGGACCTCTTGACCACCTAGGTAGATCTATGATGGTTGTAAAATATATCAGGTTAGGATGATGCATAAATGCCATAAGATGCGTGTTCGTGCTATGCAACATCCATATTCACACACAAGCACATAGATCCCTCCAACCTTATCACTCCTGCACACAAGGTCATAGTCTCTTTCCTAGGTGGGCTTGGTCCGTGGGTTAACAGGGAACCCGATGGACACGCATGGTGCACGGTGAAAACCGGCAGTATAACCTTTCTTATCTAATGTACATGCATATGGGTCTTGATGATTGTATATTTAGGCAGTCCGAATAAATTGACATGGGCCTATCGACGCATGAAAGCCTTTGATTAGGTGACCAGTCAAAGTATCTGGGTTTATCCAATACATAATGATCCATATAGCAAGCATAGTATTACAGTTCATGCCACTTAGGGGAAGTATCTACTTTCATTACATGAGCTTTGGCCAGTGTGATGATACTTTTAGGCTACCCAAGCATAATCCCTACCAACGGGGTCTAGCTCATCATGAGCATAGCGACCGGTTGGGTCATCATTTGATATGCCACATGGTACTAGACTTGGGCCGGTGATTATCCTTAACACTTCGCTACATTGAGTGAATGTAGGGTCATGCTTTGGGAATGAATAGGGTTAAAATAGGGACAAAACTAGCATAGATCTAAGGTTTTAATGATATGCAATGCAATTTCGAAAATGAATGAGATTTTAAATAAAAACTCAATTATATGTTTTAATCAAGGTACTTTCGAAGCAAAGTCTCATTTAAGTCCCCAGCAGAGTCGCCACTGTGATGCATGCCAAACCCAGAGAGTCTCCGAAAACCCGCTTTTAGGGCATTCGAGAGAGGTTCAAATATTCAATATAGGGTACCATTCTCATCTCTCGGCACGAAGTGGAAAGTGCAAGTCTCAAACTGTCCACATAGCTCTTTCAAATATTTAATATAGGGTAGCAGCCGCTCTTCTTTTACAGCCTACTCACCTCGGATCTGGTTGATCACCAAGGATGAATCACCAAAGACTTCTATATTCTTTGCCCCCAATGCAGCTAAAGCTTCTAACCCGAAAGTGCATCCTTCATATTCGACTTCATTGTTGGTTGCTTTGTACCTCAGCTTCTTGGCTAGGGGGAGTTTCTCATTATCTGGGATTGTCAAAATGATTCCAACTCCAGCCCCTATGTTATTCACTGCCCCGTCGAAGTGTAACTACCATCCCTGGACAGAAATTGTGACTATGCTCTCATCAGGAAAGTTGAACTCGGGAGTGTCTCCTTGAATAGGATGCTCAGCAAGAAATTCGGCTATGGCTTGCCCCTTAATAGTTTTGCGAGTGATGTATTGCACATCAAATTCCTGTAGCAAGAGCAGCCACCTCCCCATCTTACCAAGCAAAGACGGTGCTTCCTACAAATGTCTTAACGGATTCTGCTTGGCCACTGCTTGAACTTTGTATGAGTGGAAGTAATGTCTCAGCTTCTTTGATGCCCAAATCACTGCAAGGTAGATCTTCTCTACTTCAGCTTATTTTATCTCGTAAGCCAGGAATTTCTTGCTGAGGTAATAAATTGCAAATTCCACCCCAAATTCATCTTCTTGAGCCATCATGACGCCCACTGAACTGCCCTCTACTGCCAGATACAGGATAAGCGATTTGATCAGTTGCGATGGCCTTAGCACTGGCGGATTCAACAGGTATTCCCTGATGCTGTCAAAAGCTTTCTGGCAGTCTTCATTCCAGACCACAGGTTGATTCTTTCTAAGCAGCTTAAAAATAGGCTCGCATATTAAAGTGAGCTTGGCAATAAATCGGCTGACATACTGCAGCTTGCCCAGGAAACTCCTTACATCCTTCTCTTTTTACGACACAGGCATCTCTCTGATGGCCTTCACCTTGTCCGGGTCAATTTCTATTCCCCTCTGGCTGACGACATGTCCCAATAGTTTTCTTGAAGTCACTTCGAAAATGCACTTCTTGGGGTTAAGTCGCAGATTATACTTGTCAATCCTGGTGAAGAACTTTTCTAGAGCTTCAAAGTGTCCCTCTCGGGTGGCTGACTTGACCATCATGTCATCGATATACACCTCTACTTCTTTGTGGATCAGGTCGCTTAAGATCTTGGTCGCCATCCTCTGGTATGTGGCCCCTGCATTCTTCAGGCCGAAAGGCATGACTCGGTAGGCGTAGGTCCCCTATTCTGTGATGAAAGCGGTCTTAACCCGGTTAGCTATTTTGTTCAGGATCTGATTGTAGCCCACATAACCATCTCCAAAGCTGTACATCGCGCAATTAGCAGCACTATCTATCAACACATCGATGTGGGGTAGTGGAAAATCATCTTTAGGGAAGGCCTTGTTCAAATCTCGATAATCCACACACAACCTTACCATTCCATTCTTCTTCACTACAGGGACCACATTTGCCAACTATGTAGGATACTGCACTTCAACAAGGAACTTGGCTTCTATCTGCTGCCGAATTTCCTCCTTGACCTTGTATGCCCATTCTGGCCTGAGCCTTCTCAACTTCTGTTTTACAGGCTTATAATCTGGATAAGTCGGGATAGCATGTTCTGCCACGTCACGGTCAATTCCTGGCATGTCCTTATAGGTCCAGGCAAAGACTTTTTCATGTTTTCTTATTATTCTCTCAAAATTTTTTCTCTCCTCAGGAGTTATGTTTGATGCTATTAGAATTTCTTTCGGATTTTTCGAGGTTCCAAGATTAAAAGGCATTGTATCGGTGGAATCGATGTCAAAAATTGATGGAATATGATCATGTTCATGCATGTTGAAATCACTAGAAACATCGCACAAGTTAGAGAAATCGTTTGCCTTATTAATAATATTATACTTGTCATTTACATCATAAAAGAGTTTTGGAATAAAAAGACAGTCTAAGCTAGAGTCTTCTTCTGCCACTCCAGAGGTTGATGCTATTGTAGCTTGCCCATTGGCTTCCTGATTCAGCAGGGCCCCTTCAGGCATGTCGGAGGAAATCTTCAAATCCCCCATCTTCAGTTTTAATTCTGCTATCTTCTCTTTCCCTTTCAGCCTGGCAGCCAACAACTTTTCGGTGACAACCTCTTCAGGCTCGCATCTATCCCAAGTGATACCCCGAGTCATGACCTCCTCATCCCAGAAGCTCTCAGCGGTCTTGATAAACCCTACACGCCAGTCAAATACATCGTTAAAGATCTTAAACCCAAGGACAATCCTCCCCTTCACCCATTGCAGCTCATCTTCGCCAATATAAGCGCAAACCGAGGATGCTGGTATAAAGCTTTCTGAAATGTGAGGGATCTTATCTGCTGTTTTCTTCTTGCCAAAACCGCCTCTATACCCCAGACCTTTTCGGTTCTTTTGAACTCGAGTGGTGATCGCCGTTCGCAACCCTTGAGAGTTTCTGCCCAAACCAGCCCCAGGGAGATAGTGCATCTTCTTCATCATATTAACCATAGCTGGGTTATCCACTGACCCGTGCTCTTCTCTTATCATGGATACGTGGAAGCCACTAAATGGCTGGTTAGCTATTTCAAGCGCTGAAACCTGATTCTCCCTGGCTGCCTTGATAGTCACCACCTCCCCTTCATGTGGGAACTTTATCATTTGATGCAGCGTGGATGGCACTCCTCCTAATTTATGAAACCAGGGTCTCCCGAGCGGAGCTGAGAAGTTAGCTGGAATGGGCAGAACTACAAATTCTACCTCCACTTCAATGGGTCCTGTCTTGACCAAGGTCTTAAATGTTCCCGATGTCACACCCCGTTTGCCCCCTAATTGAATGAGCCACATATGTTTGTGTGTGCATTTGCATAAGTTTTGTATAATAAGGGCATTTTGGTAATATTGCATGTTTTAAGATTTTCTCTTGCGTGTGGGTGCATGCATGGTGCTTTGGTGTGAATTAGTTGGGACAGAATTGTGTGTGCCCAAGCGCACCATTGTAGTGGGTATTCATGATAGTTTCATCATGTGTGGTTGTGTGCACCATAGTAGGATATGCACTAGAGGATTAATTGTGTGTGTGCATTTGCACTTGTGTAGGGTGTGCATGTTTTGGGGAGAATTTTGTGTGTGTTGCTCATACATGAGTATGATGCATGATTAGGGTGTCTCATTGTGTGCATGTGGTGCACTAGGTTAGGGTGTGAGTGAGTAATCTCCTCCACTAGATGATTGACAAGTGTAAAGTGGGAAAGAGAAAAAGATGAAAAAGGGGAAAAATCAGATTTTGAAACCCATTTCCCGTTCCTTCTTCTTCTCCTTCTTCTTCTTCCTCCTTTGCACTCTCTTAAGTGCCCTAGCTTAGATTCAAGCCTCTAGTGGTGGAAATTGTTCATTGCATAGTATTTTAAAGGTAAATGTACTGCATTTATTCTTCTTTTCTTCATTTGGTTCTCCATCTTCTTCTCTTTTTCTTATTTTCGGATTTGGGTTTGAAGTTGGATTTTGTGTTTGTGTGTTATGTTATTTTGTGCTTAGTTGAACCTCCTCGCGAACCAAAGGGTAAGGAGAAGGTTGGACCAAGTGGAACTAAGCAATAGGAGCAAAGGATTTTTGAGGTTTGGGAATCTCTTATCTTTGCATGTAAATGTGTTCTTGATGATTTCTGGAAATTTGAGTTGAAATATGCTTTTGTTATGGTATGTATGATGTGGGTCTTTGTTTTGGAATGTGGATCTTGCAAGTTTTTGAGTTAATTATGATAATTTTGGAATTGATGTGGTTTGATGCATAAATTGGGCTTTTGATTGATTCTTGAAATTGAATGTGTAAATTAATGGATTGTATGAAGTTTATTGTTAATAAACGTTGTATTATGGTTGTTGATACTTTTGGATGGCTGGAATAGAGGTAAGTGACTCTTGATTGAGTTTTGTGATGTTGGGTGAGGAATTGGAAGATGAAAATCTGCAGAATTTCTGTAGATTTTCGAAATCCTGACGCTGTCGCGATCGTGATAGAGAGCGGTGTTGGGATCCTCGCAATCGCAAGCACGCGACATCCGTCGCGAGCCCGCGACAGCAGAAGTGTTGTGTACTCTCTGTCGCGAGCGCGACGACTGTCGCGATCGCGACAGAGCGTATCGTTGGCCAAGTGCTATCGCGAGCCCGCGACAGCACCAATTGTCCTCTGTCGCGAGTACGACAGAGCCTGGCCCTTATGTCCTCCTCGTGGTCGCGAAATCCGTCGCGTGCGCGCAGCGAAGAGACTTTAGTCTCTGTCGCGAGCGCGACAGACCCTTGTATGCTGAATGAGTTTTCTTTCAATGCGTGTGGCTTGAACTTCAGTTTTCTTTAGCAGTTATGTGATTTATACTTGGCATTCTATAAATAATATGTAAGTGTAACTATGATATGATTATGTTCATTATATGGTGATGATTTTGGAAGTCATGGAATGGATTGATTGGCTTATGTATGACCTACTAGAGTCTAGTAAGTGGATAGTTAGGCATGCCTAATAGAGTCTTTGCTGCAGCTTCTGTTTCTGTTTGGACCCTGATCAGGTCCCCGAATGGTTCCTCGCGAACCCTTATCTGAAAGGATCTTGTTTAAGATCCCCCTTTGTAATGTTTTGTAAAAGTTAAATGAAAATTTATTTTATCGGCTCGTACCCACAAAGTATTGTCCGTATCGGCTCGTACCCGTAAAGTATTGTCTGTATACTCGTTATCCACTCCCTCGGGTCAGCAGGTGTTTTGTATGAATTGTTATGTGGGAAAACATATGTTATATCCTTATGGATTCAATGGTGAAAAGTGTAATCTGTTATGAGAATATGATTATTGTTATGAATCTTCTGATGAATGGCTTTATGTATGTGAGCATGAGTTGTTATTATTGTCATGCCATGATTATCGTTTGTGCATGAAGTACGCATGTGAATTGCCTTGACGACCGTTGTGAATGGTTGTCCTTATGCTATATGTGTGTTTCCCCACTAAGCGTTTATCGCTTAGCACGGTGTGTTTACCTGTGCAGGTGCGGAAGGAATCGCTTTTGGAAGAGTCATCGCCATCAAAGCCAACACAGCAGGGTCTTAGTGTAGGGCTTTATTTTTTGTAGTTTGGGGTTTCTTTTTGTATAGAACTCTTTTATATGGTTTTGTAATAGCTTCCGCTTTTGTATATGTATTTTGGGATTTGTAATTATCTGTTGTATCTTTCAGTTGATCAGAACAGTAATGTAATGTTTCATTATATTAATGCATGATCAGCTTTTCCATGATTGGTGTTGCAAAGTTTTAATTTACCCTTAATTTTAGGTATGTATGTTTATGCATGTATGTATGTATATTATGTATCTGTGTGGTGGCACCTTTACTCCTACGGCATCTCACTCCTTATCGGATGGGATCGCCTAAGTATGGGTAAGGGGTGTTACACCCGAGGCCTGCCTCCTTGAATTATTAGAGCGTATGCAGTTAGAGCCAGAGAGGAGCAGGATGCCCCTGATGTGATTGCTGGTAAGTTCCTACTCCATGACACTGAATTATATGCTCTAATATATCCTGGTTCCACACACTCATATTTGTGCACGCATAAGTTTGTTGATAAGTTGCATGTAGTAGAACAGTTAGACTATGAGATATGTGTGACCAATCCGTTAGGGCATAGTGTCAGTGTGAGTAGAGTTTATAAGAATTGTCCGTTGATTGTTGAGGTTGTTGAGTTTCCTGTGGATTTGATAGAGTTGCCCTTCAGAGAGTATGATTTGATTTTGGGTATGGATTGGTTGAGCAAACATAGAGCCGTGGTTGATTATCATAGGAAGACTTTCGTGCTTCGGGATAGAAACCGAGCTCCAGTGTTTGTTAGAGGTTTGGGTGCGAGTTCCGTGCACAATGTGATTTCTGTGATTCAAGCCAAGAGGTTTATGAGAAAAGGTTGTGAGGCTTTTCTGGCTGTGGTTTTGGATTCCAAGAGGGATCAAGTTAGGATTGAGGACATCTCTGTTGTCCGAGAGTTTAGTGATGTTTTTCCGAGTGAATTGCCGGGTTTGCCTCCTGAGAGGGAAGTTGAGCTAGCCATAGAGATTATGCCGGGTACCACACCGGTAACGAAAGCACCTTATCAGATGGCTCCTGTGGAGTTGAGAGAACTTAAAACTCAACTACAAGAGTTATTGGGGGTTCATTCGACCCAGCATATCTCCCTGGGGAGCTCCAGTTCTGTTTGTTAAGAAAAAGGATGGGTCCTTGAGGATGTGTATCGATTACAGGCAGATTAATAAGGTCATAGTGAAGAATAAGTATCTGTTGCCCAGAGTTGAAGATTTGTTTGATCAGCTTCGAGGTACGGGTGTGTTTTCCAAGATAGATCTTCGGTCTGGGTATTATCAGCTTCGTGTTAAGGACGAGGATGTGGTTAAGATTGCATTTTGGACTCGGTATGGCCACTATGAGTTCCTTGTTATGCCGTTTAGTTTGACTAATGCTCCAGCGGCATTCATGGATTTGATGAATAGAGTGTTTAGGCCATACTTAGACCGGTTTGTAGTGGTGTTTTTAGACGATATTTTGGTGTATTTCAAGGATGAGGCCGAGCATGAAGAGCATCTTCGGTTAGTTTTGCAAGTTTTGAGAGAGCATCGGTTGTTTGCCAAGTTAAGTAAGTGTGACTTTTGGCTTCGGGAAGTGTCGTTTTTGGGCCATATAGTTTCAGCTAAGGGTATTCAAGTGGATCCAGTTAAGATTGAGGTGATAGTAGATTGGAAAGCGCCTAGGAATGTTAAGGAAGTAAGGAGTTTTCTCGGTCTGGCGGGTTACTACCGTCGATTTGTTAAAGGTTTCTCCGTGATTGCTACCCCGATGACCAGGTTATTGAGGACAGGAGTTAAGTTCGAATGGTCGGATAGGTGTCAAGCCAGTTTTGAGAGGTTGAAGCAGTTATTAGTTGAAGCTCCTATACTAACTCAACCCACTTCGGGTGAGGAGTTTGTTATGTATAGTGATGCTTCAGGTGTTGGTTTGGGATGTGTTCTGATGCAGGAAGGTAAGCTTGTGGCTTATGCTTCTCGACAGTTGAAGCCACATGAGAGGAACTATCTGAAGCATGATCTAGAGTTAGCAGCGGTTGTCTTCGCTTTGAAGATTTGGCGTCATTACCTCTACGGTGAGAAGTGCAGGATCTTTATGTACCACAAGAGTTTGAAGTATTTTCTGACTCAGAAGGAATTGAATATGAGACAGCGTCGTTGGTTAGAGCTGTTTAAGGACTACGATTGCATTGTGGATTACCATCCGGGTAAGGCCAATGTAGTCGCAGATGCGTTGAGTAGGAAGTCAGTTTCTACCTTGTTTTTGAGACGGTTCAGATGGAGGTTTGGTTCAGATGGGGCTTTGATAGCTCAGTTGAGGGTCAAGCCTACTTTGAGATAGCAGTTAGTTGATGCTCAGAAGGTTGATGAGAAGTTTCAGCGAATTGTGCAAGAAGTCAGTTTGGGCAAGCAGTCAGAGTTTTCGGTTCAGGATGGGGTTCTTCTATTTAGAAACCGTTTGTGTGTACCGGATAGTGAAGAGTTAAGAAGTTAGATTTTGGATGAGGCACATAGTTCAGTTTTTACCATGCATCCGTGCAGTGTGAAGATGTATCGGGATTTGAAGCAATTCTTTTGGTGGTTTGGTGTGAAGAGGGACATAGTGGAATTTGTATCCAAGTGCCTGACTTGTCAGCAGGTCAAGGCTGAGCACCAGGTTCCTTCTGGAATTCTTACGCCTTTGTCCGTCCCAGAGTGGAAATGGGATGACATCGCTATGGATTTTGTCTCCGGATTGCCTTTGACTCAGAAAAGGCATGATTCTGTTTGGGTTGTTGTGGATTGACTCAAGAAGTCCGCTCACTTTTTGCCGGTTAAGATGGACTATTCGATGAATAGATTGGCCAGTATTTATGTGGATGAGATAGTTCGATTACATGGAGTGCCTTTGTCCATAGTTTCTGATAGAGATCCAAGGTTCACATCTAAGTTCTGGAAAGAATTGCAGCGAGCTTTGGGTACCAAGCTGAAGTTCAGTACAGCGTTTCATCCTTAGACAGATGGTCAGTCCGAGCGTGTGATTCAGATCTTAGAAGATATGATGAGGGCTTGTGTTTTGGACTTTCCAGTAGTTGGGACAGGTATGTATCATTGATGGAGTTCGCCTACAACAACAGTTTTTAGTCGAGCATTGGTATGTCACCGTATGAGGCTCTGTATGGACGTTAGTGTTGGACTCCAGTTTGTTGGACAGAGTTATCTGAGAGGTCAGTGATTGGGCCAGACCTAGTTAGAGATACTGAGGAAAAGATTAAAGTTGTGCAACGGAATTTGAAGGTGGCCAAGGATCGTCAGAAGTCTTATGCCAACCTGAAGAGAAAGGATGTATAGTTTGAAGTTGGGGATAAGATTTTTCTTAAAGTGTCTCCTTGGAGAAAAGTGCTTCGATTTGGAAAGAAAGGAAAGCTTAGTCCTCGCTTTATTGGTCCGTATGAGGTGTTGGCAAGAGTTGGTCCAGTAGCGTACAGATTAGCTTTGCCGATGTAATTGTAGAAGCTTCATGATGTGTTTCACGTTTCGATGCTCCATCGGTATAAATCGGATCCTTCCCATGTGTTGTCAGTTCAAGAAGTTCAAGTGCAGTCAGATTTTTCCTACGATGAGGAGCCTAGAGCTATCCTAGCTCGGGAAGTAAGACAGTTGAGGAATAAGCAGATTCCTTTTGTTAAGGTTTTGTGGAATCACCATGGGGTTGAGGAAGCAACTTGGGAGCCGGAGGAGTCAATGAGATTGCAGTACACGCAATTATTCAGTTCAGGTGAGAATTTCGAGGATGAAATTCTTGTTAGTAGGGGAGAGTTGTCACGCCCCGTTTGCCCCCTAGTTGAATGAGCCACATATATTTGTGTGTGCATTTGCATAAGTTTTGTATAATAAGGGCATTTTGGTAATATTGCATGTTTTAAGAGTTTCTCTATCATGTGGGTGCATGCATGGTGCTTTGGTGTGAATTAGTTGGGACAGAATTGTGTGTGCCCAAGCGCACCATTGTAGTGGGTATTCATGATAGTTTCATCATGTGTGGTTGTGTGCACCATAGTAGGATATGCACTAGAGGATTAATTGTGTGTGTGCATTTGCACTTGTGTAGGGTGTGCATGTTTTGGGGAGAATCTTGTGTGTGTTGCTCATACATGAGTAGGATGCATGATTAGGGTGTCTCATTGTGTGCTTGTGGTGCACTAGGTTAGGGTGTGAGTGAGTAATCTCCTCCACTAGATGATTGACAAGTGTAAAGTGGGAAAGAGAAAAAGATGAAAAAGGGGAAAAATCAGATTTTGAAACCCATTTCCCGTTCCTTCTTCTTCTCCTTCTTCTTCTTCATCCTTTGCACTCTCTTAAGTGCCCTAGCTTAGATTCAAGCCTCTAGTGGTGGAAATTGTTCATTGCATAGTTTTTTAAAGGTAAATCTACTGCATTTATTCTTCTTTTCTTCATTTGGTTCTCCATCTTCTTCTCTTTTTCTTATTTTTGGATTTGGGTTTGAAGTTGGATTTTGTGTTTGTGTGTTATGTTGTTTTGTGCTTAGTTGAACCTCCTCGCGAACCAAAGGGTAAGGAGAAGGTTGGGCCAAGTGGAACTAAGCAATAGGAGCAAAGGATTTTTGAGGTTTGGGAATCTCTTATCTTTACATGTAAATGGGTTCTTGATGATTTCTGGAAATTTGAGTTGAAATATGCTTTTGTTATGGTATGTATGATGTGGGTCTTTGTTTTGGAATGTGGATCTCGCAAGTTTTTGAGTTAATTATGATAATTTTGGAATTGATGTGGTTTGATGCATAAATTGGGCTTTTGATTGATTCTTGAAATTGAAAGTGTAAATTAATGGATTGTATGAAGTTTATTGTTAATAAACGTTGTATTATGGTTGTTGATACTTTTGGATGGCTGGATTAGAGGTAAGTTACTTTTGATTGAGTTTTGTGATGTTGGGTGAGGAATTGGAAGAGGAAAATCTGCTGAATTTCTGCAGATTTTCGAAATCCCGACGCTGTCGTGATCGCGAACAGAGAGCGGTGTTGGGAGCCTCGCTATCGCGAGCACGTGACATCTGTCGCGAGCTTGCGACAGTAGAAGTGTTATGTACTCTCTATCACGAGCACGACGATTGTCGCGATCGCGACAGAGCGTATCGTTGGCCAAGTGCTATCGTGAGCACGCGATCTATCGCGAGCCCGCGACAGCACCAATTGTCCTCTGTCGCCATCGCGACAACTGTCGCGAGCGCGACAGAGCCTGGCCCTTCCGTCCTCCTTGTGGTCGCAAAATCCGTCGCATGCGCACAGCGAAGAGACTTTAGTCTCTGTCTCGAGCGCGACAGACGTCGCGATCGCGACAGACCCTTGTATACTGAATGAGTTTTCTTTCAATGCGTGTGGCTTGAACTTCAGTTTTCTTTAGCAGTTATGAGATTTATACTTGGCATTCTATATATAATATGCAAGTGTAACTATGACATGATTATGTTCATTATATGTTGATGATTTTGGAAGTCATGGAATGGATTGATTGGCTTATGTATGACCTGCTAGAGTCTAGTAAGTGGATAGTTAGGCATGCCTAATAGAGTCTTTGTTGCAACTTCTGTTTCTGTTTGGACCCCAATCAGGTCCCCGAATGGTTCCTCGCGAACCCTTATCTGAAAGGATCTTGTTTAAGATACCCCTTTGTAATGTTTTGTGAAAGTTAAATGAAAATTTGTTTTATCGGCTCGTACCCGTAAAGTACTGTCCGTATCGGCTAGTACCCGTAAAGTACTGTCCGTATACTCGTTATCCACTCCCTCGAGTCAGCAGGTGTTTTGTATGAATTGTTATGTGGGAAAACATATGTTATATCCTTATGGATTCAATGGTGAAAAGTGTAATCTGTTATGAGAATATGATTATTGTTATGAATCTTCTAATGAATGGCTTTATGTATGTGAGCATGAGTTATTATTATTGTCATGCCATGATTATCGTTTGTGCATGAAGTACGCATGTGAATTGCCTTGACGACCGTTGTGAATGGTTGTCCTTATGCTATATGTGTGTTTCCCCACTAAGCGTTTATCGCTTAGCACGGTGTGCTGACCCGTGCAGGTGCGGAAGGAATCGCTTTTGGAAGAGCCGTCGCCATCAAAGCCAACACAGCAGGGTCTTAGTGTAGGGCTTTATTTTTTGTAGTTTTGGGGTTTCTTTTTGTATATAACACTTCTGCTATCGCGGGCTCGCGACGGATGTCGCGTGCTTGCGGTAGCGAGACTCCCAACACCGCTCTCTGTCGCGATCGCGACAGAGCATATCGTTGGCCAAGTGCTATCGCGAGCACGCGATCTGTCGCGAGCCCGCGATAGCACCAATTGTCCTCTGTTGCGAGTACGACAGAGCCTGGCCCTTATGTCCTCCTCGTGGTCGCGAAATCCATCGCGTGCGCGCAGCGAAGAGACTTTAGTCTCTGTCGCGAGCGCGACAGACCCTTGTATGCTGAATGAGTTTTCTTTCAATGCGTGTGGCTTGAACTTCAGTTTTCTTTAGCAGTTATGTGATTTATACTTGGCATTCTATAAATAATATGTAAGTGTAACTATGATATGATTATGTTCATTATATGGTGATGATTTTGGAAGTCATGGAATGGATTGATTGGCTTATGTATGACCTACTAGAGTCTAGTAAGTGGATAGTTAGGCATGCCTAATAGAGTCTTTGCTGCAGCTTCTGTTTCTGTTTGGACCCTGATCAGGTCCCCGAATGGTTCCTCGCGAACCCTTATCTGAAAGGATCTTGTTTAAGATCCCCCTTTGTAATGTTATGTAAAAGTTAAATGAAAATTTATTTTATCGGCTCGTACCCACAAAGTACTGTCCATATCGGCTCGTACCCGTAAAGTACTGTCTGTATACTCGTTATCCACTCCCTCGGGTCAGCAGGTGTTTTGTATGAATTGTTATGTGGGAAAACATATGCTATATCCTTATGGATTCAATGGTGAAAAGTGTAATCTGTTATGAGAATATGATTATTGTTATGAATCTTCTGATGAATGGCTTTATGTATGTGAGCATGAGTTGTTATTATTGTCATGCCATGATTATCGTTTGTGCATGAAGTACGCATGTGAATTGCCTTGACGACCGTTGTGAATGGTTGTCCTTATACTATATGTGTGTTTCCCCACTAAGCGTTTATCGCTTAGCACGGTGTGTTTACCTGTGCAGGTGCGGAAGGAATTGCTTTTGGAAGAGTCATCGCCATCAAAGCCAACACAGCAGGGTCTTAGTGTAGGGCTTTATTTTTTGTAGTTTGGGGTTTCTTTTTGTATATAACTCTTTTATATGGTTTTGTAATAGCTTCCGCTTTTGTATATGTATTTTGGGATTTGTAATTATCTGTTGTATCTTTCAGTTGATCAGAACAGTAATGTAATGTTTCATTATATTAATGCATGATCAGCTTTTCCATGATTGGTGTTGCAAAGTTTTAATTTACCCTTAATTTTAGGTATGTATGTTTATGCATGTATGTATGTATATTATGTATCTGTGTGGTGGCACCTTTACTCCTACGGCATCTCACTCCTTATCGGATGGGATCGCCTAAGTATGGGTAAGGGGTGTTACACCCGAGGCCTGCCTCCTTGAATTATTAGAGCGTATGCAGTTAGAGCCAGAGAGGAGCAGGATGCCCCTGATGTGATTGCTGGTAAGTTCCTACTCCATGACACTGAATTATATGCTCTAATATATCCTGGTTCCACACACTCATATTTGTGCACGAATAAGTTTGTTGATAAGTTGCATGTAGTAGAACAGTTAGACTATGAGATATGTGTGACCAATCCATTAGGGCATAGTGTCAGTGTGAGTAGAGTTTATAAGAATTGTCCGTTGATGGTTGAGGTTGTTGAGTTTCCTGTGGATTTGATAGAGTTGCCCTTCAGAGAGTATGATTTGATTTTGGGTATGGATTGGTTGAGCAAACATAGAGCCGTGGTTGATTGTCATAGGAAGACTTTAGTGCTTCGGGATAGAAACCGAGCTCCAGTGTTGTTAGAGGTTTGGGTGCGAGTTCCGTGCACAATGTGATTTCTGTGATTCAAGCCAAGAGGTTTATGAGAAAAGGTTGTGAGGCTTTTCTGGCTGTGGTTTTGGATTCCAAGAGGGATCAAGTTAGGAGTGAGGACATCTCTGTTGTCCGAGAGTTTAGTGATGTTTTTCCGAGTGAATTGCTGGGTTTGCCTCCTGAGAGGGAAGTTGAGCTAGCCATAGAGATTATGCCGGGTACCACACCGGTAACGAAAGCACCTTATCAGATGGCTCCTGTAGAGTTGAGAGAACTTAAAACTCAACTACAAGAGCTATTGGGGGTTCATTCGACCCAGCATATCTCCCTGGGGAGCTCCAGTTCTGTTTGTTAAGAAAAAGGATGGGTCCTTGAGGATGTGTATCGATTACAAGCAGATTAATAAGGTCACAGTGAAGAATAAGTATCCGTTGCCCAGAGTTGAAGAT
The DNA here is from genome assembly GCA_947683425.1 of Excoecaria cochinchinensis. Lineage (NCBI taxonomy): Eukaryota > Viridiplantae > Streptophyta > Magnoliopsida > Malpighiales > Euphorbiaceae > Excoecaria > Excoecaria cochinchinensis. Next base: position 27,339,884 of record CANTUQ010000004.1, read on the forward strand.
TCGTTTGATCAGCTTCGAGGTACGGGTGTGTTTTCCAAGATAGATCTTCGGTCTGGGTATTATCAGCTTCGTGTTAAGGACGAGGATGTGGTTAAGATTGCATTTTGGACTCGGTATGGCCACTATGAGTTCCTTGTTATGCCGTTTAGTTTGACTAATGCTCCAGCGGCATTCATGGATTTGATGAATAGAGTGTTTAGGCCATACTTAGACCGGTTTGTAGTGGTGTTTTTAGACGATATTTTGGTGTATTTCAAGGATGAGGCCGAGCATGAAGAGCATCTTCGGTTAGTTTTGCAAGTTTTGAGAGAGCATCGGTTGTTTGCCAAGTTAAGTAAGTGTGACTTTTGGCTTCGGGAAGTGTCATTTTTGGGCCATATAGTTTCAGCTAAGGGTATTCAAGTGGATCCAGTTAAGATTGAGGTGATAGTAGATTGGAAAGCGCCTAGGAATGTTAAGGAAGTAAGGAGTTTTCTCGGTCTGGCGGGTTACTACCGTCGGTTTGTTAAAGGTTTCTCCGTGATTGCTACCCCGATGACCAGGTTATTGAGGACATGAGTTAAGTTCGAATGGTCGGATAGGTGTCAAGCCAGTTTTGAGAGGTTGAAGCAGTTATTAGTTGAAGCTCCTATACTAACTCAACCCACTTCGGGTGAGGAGTTTGTTATGTATAGTGATGCTTCAGGTGTTGGTTTGGGATGTGTTCTGATGCAGGAAGGTAAGCTTGTGGCTTATGCTTCTCGACAGTTGAAGCCACATGAGAGGAACTATCCGAAGCATGATCTAGAGTTAGCAGCGGTTGTCTTCGCTTTGAAGATTTGGCGTCATTACCTCTACGGTGAGAAGTGCAGGATCTTTATGTACCACAAGAGTTTGAAGTATTTTCTGACTCAGAAGGAATTGAATATGAGACAGCGTCGTTGGTTAGAGCTGTTTAAGGACTACGATTGCATTGTGGATTACCATCCGGGTAAGGCCAATGTAGTCGCAGATGCATTGAGTAGGAAGTCAGTTTCTACCTTGTTTTTGAGATGGTTCAGATGGAGGTTTGGTTCAGATGGGGCTTTGATAGCTCAGTTGAGGGTCAAGCCTACTTTGAGATAGCAGTTAGTTGATGCTCAGAAGGTTGATGAGAAGTTTCAGCGAATTGTGCAAGAAGTCAGTTTGGGCAAGCAGTCAGAGTTTTCGGTTCAGGATGGGGTTCTTCTATTTAGAAACCGTTTGTGTGTACCGGATAGTGAAGAGTTAAGAAGTTAGATTTTGGATGAGGCACATAGTTCAGTTTTTACCATGCATCTGGGCAGTGTGAAGATGTATCGGGATTTGAAGCAATTCTTTTGGTGGTCTGGTATGAAGAGGGACATAGTGGAATTTGTATCCAAGTGCCTGACTTGTCAGCAGGTCAAGGCTGAGCACCAGGTTCCTTCTGGAATTCTTACGCCTTTGTCCGTCCCAGAGTGGAAATGGGATGACATCGCTATGGATTTTCTCTCCGGATTGCCTTTGACTCAGAAAAGGCATGATTCTGTTTGGGTTGTTGTGGATTGACTCAAGAAGTCCGCTCACTTTTTGCCGGTTAAGATGGACTATTCGATGAATAGATTGGCCAGTATTTATGTGGATGAGATAGTTCGATTACATGGAGTGCCTTTGTCCATAGTTTCTGATAGAGATCCAAGGTTCACATCTAAGTTCTGGAAAGAATTGCAGCGAGCTTTGGGTACCAAGTTGAAGTTCAGTACAGCGTTTCATCCTCAGACAGATGGTCAGTCCGAGCGTGTGATTCAGATCTTAGAAGATATGATGAGGGCTTGTGGTTTGGACTTTCCAGTAGTTGGGACAGGTATGTATCATTGATGGAGTTCGCCTACAACAACAGTTTTTAGTCGAGCATTGGTATGTCACCGTATGAGGCTCTGTATGGACGTCAGTGTTGGACTCCAGTTTGTTGGACAAAGTTATCTGAGAGGTCAGTGATTGGGCCAGACCTGGTTAGAGATACTGAGGAAAAGATTAAAGTTGTGCAACGGAATTTGAAGGTGGCCAAGGATCGTCAGAAGTCTTATGCCAACCTGAAGAGAAAGGATGTATAGTTTGAAGTTGGGGATAAGATTTTTCTTAAAGTGTCTCCTTGGAGAAAAGTGCTTCGATTTGGAAAGAAAGGAAAGCTTAGTCCTCGCTTTATTGGTCCGTATGAGGTGTTGGCAAGAGTTGGTCCAGTAGCGTACAGATTACCTTTGCCGATGGAATTGCAGAAGCTTCATGATGTGTTTCACGTTTCGATGCTCCGTCGGTATAAATCAGATCCTTCCCATGTGTTGTCAGTTCAAGAAGTTCAAGTGCAGTCAGATTTTTCCTACGATGGGAGCCTAGGGCTATCCTAGCTCGGGAAGTAAGACAGTTGAGGAATAAGCAGATTCCTTTTGTTAAGGTTTTGTGGAATCACCATGGGGTTGAGGAAGCAACTTGGGAGCCGGAGGAGTCAATGAGATTGCAGTACACGCAATTATTCAGTTTAGGTGAGAATTTCGAGGACGAAATTCTTATTAGTAGGGGAGAGTTGTCACGCCCCGTTTGCCCCCTAGTTGAATGAGCCACATATATTTGTGTGTGCATTTGCATAAGTTTTGTATAATAAGGGCATTTTGGTAATATTGCATGTTTTAAGAGTTTCTCTTGCATGTGGGTGCATGCATGGTGCTTTGGTGTGAATTAGTTGGGACAGAATTGTGTGTGCCCAAGCGCACCATTGTAGTGGGTATTCATGATAGTTTCATCATGTGTGGTTGTGTGCACCATAGTAGGATATGCACTAGAGGATTAATTGTGTGTGTGCATTTGCACTTGTGTAGGGTGTGCATGTTTTGGGGAGAATCTTGTGTGTGTTGCTCATACATGAGTAGGATGCATGATTAGGGTGTCTCATTGTGTGCATGTGGTGCACTAGGTTAGGGTGTGAGTGAGTAATCTCCTCCACTAGATGATTGACAAGTGTAAAGTGGGAAAGAGAAAAAGATGAAAAAGGGGAAAAATCAGATTTTGAAACCCATTTCCCGTTCCTTCTTCTTCTCCTTCTTCTTCTTCCTCCTTTGCACTCTCTTAAGTGCCCTAGCTTAGATTCAAGCCTCTAGTGGTGGAAATTGTTCATTGCATAGTATTTTAAAGGTAAATCTACTGCATTTATTCTTCTTTTCTTCATTTGGTTCTCCATCTTCTTCTCTTTTTCTTATTTTTGGATTTGGGTTTGAAGTTGGATTTTGTGTTTGTGTGTTATGTTGTTTTGTGCTTAGTTGAACCTCCTCGCGAACCAAAGGGTAAGGAGAAGGTTGGGCCAAGTGGAACTAAGCAATAGGAGCAAAGGATTTTTGAGGTTTGGGAATCTCTTATCTTTACATGTAAATGTGTTCTTGATGATTTCTGGAAATTTGAGTTGAAATATGCTTTTGTTATGGTATGTATGATGTGGGTCTTTGTTTTGGAATGTGGATCTCGCAAGTTTTTGAGTTAATTATGATAATTTTGGAATTGATGTGGTTTGATGCATAAATTGGGCTTTTGATTGATTCTTGAAATTGAATGTGTAAATTAATGGATTGTATGAAGTTTATTGTTAATAAACGTTGTATTATGGTTGTTGATACTTTTGGATGGCTGGATTAGAGGTAAGTTACTTTTGATTGAGTTTTGTGATGTTGGGTGAGGAATTGGAAGAGGAAAATCTGCTGAATTTCTGCAGATTTTCGAAATCCCGACGCTGTCGTGATCGCGACAGAGAGCGGTGTTGGGAGCCTCGCTATCGCGAGCACGCGACATCCGTCGCGAGCTTGCGACAGTAGAAGTGTTATGTACTCTCTATCACGAGCACGACGATTGTCGCGATCGCGACAGAGCGTATCGTTGGCCAAGTGCTATCGTGAGCACGCGATCTATCGCGAGTCCGCGATAGCACCAATTGTCCTCTGTCGCGATCGCGACAACTGTCGCGAGCGCGACAGAGCCTGGCCCTTCTGTCCTCCTCGTGGTCGCAAAATCCGTCGCATGCGCACAGCGAAGAGACTTTAGTCTCTGTCTCGAGCTCGACAGACGTCGCGATCGCGACAGACCCTTGTATACTGAATGAGTTTTCTTTCAATGCGTGTGGCTTGAACTTCAGTTTTCTTTAGCAGTTATGAGATTTATACTTGGCATTCTATATATAATATGCAAGTGTAACTATGACATGATTATGTTCATTATATGGTGATGATTTTGGAAGTCATGGAATGGATTGATTGGCTTATGTATGACCTGCTAGAGTCTAGTAAGTGGATAGTTAGGCATGCCTAATAGAGTCTTTGTTGCAGCTTCTGTTTCTGTTTGGACCCCGATCAGGTCCCCGAATGGTTCCTCGCGAACCCTTATCTGAAAGGATCTTGTTTAAGATACCCCTTTGTAATGTTTTGTGAAAGTTAAATGAAAATTTGTTTTATCGGCTTGTACCCGTAAAGTACTGTCCGTATCGGCTAGTACCCGTAAAGTACTGTCCGTATACTCGTTATCCACTCCCTCGGGTCAGCAGGTGTTTTGTATGAATTGTTATGTGGGAAAACATATGTTATATCCTTATGGATTCAATGGTGAAAAGTGTAATCTGTTATGAGAATATGATTATTGTTATGAATCTTCTGATGAATGGCTTTATGTATGTGAACATGAGTTATTATTATTATCATGCCATGATTATCGTTTGTGCATGAAGTACGCATGTGAATTGCCTTGACGACCGTTGTGAATGGTTGTCCTTATGCTATATGTGTGTTTCCCCACTAAGCGTTTATCGCTTAGCACGGTGTGTTTACCCGTGCAGGTGCGGAAGGAATCGCTTTTGGAAGAGCCGTCGCCATCAAAGCCAACACAGCAGGGTCTTAGTGTAGGGCTTTATTTTTTGTAGTTTTGGGGTTTCTTTTTGTATAGAACTCTTTTATATGGTTTTGTAATAGCTTCCGCTTTTGTATATGTATTTTGGGATTTGTAATTATCTGTTGTATCTTTCAGTTGATCAGAACAGTAATGTAATGTTTCATTATATTAATGCATGATCAGCTTTTCCATGATTGGTGTTGCAAAGTTTTAATTTACCCTTAATTTTAGGTATGTATGTTTATGCATGTATGTATGTATATTATGTATCTGTGTGGTGGCACCTTTACTCCTACGGCATCTCACTCCTTATCGGATGGGATCGCCTAAGTATGTGTAAGGGGTGTTACACCCGAGGCCTGCCTCCTTGAATTATCGTAGGCTGTGATAGTCAGATCTGATCCACTAAGCATATGCTCGTTTAAACCAAAAGCCTACAGAGCTATCAGAGGGCACACATTGATAGAAGACCCATCGTCTACCATAACGCAAGCATTGTGCTTATCGTTAATCTGTGCTTTATTGTACAGGGGTCGGTTATGGTTGCGGCCTTCAACCGGTAGGTCGGCATCAGAAAAAACCAATCTCTCCTCGGATCCTCCCTTAACTAAGCCCAAAAGCTCTGATGGGGAAATTATGGTGGCGACCGTGGCCTCAACCAAAGCTTCTACAACCTTCTGCCTATGAGAAGGGGACTATCTCAAGAGATCCCAGATGGATATTTGAGCTGCAATTTTCTTCAATTGCTTAATAATCTGATTCTCCTCGGGCTCTTTTTTTGTTGGCGTCTGCGCTGGCTCAGGTACCCTCGTAATCTCAGGGACCACTCTTCCACTCCTCGTTACAGCCCCTATCTCTTCTTCGTCTCCATCAGACCCCCACAAATCAAGGTTCATCTCTCCCTCCTCCTCGGCTTCGCCACGATCGCTTTCTCCTCTCTATCCTTGGAACAATCAGCAGCAAAATTCTCACTCCCATATAGATCTTGTAGCATGTACCACTCTGGCAAGCTAGATCCGATCATAAATACGGGTGGTGGTACGGCATTATAACTGGGCTTCTTCTCAGCTTCCCTCTTCTCAGGGTCGAAAATTTGCTTGCTATCAATCAAGTTTTGGATAGAGTGCCGCAGCGCTTTACACTTATCGGTGAGATGGCCTGAGTGCTGGTGAAATGCACATAATTCATTGTCCCTGTGCCCAGGCCTCCCCTGCGTCATAGCAGGCCTAGGAGCTAAGGGCTGCAATTTCCCTTCCTTCATTAGCCTTCTCAAGACCCAAGATAATGGTCTCCCCAAGTTCGAAAACTTCCTCTGGGTGGTTGCCTCAGTAGCAGACACCTCAACTGTTCTTTTGGTGCTACTACTGGGACCCGCTGGCCTACTGGTTCCTTGACCGGGGTTAGCCCTTTTGGCAAAATTATCATTGTTAGCTTTCCGAGCCAAGAACTCTCCCTCTTCTTCGATGGCTATATCCTTGAGAGACTCCCAGTCCTTCAACCCTTTCATCTTCAACCCATCTTTCAGATACGGGCTTGCGTTCTTGATAAATAAATGAATCTGGTCCTGGGTGTCTGGCTTTCTCTGCATCTCCATTACTCGGTTCCGCCATCGGGTGAGATAATCATGGAAAGATTCCTTGGCCTTCTGCTGGAGCAGCTCAAGATCTTTAAGAGTCACCTCCATTCTGATATTGCAGTCATACTGTCTCAAAAACTCCTCAGTGAGCAGATCCCAATCTTCTTTAGTGTGACGATCGAGACCATGATACCAGTCAATGGGATGAGCGGTCAGACTCAGACAAAAGTATTCTACCTTCTGCTTCTTAGACAACATGGTCCCTTTCATGACCAGAGAGTATTGCTTCACATGAGCGGTCGGGTCAAAAGTACCATCGAATTTCGGCACATCTGGCATCTTAAAGTTGTAAGGAATCTGGTCCTCTCCCTCCAATTCCTTATCCTCTGGGTTCATCCCCTGACCCCGGCTCAGCATACGGGCCATAGCTTTGAACCTTTCTTCCATTTTCTTTAAAACGAAATCATCATTCTGAGGTGCCTTCCCCCTCTCCTATGCAATACTCACCCTGTCATCTTCGATATCTCTATGATCATCAATCCTCAGTACAGGCCTTCTTCTCTGCTCTCCCAAGGCTACTGACCTCAACTCTATTGGCGGCGGCCTAACGGGCTCTTCTCGCCTCTCGGCTCTTTCTTCCTCTAGCTCATGCTATCTCACGGGAGGAGTAGGAGGAGGATTCTGTGGAGCATTCTGCTGTGCCAGGGCGGTCAACATATTCATCATTCTGCCCTCGAATTCCTCAAATCGCCGGCCCACTTCTTTCGCGATCATGGCCCTAGTGGCATCATCCCCTCTAGGCGAGTTTGCCATCCGAGATACAGTACCGCTGATTTCTGATAAGATTTCTGGTAGGCCCTCTCTATCTGACAGCTCAGATGTGGGAACTCGGATCATTCATCCGGTAGGTGATCTAGTCCACCTGGGCTGATCTATGATGGCTGCAGGGACAAGACATTAGATATGATGCATGAAATGCAGGTGTAATGCATGGTCATGATATGCGACATTCACAGAGCACAAGCAAGCAAGTAGGTCCTTCCACCCTTATTTCTCCCACACACGTGGTCGTGCAGTCTCTTTCCTAGGTGGGATTAGCCCAAGGGGTCAACGAGGGACCCAATGGATACGCATGGGGCACGGCAAAAAACCGGCAGCATGACACTCCTATGCTAATGTACAAGCGGATGGATAATGATCGTCACGTATTTGGATGTTCCAAAAATTTCGACATGGTCCTACCGGGGCATGAAAGCGTTTGGCTAGGTTACCAAGCGAGACATCTGGACTCACCTAATACTGAGGATCCATACAGCAAGCATGGAATTAGGGTTCATATCACCTGCGGAAAGTAGCTACGGCCATTACATGAGCTTTGGACAAGGGAGATGTTTCTTTAAGGCTACCCAAGCATGATCCCTGCCGACAGGTCTAGCTCATCACGAGCATAGCAATCGATCGGGTCATCATTTTGATATACTATTGAGGTACGTGGCTTGAGCTGCTGATTATCCTTAACACTTCCCCAGATTGAGTGAAAATGGGGTCATGCTTCAAGAACGCACCAGGGCTAAAAGAGGGACCAAACTAGCATATTTTAAGGCTCTAATGATATGCGAATGCAAATTTGAGAGAAAGCAAATTTATGAATTAAATTTTAATCATAAATGTTAAACGAGGTATTTTCAAATCGAAATCTCGAACCATAAACGTCCCCAGCGGAGTCGCCACTATGACGCGCGCCGAATCCCCTCGACCGCCCATGGGACCGCCCGCTCGAGGGCGATTGGGGCATTTGTGGGTCCGTTGACAGCTTGTAATAAATCGCAAGTGCGTCTATGTTGGGCAACAAGGAGGTTTCATGGAGTCGCCACCCAATAGAACATTGGGAAAGTTACTCTCGTCTCGGAGAGCCTAAGACTGCGCTTAGTATCCATTTTGGGCCAGCCAGAGGGGTCTTGGAAGGTAAACCTCTCGCCCTAAGAAGCCTAGGATTAGCGCTAAAGTCTCGTGGCACAAAAAGGTGTCTTGGAGGGTAGACCTCTAGCCTCTTTGAGCCCAAAGACCAGAGCTGGGTCCGGGATTTCTCATCTATTTCTACCTCGATTATTTTATGATCAAATTTTAATTATCATTAATTTGCTCTCTCTCCACATGATGCAATTAATTGAAAGCGCATTCATTCACATTTGGAAAGCCGTAAATGGGCAAGTAAATATCAAAAGCAATAAATTACAATAATACAAGTAGCGGAATACAACTCCTTTTTGTAAATGTGCGATACATACACGAATCGGGGCATTGCTTATTTTGAGGACTTTGGTCCTCGCATGCATCATTATTAAAATTGGATGTTTTTATTTGTGATGATTTTTATTGGATAAAATAGGGCATTGGACCCTTGCATTTACACAAAGCTCATTTTATTGAGTATAAAACATTGATCAATTTTTACACTTAACGAGATACCAAAAGAGTATGTCCATGTACATAAAATAGTCAATGAATAACAAATGAAGGAAATAATTAAGAAGGTTAGGAAACTGAACCGGACGAAATCCTCCGAATATGGTAGATAACCCCTCAAGCTCAGGATGGTCCCGGGAAATCAATACATTGCTCACAAAAAGTTAAAGGATGTCAATATAAGAAGAATCAACATAAATAAAGTCAAAAGGACTTGAAAGAGATAGAAAAGATTTGGAGATGTGAAAACAGAACCCAGCGACGGCCTTTCTTAGGTGACCGACGGGCGTCTGTCAAATTGATCGACATGTCCGTCGGTCACTCAAGTGGAAGAGCGTCTGTGAGTGGGGTGACCGACGGGCGTCGGTAAAGAAGATGACCCGTCGGTCACCACTATCTCCGAAAAAACAGTAAAAAGGACTCTTTTTAAAAGCAAAAAAAAGGTTTTAACACAAAATAAGATAAAGAGAGTCAAAATAAAGAATAATGACAAAATTTGAAAGAACAACAATATAGGGAGTAAATATGAAATGATATGGAGAAGGAATCCGGAATATTTACCCTAAGATAATTGCTTTGAGTGAGATTCTTGTGTTGATTAGAGCCCCGCGTGTTCCACGAAAAGCAAAGATGAAGGATCAAAGAAAGGAAAATGGACTATTTCCTCCTCAACCCCTCAAAAGATTGACTTTGGAATCAAAACCTAAAGAAAACTAATTAGTTTTTAGTTCCTTTTGATTGATTTGATCCTCCTTTAAAGAGATTTCTTTATGAAATGTGTTTGCTGGAAGAGAGAGAAAATATGCTTGAATTTGGGCAGAGTTTCCCCTCTTGAAAATTTTTTGGAACCCTTTTCTAGTGAAAATCCGGAGCTTTTATAAGCCAGACACGACTGACGGGTGTCGGTGTATGGAGGCGGGCGTCGGAAGAATCCTTCTGACACAAGGATTTGTCCGACGGCCCTGCCACATCCACCGACGGGCGTCGGAAAGGTTGCGTGCTCCGGGAAAACAGGCGGCGCTCTGATAGGGGCGGTGATTTTCTGACGGGCGTCGGAAAATACCACAGGCCATCTGTGACCCTAAGCGACGGGCTGGCCGTCTGTGGAGGAAAATATACCTTTTTAACTCGAAAATCCCCTGTTTTCTCCCCCCTCTGCCTACGAAAGGTAAAAAGACTCACTTCTCGTGGAACGCGGGACTAAAACCTCCAAATCCAAACCATTTGCACAGGCTCAGATACTGATTTTATCATAGGGTATCCTCTGATTCGGACCGCTCCGGGACACGGTGCTTACACCAGGCATGTTGGATATATGGGGGAAGTTCAGACCGATATGGGAGGGCCTGTTCATCCTCAAGAACTTTTTATCCAAGGGGGCAGCAACCATGTCAGACAGTGATGGCAATGAGTTCAAAGAGCCCGTCAATATAGACAGACTCAAGAGGTTCCATGGCTAGAGACATAAAAATGAAAAGAAGATAATAAATGTCCTACGGGTCGAAACCAAAAAAAGAAGGCTTTGCTAAAATTTGGTGCCTCAGTAGGGTGAAAATCGAAAAAAGGCGTCCTAGGCAAAAATTAGAGACTCGAGAGAAAATGTCCAATCAAGAAAATTCGAGAGGGCTAATTGGTAACAGGAGTATGATGCTGTTAATATCTGATCTGATATTAGATGTAGTTCTGAATTGTAAATCCATGTTAAATGTTAATCATGTATATTGAAATCATATCCAAATGTGCACAATTTTGCAGAAAGGAATGAAACAAAAATCATTCAAATCACATTTTGTAACAACCCAAAAAGGGCCTAGTCGGAATTTGAGTGTTAAGTCAGAAAATTTAAGAGTATTTCAGAAGTTGTGAAAGTGGAAATTGAGTAATTAAGGAAATCATGTAGTGGATTATGAAAAATGATTGTGGGGATATTATAGGAGTTGATATAGTGGGTGTGTGGTGTTTGGTAACAAGGATGTAGATATTTAATAAGAAGTTGTCTAGAGTGGGTTGTGTATGGTGCCAAGGAGGAAAGAAGTCAAAGATGGGATTCTTGGGTCCATTAAGGAAGTGCCATGTGGATTGGGTAGGTGGCCAATTAATATGAAAGGAGGAGAGAGGCAAGAGAGGGCAAAAAAAGGAAAAGCTTCCCGTGGAAGCTGTCCCTTTAACCTCTTTCTCACTTTTTCCCGTTCTCTCTACTCTCCCTTCATTTTTTTCTGATATCCTCCCTTCCTTAGGTGTTTACCCCAAGATTTGAGGTTGGATTTCTAATTTTGAGCTGAGTTTTGATAAGTAAGTGTTTGAGTTTCATTTGGGTTTTTATCTCCTTGTTCTTCTTCTTATTTCTGGTTTTGCTTAAGTGAATAAATGGTTTGATTTGAATGCGTTTTGGCTGGATTTGTGCAAGAATCGGAGGAGAGAAGGAGGAGCAAAGGAAAGGAGAAGGTGAGATTTGTAAAGGAATTGGATTGAAGCCTCTTTGTCAGGTTTAGGAGCTTTGCCTTGAATGTGTGCTGTTTGGGGGTGTTTCACCTTGTTCTCTTTTTGGATTATTGTGTGTTTTTTTTAAATTCTATGATGATCCTGAGTGTTAAATTATGTGCAATTGCATGTATGAGTTTGTTATGAGTGTTGGTTTGGCATGAATTAATTGGTAGTGATTTGCATGTAAAGTGCAGTGAAATAGCTTGAGTTGTGTAAATTATGATTTGCATGTTCTTGTGATTTAATTGTGATTTCTAGTTTCAAATTAGTGTATATTGAGTGTATTTTGCTGTTAAGCATGTCTTGGTATGCTTTGGAATGATGAGGTAAGTGTCAGTGCATGTTGAGTGGTTTGGTGTTGGTTGAGTTTGGAAAAAGTGCTGGAAGTGTAGATTCTAAGCAATTCTGGGCTCTGTCCCGAGCACGACAGAGTGCGGAGTGGTACTCTTATTGCTAAGGAGCCCTCTGTCGCGAGCACGATAGAGAGCTCGATAGGCCGAGCTGTGGCAAGCCGAGCCCCAGTGCGAATACGCCTGCGAGCGCCATCGTGAAGGTGAAATGTCCGGTCTCCGTCACAAGGGCGACGTTTGCCGTAAGCGCGACAGAGCTTGGTATTGTGAGCATCTGTATAACACCCCAATACCCCCGTTGGAAGGATGCCGGAATGTCACAAGTGGAAACACATGTAACTACTTACAAACGCATACTTATACTCATACAAAACGATGATATTAAGAAGCATTTGATCAAAAGATAACAAATCCATATATACATATAATCATACCGTTTTACAAAAATAGGCTTGTATCCAAATACATATACAAAATAAATGTTCCTTTACAAAAATTACATATCCAAAATCAGAACCATATACAAAAACAGCGAAAGACTAAACAACTCCAGTAAAAGACTTCTAGTGGTCGAACTGCAGATGTCTGACTCCAACTCTACTCGCCACTTGCACGGGAAAAGAACCCATGCTAAGCGATAACGCTTAGTGGGGAGGATAAAACAGACAGAAACATGCATACCAATAATTGCAATAAATTATAAACTTAACTGATCCATAAAACGTATAACCCATATCTTATTCAAAATCGTCGTCACCACTTATACATATCATAAGCATATTAACATATTTTCTAAAAGTCATGTACATTCACACATTACAAGTAATTAACCACCCAAGTCATGCTTAGCTTCAAGTATTGTAACTTAGCTTATCCTTTCTTACCTACGTAACTTATATAACACAATGTTCATATTAATTTAAGCATGTAAAACACATCTTATCATATGCATCTCAATACATAGGATTAACATATTTCTCACCATTCTAAATACACAAATAACATGGTACGTATCATAACATATTCATAAATTCTTGTATATCTTATTCATATAACATGTTAATGTACATCTTATCATATGCAACACATATTAACATATAGCCTGATTAGCCCGAAAATATATACTTTAGGAGTGGATGCGGTCATATGGATACTGATAGGATACAATATCCCAAGCATATGGAGACATGGGTCTCAAACGTGTCATATTCATGTGGAGACCGAAGCCTCAAAACATATTCACTACTAGAATGACCATCTCGGAGGTCGGCCGCTTGGCCCAAACGGGACCGAACAAGGATCCAAATGGGACCCACATATAGCAGCTGCACACACACTGACCTAGATAAGCGCTTATCTATCCACTACTATTGACTATTCAGGATAAAGAGCAACTCACATGTACCCTAATATCGTTATCATATAATGAAAGGATAATTCAAGTATAATCATATAATTCATATATACATGTATGTTAATCAAATTCGGAAACATGTGCATCTTATACAAATCTCGATGTGAACATTTAATTCATAATTAACAATCCATGAATATGTAAATCATATGCATTTAAATCATGTGCAATATTATTAATTATGTACATATATCTCATCATTAACAACCCATGTGCATGTAAATAATAGGCATATAAATCACATATAACAATCTTATTAATCATGTATAAACATCTCATAATTAATCAATTATCAAATCATATTACAAGTTTAAATTCAATCAAGTGTCATGTAATGAAAACCCCATGTAAAACAAGCTTGAAATTCAATTTTGGAAAACAGTGGAGGCATACAGGTGGTTTACTGTCGCGCCCGCGACAAGAAGTCGCGATCGTGACAGTAGCCAATGAAACAGGCAGAAGAAGGTGACTAAGCACGAGTCGTGCTCGGCCAAAATCCACAAGATACGAGTTGGATGCCTCAGTTCGACTCGTGTCCGTCTGGAAGAGAGGAGCACGACTCGTGCTCAGCAAGCCGAGTCGTGTCCATCCAAACTTCCATTTGTGCTTCTCTCTCCGAGACGCACGCCTGCCCGAATCCAAGACATCCCGCATCATCCGACCCGTGCACATCCGTCCGAGTCATGCACGAGCGTTCGAGTTGTGCTTGGCTGTTCGAGACGTGTTCTCAGTGTCTGTAAAGCAGAGTCCAAAGCGGGAGGGAGGAAAAGCTTCTCTGTCGTGCTCGCGACAGGGACGGGTCTTCCTCAACCTCCAGAAAACGCAGAAAGTCCAGTTTGAAGAAAAATTAACCCAATTTCACCCAAATCCACTTTTCGTGCAAATATCATGTAAAAACGTACCTTTTTAGCCTCCATAATGCATTTACATCAATAATAACTCAAATCCTTCCATTTTATCACACAATCAAATGACTTTACAGAGATTCTAAACCCAGAATCTCATCTCTCACATACACGCATATACACCTCTATTTTTAACATGCAAAACATCAGAACTTCACCACTACAAATCACATACATAAATCTATCTTACTCATGCAGTTTCAGATGCCATAAATACACAAATCACATTAACATTTAACTCAAATATAGGATCCATAATGAGGATTGACAGAACACTCCCAAACCTGGTATGGAGCTCAAAAACTTCCTCTTTCTTCAATCCACTAACTTCCTTTGTCCTTTACCCTTCCTTCTTTCTTTGTATGCTTGTAAACATCCAAACCAAAACTCAATTAACCCATGCATATAACCCTAAAACCCATCAAACCCATGAGAAAGAGAAGAAAGGAAACCCAACCAAACTTACCTCCTCCGAGAATCCCTCTCAAACTCAGAAATCCAACTCCATATTAAAGAAATCGTGTTAGGGCACACAAGGGAATAGAGAGAGCAGAAAAATGAAAGAAAAGGGAAGAAGGAGAGGAAAACGTGAGTGGGAGAGAAGCCAAATATATCTGCCCTCTTTTTCCCTCTCTCTTTCTTCCACTTTTCATTAATTGCTCTCACCTACCCTTCCCATGTGTCAAGCTCCCATTGGACCAAAAATTTCACTAATTTGCTTTTCTCAAATCAAACCCTACAACTTCTCTTTTAGTCCTTGGCCATTTACTTTCACTCACTAACATAAATTCTTTTACTCAAACTTTATTTATTCTTGCAATTAGGTCCTTATTACTCAAATATCACAAGCATAAATTACTGAATTACCCTTAATTTCTCGACTTATCATGCAAATTCGAACTAGGCCACTTTTGGGGTGTGACAGTCTACCGTGTGTGCTTCGTCACGAGCGCGCCTTCACGTGCGACGGGGTACGTTGCTCTCTGTCGCAATCGCGACAGAAGCCCTTCATGCCTGCCCTGTTTTTCGAAGTGATTTCTTTTGCCCCATTTTGCACGGTTTCTCACTATTGCATGGTGTACGGTTTTACTTATGCCTTGATGATGTATGGTTCTAGTGTTATAATAGTGAGTATTAAAAATGATAGTGTTTTGATTCGTGTACTTGGATTAATTTTAAAGTATTGTAATTGTAAGTGAGTAGTTAAGCCTGAAGTACCAAGGTAGTGGATAATTAAGCAAGCTTAAGAAGGGTTAGTGAGTGCAGCTACCCGTGTTGACCTTGCTATGGGTCAAGTGATTACGGTTGACCTCCGTTAAGGTCTTAGTGAAAATATTTTTGAGACTTCGGTCTCCCGTGCTACCTTCAGGTATGAAATATTTTTGAGGCTTCGGTCTCCCGTGTAGTGTTCCCATATCCTCCACCAGTGAAATTATGTGTAGTATAATTATGCGATTCTAATAAGAGTATGTGTTTCAAGAAAAAAAAAAGGGGATTAAATTATAGCATGAACATTATTAAAGGAAACAAGTATGTGTTAGTCCGCATTAGTCGAGTCATGGATAGTTAGGCATGCCTAATAGAGTTAGTGTTGCTGCAGATAGTGTATGATTTGGACCTTGATCAGGTCCCCTGACTGGATCTTCGTGATCCCTGTGTACTAAAAAGATAGTGTTGATACCTTCAAGTATCTATGAATTATGAGAATAGTGTTAATACCTTCGGGTATCTATGTGTTACTTGTTATCCACCCCTTTAACTTATAAAGCATTAAATGAACATGAACATGTGAATCATATAATAAGTTATAAATTGATGAATACATATGTGAATACTGGTGTGAAAGTATGTATTTTGTTATTGCAATCTAAATGCCTTGTTGATTGAATAATTACATATTAAGGCATCTGTTAAGTAAGATGTGTGAAATAAGTTTTGGAAACCGAAAGGATGTGAATAAGTGTACAAAGTAACATGTATAAGATGTGAAAGAGGTGTGTTTTGTATAATTGATTTGTTAACGTTGATATGCGAAGTAAGTGATTATTTTGATGACTTCTTTGTAAGTATCTAATTTGTTATAATTGATATGCTTATAATTTCCATATTATGCTTTCCTTTGAATTCATCTGACGGCCATTCTTAGTGGTTGTCCATATTTATATGTGTTTCCCACTAAGCTTTATGCTTAGCATGGATTTTCTTTAATCTATGTAGGTACTATTGATTGGATCGTCCGAGAGTCTTTCCGCAGCAGTCCTGGCCAATGCAAGGTTATGAAGAAATTTTAGGATGGGATTTGTTTAGATTTAAGAATGTATGTCAGATTTGTAATTCTAAAAGTATAAGTTTTGTAAAAGCACAACTGGTTATGTAATTAATGTATCTATAGTAAACTTTGAGAAAGTATCCTTTGTGATTTGTTTGTGTTATGAATATATGGTTAGCTATAAATGTGTTTTCGTTAATGAAAGAAATTTTTTTACTCAGTTTTCAGCTTAAAAGTTTATAAGATTTGCATGTTTGCGTGTTGATAATGCCTCGACCGTCGTCGTGAACCATCGGATCGCGGTATGGTTTACTATGTACGGATAAGGGGTGTTACATTTAGTGGTATCAGAGCATAGGTTCAGTCGATTCTGGATGACTAGAGTTTAGAGTTCATTCTATATAGTTTTGCATTGGCCAATGCGGAGGTCTTAATTTTGTATAAATATTGCGGTAGGAGTGGATAGACGTTGATAACATCAGCAATGAGACAGCTAAGTGTGATATGTGATAAGTGGTGATCAGTTTATTATGAATTTGTTTCTTACTATTAGGGTGTTGGATGTAGTTGTAGAGATTCTTGTTAGAGATTGTGTACAGTACAATATAAGTTATGTATAAGTTTTCCCTGAGTGAAAATATAGAATAAGGATTAGACAGTGCTGGATTTGCTATAATTGAAATTATTTTGGAGGATTGTAACACTCTGTACACCTATCATCTACTTTACTAATGAGAGCAATTATTTGAATGTGATATATTGTAACAACCCAAATAGGGCCTGGTCGGAATCTGTGCTTTAAGTCGGATAAGTGAGGGTATTTTCGTAATTTGGGTAAGAAGAATTTTGGACATTTAAGAATTTTGTGTTAAAGGAACTAATTAATTAAGTGTTAAGTGAAGTGAAGGAAAATATTAGTGTGTGCTTGTAGTGTAAAGTGGTAGGGTGTAAGTGGACTAAGGGTTTTTATGGTTTGTGTTTAGAGTATGGTGCCATAAGTGGTGTTGTTAAGATTGATGGATTGATTCTCTAAGTTGGAGACAAGTGGCAAAGGTTTGGTGAGCATTTAATGAAAGTAGGAGAGAGGGAAAGAAGGGGGCAGATTTTTCCTAGCTTCCCGTGGAAGCTAACTCCATTTTCTCCCTTTCTTTCTTCAATTTCCGTTCTCTCTCTCTCTCTTGCTTCCATTTTTCTGCTCTCATTTCTTTTCTCTTGTATCTTCTTTGAGTTGTGAGTGAGATCTTTGAAGGTTTGAGCTGGAAGTGTTGAAGGTAAGTGTTTGAGTTCGGATTGAGGTTCCCTTATTTAATTTGTGTTCTTTGGATTGGTTTTTGGTTTGTGTTTGGTTTCGATTTAAGTGTTTGTGGCTGGGTTTTTGTGCAAGAATCGGAAGAGAGAAGGAAGAGCAAGGGCAAGGATATAGTGGATTCGTGAGGAACTCGGTTCGAAGCTTCGTTTTCCAGGTTTGGGAGTGTATTCTTGAGTGTTTGTTTGGGATTTTGCCTAATTGTGAATGTGTGTAAAATTATGTGTTTATGAGATGTTCTGGAAGTTGTTGATTGTGTTATGTTTAAATGGTTTATATGCCATGGGTTGGTATTTGGTTGAGTTTAGCTTGTGGTGTTTAGAACTCATTTTATGCTTTTATGTAGTGATGTTGCTCTTAGAATTCATGAGTAAGATTTATTGACGATATGATTCTTTGATGTTTGGATTGAGTTCCTATTGTTATTGGAGTGTGAAATTGCTTGATTGAAGTGAAGGTTGTGAGATATTGGCTTGAAAGACCTGGAAATTGCCCTGAGGAATCCCATCTGGGCATGGGTCACGGTGGCAACTAATTTGGTTACCACCGTGAGCCACGAACCAGATGCATTCTGCCGTGAAGTATGGTATGTCACGGTGGCAACCAATCTTGTTACCACCGTGAGGTATCCAAACTTTTGATTCTGTCTGGCTGCTTTGGTATGTCACGGTGGCAACCAATCTTGTTACCACCGTGAGGTATCCAAACTTTTGATTCTGTCTGGCTGCTTTGGTATGTCACGGTGGCAACCAATCTTGTTACCACCGTGAGGTATCCAAACTTTTGATTCTGTCTGACTGCTTGGTATGTCACGGTGACAACCATTTTGGTTACCACCGTGAGGTACCCCAGACTTGCTTTCTGCCAAGGATCTCTGGTATGTCACGGTGGCAACCAATCTGATTACCACCGTGACCTACCCTATTTTGCAATAAAGTCCTTTCTGTTATGCATATTTTATGAATGTTTATTTATGATTTTTAACACGTGATACCATGTATTCTGGGTTTTGTATTCATCTTTTGCATCTTTCAGTTGATCAGCTTTTTTGAATGGTGTTACAATTTGAACACTGTCTTGTATGTCTAATGCCATGTGAGAGTGTGTTGTCGAGCCTGAAGAGTCAAGGTATAGGATAATTAAGCATGCTTAAGAAGGGTTAGTTTACAGCTGTTCTGTCCGCCCCGTTTGGGCGAAGCGGTCGACCTCCGAGATGGTCATTTTTGTGTAGTGATAAAATGTTTTGAGACTCTGGTCTCCCGCGCTACCTTCGGGTATTAAAGTGTTTTTGAGGCTTCGGTCTCCCGTGCCGTGTTCCCGTATCCTCCACCATTGATTTCAGGCTATTGTGTGAACTGTTTGGTATTGGCTTAGCGAAGTGTTCTGATTATTGTGTGACTCTGAGTAGTGTATTGATTTAGTGTTATGTACTATTTATCCTGATTATATATTTATATATCTGTACTCTGATTCTTATTGTTTTATGAATATTAGTGCATGTTTTCGTGTATAGTGCTCTGTTGTGTTTGTTTCTCCCCACTAAGCGTTATCGCTTAGCACGGGCTTTTATCCCGTGCAGGTAGCGTGAAGGATTTTTGGGAGTTGCTCGTGTCGCGCATCTGCAGGCTGGCCACATAGGAGTCGAGTTATTTAGTTTGTCTCCTCCTGTAATTTGTTTTGTATATGTATTCTCTTGTTAGTGGCTTATGTAAATTTTTGTAATGAATCTTTAGAGAAATCTTGTGAGCTATTGTGTATAGTTTTTGAATCCTATTTTAATGGCAATGTGGTATATTTTTTATGTTTTCTCTTATTGGTTGTGAATGCTTCCGCTTAGCGCATGTATGCTTCCGCTGTTTGTTCCGTCGCGTCGCGAGTTAGCGTCGTGTGGCGCGCCCGCCGGTGCCCTTCCAACGGGGGTGGCAGATGGGGTGTTACATATATCATGGGGGTTAGGCAACTTGCATTGCCACTATCTGAACTGCATTAATACATTGCATTATATTGCATACATAAATCATTCAGCATCCATTACATTTATTTCTGTTGTTGCTTTTTAATGAACATCTGACATGTGCATTTGCCTCAAGTGACAGGAAGCTGATAGAATGTACATTGAGTGTAACGAAGTTGAATAAGTGTAATAAGGAATTAGTTCTTCAAACTAGAAAAAAATAAAACAGAGAGTGAAGGATCACTGAATGTGTATAAGTATGAGTAAGAGATTTGTGTCTATAGAATTGGTGGGTTTGACCCTTCTTTGTTAAGGAATTAAGGTATAAAATGGGCTAAGATTTCTATACATATTTGGAAAGGAATAGAATTGTATATGATTAGATTAACTTATTGGCTATAGATTTGAAGTTGCTTATACAAGTGAATAAAACTGTGAACTTTTGTGCAAGATAGTCAAACAATAAATACTATACAATCTATGTGATGTTTCAGAAGTGATAGCCAATCGTAATTAGTGATACTAGTAATTTAGGAGGGAACTGATATAGTTATTTTAATCAAGAGAAGAGTTTAATAATGGTATGAGCGATTATGTATTTAAAGGACGAGATATTTTATGAGGAAGGAGTTAAGTGAAAAGATTGACATGATAGTGATAGGATAAGGGTACATGTAAAGATATATGATGAATTGAATATTGGGAGTATGTGTATGTCATGATTGTATTGGAATTTGAGTAAGGAATAATTTGATAAAAAGGGGTTATATGTACATTAGATGTGATAGGGTGAATTGAGAATGACATTTGGGACCTGATAGTAATAAAATGTAAACGATTGGTAATTTAAACTTTGGAGATACTTATTTGAAAAGACAAATTTTCGGATATATGTAATGATACTAGTAAGAATAATTTGAACTGTATGATGATCGTGCAAGGTGGCATATGGTGACAATGGCAGTTGATACTAATTTAGTGAGATGACTTACTATTTGGACAGCAATGTCGATGATTTCTCAAGTTGTTTAAATCATACTATATGACAGGAAGTAATAAAGTGGATTATGTAAGAAACAAAGTGTAATTATTATATGATAAGTATAATGTTAGCGTGGGTGAATGTAATAATAAAGATTTTGACATGCAAAAATCGGGTATAAGTGAATTTCGAGGACGAAATTCTTTTAAGGAGTGTAGATTTGTAACACCCTGAATATACCCTAGTCGGATTAGGGTAAGTTTAGGGTGTAACGGAAATTGAATGCGGTTGAACTAGGGACAAAAGTGTTAAAAAGGGAAGCATCCGTCATTAATTTGAAAGTCTCGGCAAGTTTTGATAAATTGGATAGTTATATCATCGTGACTTAAATGACGTGAGAATTATTTGGTGATTAAAAATGTGTAATTGGATGAAGGAAGTGATCAACTGTATTAAAGGGCGTGACCGGTTTTATTTATTAAGGGTAAGGGTATTTTAGTCATTTTATGATATTGGGCTAAATTGAATGCATTAGTTAATGTAATGGGCCAAGGTATGAAATAGAAAAGTGCTATACCAATTGGAGGAAAAGAAGTAAGATTAGGGATTAAGAAGTAAGTTTGACATAAAAATCTTGATTGGGCCAATCAAAGAGTGACATGTGGCACTTGAGATAAGGATGGAATTAATGGCCTTAATTAAACCATTTTGACTTCATTTAGGCCACTCTTGGCCGGCCAAGTGAGAGAAAAGAGAGGGGCAACCTCTTATCTTCCTTCCTCACGCCAAATCTACAATTGGGGGCCAAAGGTGGATTTTCTAAATTTCAAGTAATTGGATGCAAGTTTTGGTTGAGTAAGGTAAGTGGTTAGTTCTTGTCCCTCTTCCTCCCCTCTTCTCTTAAAACGTAAGTAGGGGTATGTGTAATTTTAAGTGGAATTCTAAAGTTGGGCTGATTTGTTTTGAGGTTACTTGAGAAGTTAAAGAAGGATCAAGGAAGCAAAAGGGGTTGTACAGTCATTTAAACAATTACGGAGCAAAGGAAAAGAGGTTTGTAAACTATTTAATTATATATGAGTTTGAATATATTTGTGTTCTATATAAGTTATTGAAATGTGTTGATGATGGTATATGATGGTGGTAGTGAGTGTTGCTTTAGATTATTAAACCGTGCATGTGAATAGGATTTTGGGTGAAAATTGTGTTAGAAAGCACTTGACCCTTCTTCGGTTATTAGGATTTGTTGGGACTTTTAGGACTCTAAATGATATGAAACAAGTACCATCTGAAAGCTAAGACATATTACTACAAATGTCTTAGAAATAATCTTGGGCTAAGTTTAGCTCTAAGTGTCCCAAAAGTGGTCTGGAAGTAAAGGTATCTCCTATGGCCGGGTTCAGCGGAGCAGTATAGGTTATTTTGATCATATATGATGATTTAGGTATCCAAACGACATGAGACTTGTTCTATATTAAATCTAACATCCTAAATATAATTTGTTAAGAAGGACACTTTGCGTAAAAATGAGGTTTAGAGGTCGGTTTAGGCGGTTGAAATTTGAAGCGAAAAGCAGTCTTGTGACCAGTCTGTATGAGGAATCTGAAGTGAGCTTCTGTCGCGAGCGCGACCATGGTTGTGAGCGCGACAGAATCTGCTTGACAAGTGTTTTTCTCCTTCTTTTGAACCTTTTGGTTGATAGGAACCCTTGCCTACCTTTACCCTCTTCTAGTTTGTATATTTTAGGATGTTTTCTCTTCCGAAACACACCCGAACTTCATCGGAACTTCATGAGACATATTTATCATATGTTTAGAGTTTGTAAAAGAGTAAATAAATAGATATCACTTAGGAATGTAAGAGACTAAGGTTGTAAATAAGAATAATGACTTAAGTTATTTTAAAGTCTAATGAGTCGAACACCTTTGAATTCGTTCAACATTAACCCGATCTAAATTCTGTTAAGAAATTGGAGGCGAAACTCTTTAAACTGTACTTCGATCTTGTAGAACTACGAGGTTCTGATTCCCAATCCTTTTGAATACGTAAGAAACTTGGGATATCCTTCCAAGTCCGAACCAAAGCATAGAAATTATTCGGATATAAAAGATAATGTATCAGTTAAACTTGGTTACTGCCTTGGTGTTGGTTATAAATAAATGTGATAGGTATGTGTCGATTTATAAGTTTATAGAGCTATTTATGACTCAAGTTTTGAGTAAGATAAGTAAGAGTTTAAAATTTATATGTGGTATTAAGATGAAATTAAGTGATCGTTTTAGGTGTGTCTTAAACTGAAATTGAAAGGAACATTTTGTACCTCAAATGTTTTTATATGGTCGTCCAAATAATTAATGATTCCTAATAGATTGAATAGTTCGAGATTTCTGTATTGGAATGTGATGCGTGGTTCTGTCGCGAGCGCGACAGAGGCCATTTAGTTTTCTGTCGCGATCGTGACTACCATTTAGTTTTCTGTCGTGATCGCGAGTGTGACTCTCCCTTATGTAATAAATGTATGTTACTGCGCTTTTGAACATGAATTTGGACTTGTGATTTACATATGACATAGTGTATAAACTAAGATATGTAATACCATACAAGTTATTGTTGAAATAAATTGTTGAGCATGTATTAAAATTAAAATGTGATCATCATTAAAGGTTATGGATTGATATATTTTATATGAATCATTGTTTTAACTAGTAATAAATTATACGTAGTATAATTATGTGATTCTAATAAGAGTATGTGTTTCAAGAAAAAAAAAGGGGATTAAATTATAGCATGAACATTATTAAAGGAAACAAGTATGTGTTAGCCTGCATTAGTCGGGTCGTGGATAGTTAGGCATGCCTAATAGAGTCAGTGTTGCTGCAGCTAGTGTATGATTTGGACCTTGCTCAGGTCCTCCGACTGGATCTTCGTGATCCCTGTTTACTGAAAAGATAGTGTTGATACCTTCGGGTATCTATGAATTATGAGAATAGTGTTAATACCTTCGGGTATCTATGTGTTACTCGTTATCCACCCCTTTGACTTAGCAGGCATTAAATGAACATGAACATGTGAATCATACAATAAGTTATGAATTGATGAATACATATGTGAATACTGGTGTGAAAGTATGTATTTTGTTATTGCAATCTAAATGCCTTATTGATTGAATAATTACATACTAAGGCATCTGTTAAGTAAGATGTGTGAAATAAGTTTTGGAAACCGAAAGGGATGTGAATAAGTGTACAAAGTAACATGTATAAGATGTGAAAGAGGTGTGTTTTGTATAATTTATTTGTTAACGTTGATATGCGAAGTAAGTGATTATTTTGATGACTTCTTTGTAAGTATCTAATTTGTTATTATTGATATGCTTATAATTTCCATATTATGCTTTCCTTTGAATTCATCTGACGGCCATTCTTAGTGGTTGTCTATATTTATATGTGTTTCCCACTAAGCTTTATGCTTAGCATGGATTTTCTTTAATCCATGTAGGTACTATTGATTGGATCGTCTGAGAGTCTTTCCGCAATAGTCCTAGCCAATGCAACGTTATGAAGAAATTTTAGGATGGGATTTGTTTAGATTTAAGAATGTATGTCAGATTTGTAATTCTAGAAGTATAAGTTTGTAAAAGCACAGCTGGTTATGTAATTAATGCATCTATAGTAAACTTTGAGAAAGTATCCTTTGTAATATGTTTGTGTTATGAATATATGGTTAGCTATAAATCTGTTTTCGTTAATGAAAGAAATTTATTACTCAATTTTCAGCTTAAAAGTTTATAAGATTTGCATGTTTGCGTGTTGGTAATGCCTCGACCGTCGTCGTGAACCATTGGATCGCGGTATGGTTTACTACGTACGGATAAGGGGTGTTACACCACCAATCGGTCGGCCTAAGGATGGCCGTCGCTCATGTGATGTAGGCTGTCCCTGGGCCTTCCTTCTTCATTTTCTTTATTTTCTTCCCTTTTTACTTATTCTTATTTCTCCTTAATTTCCATGATTAATTTTTATAGATTCTTTGTCTTTATTTGTTATTTCATGCCTATTTTATTATTGATTATTGTGCTAACATGATTTCTTATTGTTGTGAGTTTAACCCTTTTTTTGTGGATATGGGGTGTTAAAAATGAAGAACACCGCGATGGTCTGGGGACATTATTCGGGTTTATTTCTTTATCTTATTTCCTTTTGTTTCAATTGCCATGTATAATTTATAGTAAATAATATTTTTATTCCGCTAACATAAAAATTACTAAGTATTTATATTAATTAATTTTGAGTTTTTCTAACAATAAAAGGACCAATGTCCTAGCTTTTCCACCCAAATAAAATGTCACTAGAAAATTATTTTTGTAATCATACATGTGAGGACCAATGTCCTCACCCCAAATTGAATATCTCGTTTTATGCATATTTGTTTATTTTTTTTCATTTATAGTGGGGGTTGTATTTCGCCCCTAGTTTTGCTTTTCATCTTTACGCTGAATTTATCTTGTTTACTGCTCTCCATTACATGATAATCTGTTCTTTAATTAAATGCATTAAATTGTATGAGAAAAGAAATGAAATATTAAATTTAAAACTCAATTATAACTTAATCCAGGTATGAATAAATGGGAAGTCCCAAACCATCTCTGGCCTTAGGCTCAATGAGGTTAGAGGACCATCTCAATGACCTATTGGGGTGGGGTCTCTAAAATATCTCTTGTTACCCAAAATAGACCCAATTTGCATGGTCTTAGGCTCTACGAGATTAGATGATCCTTCCAGTGTTTTATTGGAAGGATGCATCCAAAATATCTCTGGCTTGCCCAAAATGGATGCATATGCATCGTCTTAGGCTTCACGAAATTAGATGATCTTTCCAATGTTCTATTAGAATGTGGCGTCCAAAATATCTAAGAGCACACAAAATAGACGCACATGCGCTGTCTTAGGCTCTGTGAGGCTAGACGACCTTTCCCAATATTTTGTTGGGTAGCGACTCCAAGAAACCTCCTTGTTGCCCTAAAAGCGAGTATTCGGGGCCCCTCGGGGTTCGGTGCGCATCACACTATCTATCTACTTACCTAACTCTTTAATATAAATTTCATACTAATCACTTAAAAATCAATATATTTTGACGAAGAAAGCTACAATTCAATATCATTTGCTAGGTAAGATGCCACTAGGTAAACATTGTAAGCAAAAACAAGTCAAAAAGGGAAAAATTTAGATACAATTCAAAAGTTTGATATTTCAAACAGGGAGGTTTTACACGGTGGTATGATAAAACCTTAGCGCCGTGTAGGACATTCCACATGGTGGTAAAGGAAACCTTACTGTTATGTGGCCTGCCGAGCCAAAACTCCATAGAAAATAGAATGCATTTACACAACAGTATGATAACGACTTACCACCGTGTAAAATGCACAAAAAAAACTCATTAAAACAGAATGACTTTACAACGCAGTATGCCAAACTCTTACCGCCGTGTAAAATCATGGACAAGTAAAAGTCACGCACAAAAATACAATCACATGGCGGTATGACTTTCCTTACCGCCGTGTAGACCAACAAAAACCCAAAAAATTACAGTTAAAAACATACCAAAACCATACCCAAAGTACACCTTACCATCAATTTAACAAATCACTTCCAATTCTCAACTCATACTTCCACTAAGCACATACCTGATTGAATTTACACATTCAATTTTCAGAAATCAAGCATAATTTCACAAATCAAGAAAAAAGCACAAATTCAAACAGTTCCCAAACCTTGAACTCCTAAGCTCTAACATCAAGGGGCTGAACTTCCTCTAACTACTTCTTTGCCCTTGGGATCTCCAAGAGGAACCACTGAATTAAAATTCAACCCCAAACATAGCAATAAATCAAAACCAAACTATACACACTCACACACACATCGAAAGGAAATCAAAGAGGAAAAAGAGCAAAAAGGAGGAGAAGAAGAAGAAGAAGAAGAAGAGCATGAACTTACCAATTTAGCTCTTGATTTGTCAAATCCCACTAAAGAATCACTTGAGGAAGCTTAGGGCAAAAGAGAGAAGAGAAAGGAGAAGAAACGGGGAGAGGGAAGGGGAGAAGGGCAGCTGCTCTCTCTCATTTTCTCTCTCTTGGGTTTTTATACCCCCACTTCTTCCTCTTGCCACATGTCATCTATTCATTGGTGGGTTTTGGGCAAAAATCCTTCTAATTCTTCTTAACTCAAACTACAAAACTAACTCCACTTAAATATGCCCTAAAAACCAAACAATTCATGCAATTAACTCAACAAATAAAAATAATACAAGCCAAATATTTGCACGAAAATGCTCAAAATACTAGGGTGGGAACTAGGGTGTTACAATACTCTCCTCCTTAAAAGAATTTCGTCCTCGAAATTCTCACCTAAATTGAATAACTACGGATACGGAGACCTCATGCTGACTCTGGCTCCCAAGTTGCTTCTTTCACTCCATGATGCTGCCATAAAACCTTAACCAATGGAATTTGCTTATTATGGAGATGTCTTATTTCCCGAGCTAAAATAGATTTTGGTTCCTCATCATAAGAATAATCCGGCTGAACCTCCACTTCTTGAACCAACAGTATAAGCGACGCATATGACCTATACCGTCAAAGCATCGACGCATGAAATACATCGTGTAACTTTGATAACTCCAATGGCAAAGCTAATTTATAGGCAACTGGACCAATCCTTTCTAGAATCTCATAGGGTCCTATAAATAGAGGGCTTAACTTTCATTTCTTACCCAATCGAAGAATCTTACGCCATGGTGACACTTTCAAAAACACCTTGTCTCTAACATTAATCTGAATGTATTTTCGCTTCAAATTAGCATAAGATCTTGGTCTATCTTTGGCAGTTTTCAAATTTTGCTGAACCACTCGAATCTTCTCTTTAGTATCTCTAACAAATTCTAGACCCACAAAAGCATTTTCAGTTAACTCGGTCCAACAGACTGGAGATCTTCACTTTCTTCCATGTAAAGCGTCATATGGTGACATTCCAATGCTCACTTGGTGACTGTTATTATATGCAAATTTCATCAGCGACACATATCTTTCCCAACTGCCTGAAAAGTGCAAAGCATAAAGTATATCTTCCAGAATCTAAATAACCCTCTTAGGTTGCCCGTCTGTCTGACGATGGAAGGCAGTACTGAAGTTCAGTCAAGTACCCAAGCCTACTTGCAATTCCTTCCAAAACTGCGATGTAAACCTTAGATCCCTATCTGATACAATTAATAATGGAATTCCGTGCAATCTGACTACCTCATGAACATAGATCTCTGCTAACCTATCCATTGAATAATCAAGCTGAACCGGTAGAAAGTGAGCCTACTTGGTGAGTCGATCAACTATAACCCAAACCGAATAATGCTTCTTCTAAGTCAACGGCAAACCGGACACAAAATCCATCGTGATATCATCCCATTTCCATTGAGGAATAGGTAAAGGATTGAGCGACCCAGATGGAACTTGGTGCTCAGCCTTTACCTACTGACAGGTCAGACATTTGGAAACAAACTCCACTATATCCCTCTTCATTCCGGGCCACCAATAAAATTGCTGCAAATCCCGATACATCCTTTCACTACCGAGATGCATAGTGAAAACAATAGTGCTCCAACAAAAGCTTTCTTTTCAACTCATCATCATCAGGCACACACAAACGATCTCTGTAACTTAGCATCCCATCCTTAACAAAAAAGTCAATCTATCTCTCATTTGGAGCTACTTGAATCATTTGCCGCAATTTTGGATCATTTCTCTGAGCTTTAAAAATCATCTACTTCAGAAAGGGCCTTGCTCTCAACTAAGAAATCAAAGCTCCTTCCGAATCAAATCTCCACTTACAATGTCGTAATGCTAGAGCCGAAACTGACTTTCGACTCAATACATCTCCAACCTCATTTGCTTTTCCTGGGTGATAGTCCAGAATGCAGTCATAGTCTTTGAATAACTCTAACCACCGCCATTGCCTCAAATTCAACTCTTTCTATGTGAGGAGATACTTCAAACTCTTGTGATACGTGAAAATCCTCCACGTCTCCCCATATAGATAATGACACCATATCTTGAGAGAAAAAACCACAGCAGTTAATTCCAAATCATTCGTCGGATAGCTCTGCTCATGAGGCTTCAGTTGTCGGGGATGCAAAGGCTACTACTTTACCTTGTTGCATCAAAACATAGCCAGGTCCAATACCTGAAGCATCACCATGCATAACATACTCTTTACCCGGAATGGGTTATGTAACACCCTCTCTACACTTATACTATACATATGTATTGCATACGTACTAAACTCCAATAATACAATAGTATATACTTATATCGCAGCTCAAAGATATGGGTAAATTTAATTTTTTTTTAAAAAACTTGCTTAGCCTTATGCATATATAAATCTAAGCTTACATAGTTAAATATTGCTTTATTTAACCAAAATAACCAATTGCAAATATTCTTTTATTTGTCATGTTAAAAGCTTGCCGATTGACTTAAAACTGTTTTATTTACTATTTATTTGCTCAAAATCCGGCAGCATAACGGCTAAAACTTAGCTACCCCAAAACCTGCAATACAAGCAATAACACAGCCCAACTCAAGGGCACAATAATTATAACTTAGTATCCAAAATAATAATATCCATCATTATATCTACCTATACCAATAATATAGAGTATTCACATACATGCCATTACAAGACTAAAATCCAAAAAGATACATGTACATGATTCTAAAATCCCACCAGAACATGTCTATATAAAAAAAAAATCATCACTTGGCTTGCTTGCAAAAGTGAGGCATACTTACTCCAAAACATCACTTATCAACCTACAAGTAGTCATAAAACACTACATGCTGAGCTTAAATACGCTCAATGTTGGTTACAATTCTAAAAATTTTCATTAAACAATTTATGCGTACAAGTAATAAAATATTCATATAAATCATAATAACATATATTACAATATAATATCTCATTTAGACATTTAAACATAAAGTATAATATAAGTCATACCATAAGTTAACCTACAATGTAACCCATCAAAAATCCTAATTAGAGACAAATTACAGTCTATTCCTTAAGCTACACTTATTTTCGTATTGTCATTCAAATGCATGTATTTACAAAAATGTTACTAATAAGCATCATAGTACCTGAATTCATTACTTAGCATGCAATTACAATTTAGTCCTCCTAAAGGATATAAATAATACTAAAATAGTATTTAATCCATAAATCACTACAATTAACATATTAAATCAAATATTAACAATCAATCACTTTTGTCACTTTTATTCAATTATACATAAAAACATAATAATATAAATATTTACAATATTTTTGCTCATTATAAGAATTTGATCATGATGTTCCATATATCAATTCACATTACTTATAAATTAAATCATAAGTCAAATTATAACATAATCAATAAATAAATCTCTTTAGAGGCAAATTGCAACATAGTCAATCAATTAATTATATTAAAAATATATTACCATCAAGATGCCAAAATTTCTTTTAATTACAAATTTACCATTAACTAACAATATAACCACCTAATTTCATTAAATGACATGCAACAAACACATTAGACTTCCAATAAGCACATTTAATGCACAAATACATTTAAATCCAATTAATATAAAATAATCCAAAGATTAACTATATAATCATTCATTACAATCACGTATGCCAATTAAAACATTTCTCTCACTTTAATCATTTTAAGCTCATTTCTACCATTATGCCCCTGTATAAAACTGGCAGAAATGTATGCACTGGATAAACGAGACGTGAACACCAAAGGCTCACAAACATACCAGAGGAACCCTAAAAGATTAGCCCTGTCTTAAAATACATTTCAAAACATTTTATTTGACTTTTAAACATTTCGATACAATGAGGCAGGACTGTCATTGGCCTACAATAAGTGAGACGTCATGTTCACACCCACAGTTTTATGTCCCTATGGCTAGCCAACATATTCTGAACTAGACTTGACTACCAGATTACTACATAGGGTGTCAGAATTTCATTTTTCACATCTTTAAGTTACCATACATACTTTTCATGGAATTTCATCATATTGTTCCCTTCTTTTTCCATCCAAATCATGGATTATACATTCCATTTCCAATCATTTTCCATTTCATGAAATAAAATCCATTAAATCATCATAATACACATGGATACATACATGTAACCTATTCGGCCATGACATCAATTTTCCATCATTAATTCTTTTCATCACCTTTAACATTTGTTTAGGTGATTTACACGTCACATAACATAGCCATGCCATAATTTCATATCAAAACAAATTAAAATCATGTCTTTCACATACCTATACTATTCAGCCTATGTAATCAACATCCGTTGTTATTATTTTCCTGTCTCTTACACATCTAATTACTTATATCTCGTGTTAAATATCATGTATACATCATTAAAAAGGCATAAAATCATCACATACCATGGAAACACATGAATGGTAACATCATATCATCATTACCCATGTTCTAACTTTTCATTTTAATCATCTAAATCATCATTACCCATGTTTTATCTTTTTATTTTAAGTCGAGTAAATTCTACAATTTCCATAAAAGCATAATTCACCAAAAATTATTCAATTTAACTGGAATAAATTTTCATTTAACTAATTATCCAATTTTTAGTATCCAATATACTAAAATCTCACCTTAATATCAATTATGTCAAAATGTACATAATACATTATTTCATTATAAAATTCTTAAATAAATTCAAACAAAACCAATTAAATCAAAATATGCTTAAAATTATATCTATAAACATATAATGGCTTATAACTCACAAATAACCACATTATTCATCAAGACAATTAAAAATTCAATTTCATCAATTTACAAAATTTTTCTTCAAAATTTATTTTCCAACATCTAAACATCTATTAAATTAGATTATCACTTAATTAGCAATTATACACATTCAACTATAAGTAAAATACCAATTGAGGTTCAGGTTTGATTAGGAAAGAAATTGCACACTTTAATTAAAACATGGTTTAGGGAAAAACAGACCCTTAATCTTAACTTGCATCACTAAAACCAATATGAGAACACCGTTTTTAGAAAAATGATCCTTTTAAAAATTTATCCTCAAGACCTTAACATTCTACTGGAAAAATATCAAGTCATTTAGACCTACAATCAAGGAGTTATGGCCTAAGAAGCTCCTATTGCTCCATTGACCCGCATAAAGAAAAATGCTACTATTTTGGGTATTTTTGAGGACTTTAAAGGAAGCATTACGCTATGGCTATTTCTATAACATTTATAGGCACAGAAGTTACAATTCTAACCCAATTAGAATCATTCAATTTGGAGTTGAAAAACTCGAATTATAATCAAAAAAGTCCACGGAGGTCAATCTGAACTTCTGGGCAGAATTTTTCTCTTTAAATTTAATTATTCAAATACTCAATTTAAACACCCTTAAGTAGGTTTCTACCATCAATTTTAATTATTCATGCACAATTCATCAAATACCCCAATTTTCATTACCCTAAATTTAAATAAATTCAATGAAAATCTAAAGAATTAATAACCACATACCTTTAGACACTTTCTCCTCTATTAAACCTCATTTCTTTTCACCTTAGCTCAAGAAGAACCTTCACTTTCCTCAACCAACCTCCATGGCTAAATTCTTCAAGAGCAAAACCCAAGAAAAATGTGCCTCAATAATCCAATTAAACCATATAATCCAACTAATAACAACCTAATCTAACAATTAGAACAATTGGAACCAATTAAATCCATCAATTTAAAATTTACCTTCAAGATGCCCAAATCCTATAATATTTTGATTTCTCACAAATCTTCACCAAATTTAGAAATTAATGGCTGAAATCATCATCTTAGGGAGCTTAAAACATTAACTAAACTTGGATTGAAGGAAGATGGAAGAAATTGGAAGAAATCAAAGGGAAAAAGAAAAAAAAAAAAGTCACATTTTTGAGAGAGAAGAGAGAGGAACGCGAGGCTACAGAATTTTGGGTTCAAGAACAGAATTTTGGGCTTTTATACTAAGGTTTTGGGTTGGTTTAAGGTTCAACCAAATTGAACCAATCAATCCAAGACTCAAACCACTTTTATGACCCAATTTGCAAACAAAAATTAATTTTCTCTCTTTTCAAGCTCAAATTCTCCCAAAATTAATTTCATAATTCATAATAAATATAAATTAGGTTATATTTAAAATTTCAGCTCAATCGGAGTCCGTTTTAGGTTCGGTTCGCTCAAATCAGTTGGATTAGTAAATTTTTAATGTCCTACAAAAATTCTCTTTTTACAACCAAAAATTCTTACATATCATCTATAGCCAATCTGGAAATTTTCATCAATTTTGGATATGAATTGCTATTTTTAAAGTCTCGGTCAACTGAGTACTATTTAAAAAGAAATCATTTCTTTTGTTTTTACCACCAAAGCTTAATTCCTCATAAAAATGACTCCATAACACTTAAAATATATTCATTTGACTCCATGAATATTTTTGGCTCAATCGGAGACTATTTTTCGGTCTAGTAATAATTTATCTGTCCGGTAGCTAAATTTTCAAAGTCATAAAAACTCTAATTTCTCAACATCATTACATTCTAGTTGTTAATACGAGTGTGACCATATTTTTAGAATCTTTTTCTGAGGTCCGTAGCACAAGTTATGCTCCGGTCAAATTTCGGGTCAAAATCCATCAATTCGGGCAAATTTCGCCCTCAGACGCTCGTCGGAAGCCTCCACTGACGGCATGGCCGTCCCTCCACTGATTGTAAGGCCTTCCCTTACCCCATGGATCCCCGTCTGTCACCACAGACGGCCGTCTGTCTCGGCTGACGCCCGATCGCTCATTTTTTTTACTGTTTTGGCCATTCCGGACTCGTTTCACCTCCGATGGACCTGAAATTTATGCCTACGGACTCGTATTGATGAGATCTATATAATGGTCCAATAAAATATTTTTCAATTCCGGGAAGTAGTATTCACCCCGAAAGCACTATTTACTCTTGAAAAATACTATTTATGACTAACCGGGTATTGGGGCTATTACAGGTTGAGTCAGTATAGGAGCTTCAATCAATAAACTCTTAACTTGGTCAAAACTTGCTTGACATTGGTAGGACCAAACAAATTTCACCCCTTTCCGAAGAAGTCTTGTCATTGGTGCAGTAATAATTGAAAACCCTTTTACAAGCCGCCTATAATAACTGGCTAAACCCAAAAAACTACTTACCTCTGGCACATTCTTCGAAGAGTGACAATTCACAATAGCCTCTACTTTTGATGGATCCACCCGAATACCTTCCGAAGATACAATGTGGCCTAACAAGGACACCTCCTTGAGCCAAAAATCACACTTACTTAACTTTTTAAACAAATGGTGATCTATCAAAACTTGAAGCACAATCCGAAGATGCTCTTCATGTTCTTGCTCATTCTTTGAGTAAACCAAGATGTCGTCAATGAACACAACAACAAAATGGTCGATATATGGCCTAAACACCTGGTTCATCAAATCCATAAAAGCCGCTGGTGTATTAGTCAACCCAAATGTCATTAATAAAAACTCATAATGGCTATATCGCATCCGAAAAGCAGTCTTCGCCACATCTGAATCCTTAACCCGAAGTTAATAATAACCGGACCGCAAGTCAATCTTAGAAAATACTCCAGCACCTCTCAATTGATCAAAAAGGTCCTAGATCCTAGGCAATGGATACTTGTTCTTCATAGTGACCTTATTAATCTGACGATAATCAATGCGCATCCTTAATGTCCCATCCTTTTTCTTGACAAACAAAACTGGAGCACCCCACGGAGATACACTGGGTCTGATAAAACCTTTATCTAATACCTCCTGTAATTGAGTCTTAAGCTCTCTCAATTCTACAAGAGCCATTCGATAAGCTACTTTAGAAATAGGAGCAGTACCCGGCATAATCTCTATGGATAGCTCTACCTCTCTCTATGGAGGTAAACCAGGCAATTCTTCTTGAAACACATCTTCAAACTCTCTAACCACAGAAATATCCTGAATTCTAACTTGACTACGCCTAGAATCCAGCACTACAGCAAAAAATGCCTCACATCTCTTCCTCATATAACGCTTAGCCTGCATAGCTGAAATAACATTACCCATAGAACCATAACCCAAGCCTCTCACAACAACAAAAGAATGATCTTCATTCCGAAGTACCATAGTCTTTTTATGGCAATCTGCAATAGCCCGATGCTTACGCAGCCAATCCATTCCCAAAATTAGATCAAACTCACGAAAAGACAAATCAATCAGATCAACTGGAAATTCTAAACCTTGAACTATAAGGGGACAATTTCTATACACCCTACTCACATTGACACTATACCCTAAAGGACTGGTCACACAAATCTCATAATCTAACTGATTAATATCAGGCAACTTAGCATGCAAACTATCGGAAAAGAAATATGAGTGTGTGGACCCAGGGTCTATTAGAGCATAGGACTCAGTGTCATAGAGTAGGAACTTACCTACAATCACTTATAGTGCATCTTGGTCTTCCCGAGCTCTCATGATATAGGCTCTTGCTTGCGCCATCTAGGGATGGTCCACTGACTCAAATGGAGCTCCCTTTCTAGGCCGACTACCACGACCTCTTCCTCTACCTCTAACCCGGCTACCTTGAGCGGCATTCGACCCAGCTCTACTGGCCTCTTACTGATCTTAGGTGCTCTCATTTAACTTAGGGAAATTAGCCAGAAAATGGTTCGTACTTTCGCATATGAAATAACCTCCAGTCAGCCAATGGCACTCGCCCTTATGGCACTTACTACGGTAAGAACACTCAGGTACCACTTCACTCCTAGTATTCGAACCACCTCTACCAGATGTATTCAAAGATCTTTGCCTTCTACCCCTCGTAGCAGGACTAGTGGAGGACTCATCCGGAGAATTCACATTAGGATTCCTTGATCTCTTACCCGAGGATGAACCTTTATGAGGGGGATTCCATCTCTGAGCTCTCCCTCTCAAAATAGTCTAAGAGCTTTCCGCTCGCAGACCTGCTTGCACAATCTGATAATAACTGACTTTAGAAGCACTCATCAGAGATGTCAACATAGCTCTCTAAGACTCATTCAGGCCGACTTCAAAAGTGCTGACAGTGGAAATCTTCGACGAGAATATCCGGTGCAGCGTACTTACTGAGTCTATTAAACTCCTTCTCATACTCAGCCACAGACAAAGTTCTCTACTTTAAACTTAGAAACTACGCCCATCGTGCCTCCTTATACTCTTTAGTCACATACTTTCTATTAGATCCCCGCTTAAAGAATTCCCATGTAACTGGGTCGGGCAACTGAGGATGTCTGCGGACTAACTTCCACTAGTCATAGGCAAAACCCTGTAGGAGCGAGACTACATACTACATTTACCTATCTAGAGGACAACAGATCTCTTTCGAAACCCTTGCTACCTTCTCTATCCATTTCTCTGCCAACTCAGACTCATCCAAAGTCGTCCCATAGAAATCTTCTGCCCCAGACTTCCTCATACTATTTATAGGGGCTCTCGATGCGGTCACCCTTTCTAAGACCCTAGCAATGTCCTGAGATATCTTTAACATAGCCTCGAAAGGCATGGCTGGTGCCTCAAGTTGCACCCTAACTGGCTGGGTAGGACAAGACACAGATGGATCTTGCTCTTGGGGTTTCGCACTTTCTGCTGACCCCTCGAGGGACCCACGTGTAGACTCCATCTACTATAAAACATAAAGACACTGACATTAGGCCAGCACAGTCCTAAGCACCTCTATATCCTATGGTCATCCAGAAATGCCTAAACCTAGGCTTTGATACCAAAAATTATAACACCCCCTACCTATGCCTAAGGGAGCTCACCCGCAAGGGGGAGTGAGACCCCGTATAGATAAGGGTGTCACCCAAGCAAACCATAACATGCATAAACTTAACTAAATAAATAGAATAAACTAAAAACAATATACATCAGAAGGAAATAGCTCAAAACCTTCATCAAAATCTCAAATCTCATTCATGTATATATAAACTGAATATTCATCATAAAAGATTTGAAAGTACAAAAAAAAAATTGTCTTACAAAATTACAAAATAAGCAGCTGAAGGATTACAATACTGAAAGAAATTATAAGATCATACAAAAAGGTACAATATACAAAACTTAGGTCTCTTTAAAAAGCTCTCCTACTGTGTTGGACTAGACTGCAGCTGACTTGCCAAAAACTCCACAGCATTTACACCTGCACGGATAGAACACCTGTGCTAACCAGTAACACTTAGTGGGGAAACAAAAGATGAACGACCATTCACAATGGCCATAAAAGCATATCACATGCATATGTTGTAACACCCCCTACCCATACGTAGGCATACCCATCCTCCAGGAGTGAGAAGCCGTATGAGCTAGGTGTGTCACCAAGCATATAAAGATACAAAGCATACATTCATACATAATAACCATACATCATTACGAGAAAATTAAAACCTTCATAAGCATCAGAATTATCCATCGTTACAATAGCAAAATTCGTTACAAAAATGTTCTGATCAAAAGTCAGAATAAGATAATTGCATAACCCAAAAGTATATAAATGCGGAAGATTTACAAAATAATGGTATAAAGAGAGTTCCGATACAAAAGAAGCAATATGCTATCAAAAATAAAGCCCTAACACTAATCCCTCTGTGTTGGCTTGACTGTGATGACTCTCCCAAAAGAACACCATCCTCCGCACCTGCACGAATAAAACACCGTGCTAAGCGATAAACGCTTAGTGGGGAACACACAACAAAAGAGTGGACGACCATTCACAATGGTCGCCAATGCCATACACATACAATATGACAAATACAGATAATGATATCAGTTATATAATCATACTTGCATAATAAAGACATGCATTCAGAAGTTAACATCGACATTCATTTACACTTTAGTTGATTTCTCATACTTATCATTATACGCATCCGAATACCATATTCTTGAAATCATATCAAAGCGGAACAACACAAAAAGAGCACCTGCTGACTCACAATAGTGGATAACGAGTATACGGACAGTACCTTATAGGTACAAATCGAATACTGACAGTACCTTAAGGGTACGAATCGAAAACCATTCCATTTTATCAATTACAAAACATTTTACTGAGGGGACCTTAAACAGGATCCAAATACTGAGGGGGGTTCGCGAGGAACCAAACGGAGACCTGATCGGGGTCCAAACGGAACTGAGGCTGCAGCTACAGACTCTATTAGGCATGCCTAACTATCCACTAGATTGACTCTCGCAGGTCATGTATAATACAAATCATATTTCAAAGTACAGCATACAATTCATCTAAAGAATCATGGTATCACTCATACAAAAGCATATAAAAGCATGACATGTATCATACAGTAGTATAAGTCCATTCAAAAGAGATACAAAATTCATTTTGAGTTAAAACCGGGCAATTTCAAAAAATAGGCTGAACAGAGGTGACCAATCGCACAAGGTTGGCCGGTCACGAGTCGTGACTGGCAATCACGACTTGTTACTGGTCTCTTGGTCGGTCACAAGTTGTGACTGGCAATCACAACTCTTGACTGGCCTCTTGGCTAGTCATGAGTCGTGACTGGCAATCACAACTCGTGACTGGCCTCTTGGCTGGTCATGAGTCGTGACTGGCAATCATGACTCGTGACTGGTCTCTCCCTAAACAGCCGATCGAGGAGGAAAAACTAGGGGTCACGAGTGCCGAGATCCACTCTCCCGATCGGAACTTCCCATCTTTTGATCGATAGCCGAGTGTGATGCACTCAAGGCATTTCCAATAGGAAGATGGTAGGCTGATCGAGACTTAGACTGACTGATTTTCTGCATTCAAAACCACAGAAACTCTGTAGGAATCCTTAGTTCCTAAACTTGCCCAGAACGTTGAAAAACATTTCTTCAAAAATCACTTACCTCAGATTGCTACTTCCTCGCCACCAGCAATGCACATATAAAACTTTTAACACCCTTAACACAATTAGATCGCATTTGAACAAAAGCAAATTCCAATCACAGCAACCCAGAAAGTCACAGTAAACCCAAAACACACTAATCCGTTCTTTTGGTTTAAAACATAAATCAACTAAAATGCATTACATTACTTCCAGCATCACAACGATCATCAAATTACCACAAATTATTCAACCACAACATAAACACAAAAATGCAAAAATTCCAAAACCTGTAATCCTAGATTCAGTCACTTTGTTCCACTACTTCCAGCTTTCTCTTTGCCTTTTGGGTCACGGGAAGACTCAGCTGACAGCCGACACACCAAGAACACACAAACAAAACCCCTAAATCAAAACCCAATCTAGAAATGCAAAGAAGAAAATAAATAGTGTGAAGAAGATGATAAAAATGTGGAAAACTTTACCTAGCGGAGGTTGAGGAGTTATCAAATTCCACCACAAATCACTTGAATCAAATAACAGGACACAAATGGGAAGGTAAAAGAGGAAGAAGGAGTAATGAAGAAGAGAAAACGGGGTGAGACGCAGTAGGAGTGGCTGCCCTTCTTTCTCTTTCTTTTTACACCCATTTCCAAAAACCCTAGCCACATGTCATCCTAAGATTGGTGCAACTTGACCACTCACACTCAACAAGCATACACTACTCACACATAATGCACTCTCAACTTAAAACACCCTACTAATGTGTGAGTAAAGCACACAACCCTAACTCCACTACTCACACCCTACAATGGTACACTCATGCACACCCAAACTTAACCCAACTAATTCACACCCTAATAACATACATGCATCCACATGCTAATAAAACCATTAAAACATGCATTTTTACCAAAATTCCCTTATGACATGCCCAAAACACACAATGCATGCACACACACAAATAGGCTCATACTATTAGGGGGCAAAAGGGGTGTGATAACTTTCCCCTACTATCAAGAATTTCGTCCTCAAAATTCTCACCTGAATTGAACAAATGCGAATACTGAGCTCTCATTGACTCTTCTGGTTCCCAAGTCGCTTCCTCGACTCCATGATGGTTCCATAACACTTTAACCTACGAAATCTACTTACTCCTTAGCTGTCTCACTTCTCTAGCTAGAATAGCTCTCGGTTCCTCATCATAAGAAAAATTCGGTTGCACTTGCACATCCTGAACCGACAGGACATGCAACGGATCTGACCTGTACCGACGAAGCATCGAAATGTGGAAGACATCGTGCAACTTCGCCAACTCTATCGGTAAAGCCAATCTTTAGGCTACCGGACCAACCTTAGCCAAAATCTCATAAGGACCAATGAAGCGAGGACTAAGTTTGCCTTTCTTACCAAATTGAAGCACTTTCCTCCAAGGCGAAACTTTAAGGAAAACCTTGTCCCCGACCTCAAACTGCACATCTTTCCTCTTCAAGTTGGCATAAGACTTTTGTCGATCCTTAGCCGATTTCAAATTCCGCTGCACAACTCTGATCTTCTCCTCAGTATCCCTAACCAACTCTGGTCCAATCACTGAACTCTTGGATAGCTCGGTCCAACAAATCGGAGTCCTACATGCCGACCATATAAAGCTTCATACGGTGCCATACCGATGCTCGACTGATAGCTATTGTTGTAGGCAAACTCCATAAGCAACACATATCTATCCCAACTACCTGGAAAATCCAAAGCACATGCCCTCAACATATCCTCCAAAATCTAAATGACCCATTCTGACTGACCATCAGTCTGAGGATGGAATGCCATACTGAAGTTTAACTTGGTACCCAAAGATCTCTGCAACTCTTTCCAAACCTTCGAAGTGAACCTTGGGTCCCGATCTGATACTATGGATAATGGCACTCCATGCAACAGAACTATCTCATCCGCATAGATACTGGCCAACCTATCCATCGGATAGTCCACTCTCACTAGCAAGAAGTGAGCCGACTTCGTAAGCCGATCCACTGTCACCCAAACTGAGTTATGCTTCCTCTGAGTCAAAGGCAAACCAGATGCAAAGTCCATGGCTATATCATCCCACTTCCACTCGGGAATGGATAAAGGCATAAGCAATTCCAAAGGAACTTGATGCTCGGCCTTTACCTGCTAACATGTCAAGCACTTAGACAGAAAATCCACAATATCCCTCTTCATACCGGACCACCAATAAAATTGCTTCATGTCCCAATACATCTTTTCATTGCCAGGATGCATAGTAAAAACCGTACTATGCGCCTCACTCATAAGCTGTTTCCTCAACTCCTCATCCTCAGGCACACACAAGCGGTTTTTATACATCAACACTCCATCCAGAACTGAGAAATCTGACTGCTTGCCCGATCTAACCTCTTGCACAATTCGCTGTAGCCTCTCATAATCCCTCTGAGCATCCACAATCCTCTGTCTCAAGGTAGGCTTTACTCTCAACTGAGCAATCAAAGCTCCATCTGAATCAAACCTCCATCTCAACCATCTCAGGAACAAAGCTGAAATCGACTTCCGACTGAAAGCATCAGCGACTACATTGGCCTTACCCGAATGGTAA
The DNA here is from genome assembly GCA_947683425.1 of Excoecaria cochinchinensis. Lineage (NCBI taxonomy): Eukaryota > Viridiplantae > Streptophyta > Magnoliopsida > Malpighiales > Euphorbiaceae > Excoecaria > Excoecaria cochinchinensis. Next base: position 27,381,107 of record CANTUQ010000004.1, read on the forward strand.
TCCACTATGCAATCATAGTCCTTAAACAACTTAAGCCAACGATGCTGTCTCATGTTCAACTCCTTCTGCGTGAGGAAGTACTTCAAACTCTTATGGTCCGTAAAGATCCTACACTTTTCCCCATACAGATAATGGCGCCAAATCTTCAGAGCAAAGATAACAGCTGCTAACTCCAAATCGTGTGTCGGATAGTTCCTCTCATGTGGCTTCAACTGTCGAGAAGCATAAGCCACAACCCTACCTTCTTGCATCAAAACACAGCCGAGAACCACACCCGAAGCATCACTATACATGACAAACTCTTTACCCGAGATGGGTTGAGTAAGTATAGGAGCCTCGACTAGCAACTTCTTCAACCGCTCAAAATAATCCTGACACTTATCCGACCACTCAAATCTTACTCCTTTCCTTAACAACCTTGTCATCGGAGCAGCAATAACTGAAAAGCCCTTAACAAACCGACGGTAGTATCCCGCCAAACCAAGGAAACTCCTCACTTCCTGAACATTCTTAGGCACTTTCCAATCAACTATCGCCTCAATCTTGGCCGGATCAACTCAAATACCCCTGGCTGAAACAACATGACCTAAAAACGACACTTTTCGAAGCTAAAAATCGCACTTACTAAGCTTGGCAAACAATTGATGCTCCCTCAAAACTTGCAGCACTAACCAAAGATGTTCCTCATGCTCACTCTCATTCTTGGAATACACCAGGATGTCATCTATAAACACCACTACAAACAGATCTAAGTATGGCCTAAACACTCTGTTCATCAAATCCATGAATGCCGCTGGAGCATTGGTCAAACCAAACAGCATCACAAGGAACTCATAGTGGCCATACCGAGTCCGGAATGCAGTCTTAACCACATCCTCATCTTTAACTCGCAACTGATAGTAACCTGACCGGAGATCAATCTTTGAAAAGACACCCGTACCTCGAAGGTGATCAAACAAATCCTCAATCCTAAGCAAAGGATACTTGTTCTTCACTGTGACCTTGTTAATTTGCCTATAATCAATACACATCCTCAGAGAACCATCCTTCATCTTAACAAACAAAATCGGAGCTCCCCATGGAGATATGCTGGGTCTAATAAACTCCTTATCCAATAGCTCTTGTAGTTGAGTTTTGAGTTCTCTCAACTCTACAGGAGCCATCCGATAAGGTGCTTTCGATATGGGAGTGGTACCCGGCATAATCTCTATGGACAACTCAACTTCTCTCTCAGGAGGCAAACCCGGCAATTCACTCGGAAACACATCACTAAACTCCCGCACAACCGGGATGTCCTCAATCTTAACTTGATCCCTCTTGGAATCCAACACCATTGATAGAAAAGCCTCACAACCCTTCCTAATGAACCTCTTAGCTTGCATAGCTGAAATTACATTATTCAAAGAACTAGCACCCAAACCTTTCACAATCAAAAAAGACCGATCTCTATCTCGAAGCACCACCGTCTTCTTATGGAAATCAACTACAGCCTGGTACTTATCCAACCAGTCTATACCCAGAATCAGATCAAACTCTCTGAAAGGCAACTCAATCAAATCCGCTGGAAACACAACTGCCTCAACCAACAGGGGACAATTCCTATAGACTCTACTCACACTGACACTATGCCCTAATGGACTGGTCACACATATCTCATAATCTAGCTGATCTACCATATGCAACTTATCAACAATCTTATCCGTGCACAAGTATGAGTGTGTGGAACCAGGGTCAATTAGAGCATACAATTCAGTGTCATGGAGTAGGAACTTACCAGCAATAACATCAGGCGCATCTTGCTCCTCTCTGGCTCTCATAGCATAGGCTCTAGCTGCGACTGGCAACTGATGCTCAACAGACTCTGATGCAGCTCCCTCTCTAGGTTAACCTCCTCGACCTCTACCTCGGCCTCTACCGTGAGTAGCCTGCATGGCATTAGAACCAACCCCGCTGACCTCTCTCTGGGAACCCAAATCCTCATTTGACCTCGGACAACTAACCAAAAGAAGCTCAGTGCTCCCACACCTGAAGCACCCACCGGTGAGCCACCTACACTCACCCCGATGAGCCTTACTGCAATGTGAACATATGGGAATAGGCTCAGATATACCACCTCTACTAGAACCAGATACCACTACAGAACCCTGTCTTCTACCTCTAGTGGCCAGACCAGATAATGACTCATCCTGTGGGTTCCTAGATCTCTTGCCTGAGGATGATGATGATGAACCACCACGAGAAGGATTCCTCCTCTCAACCCTCTCTCTCAACACAGACTCTGATCTCTCGGCTCTAACAGCAGCTTCCACAATCTGATAATAATTCACCCGTGGAGTGCTCATCAAGGAAATCAACATAGCCCTTAAGGACTCATTCAATCTTGCCTCAAAATGATGGCATCTGAACTCATCAGTCATAATCCCCTCTGGAGCATACCGAGACAACCGGTTAAACTCCTTCTCAAACTCTGAGACCGACATAGCTCTCTATTTCAAGCTCAAAAACTGTGCCAATCTAGCATCCTTATAAGTCTGAGTTATATACTTCTTCGTGAACTCTCTCTCCAGGAAATCCCAAGTCATCGGATCGGGTAGCTGTGGATGTCTACAAACTAACTCCCACAATTCAAAAGCTGACCCTTGTAGCAAAGCCACTGCACACTCTGCCTACTGGTCAGGAGGACACCGAATCTCTCTTAATGTACGCTTTACCTTATCTAACCATTTCTCAGCCAGCTCTGACTCATCTAAACCCGTGCCATAGAAGTCTTCAACACCAGCCCTTCTCAAGCTCTCTATAGGGGCTCTGGGAGCAGTCACTCTCTCCAAGACCCTGGCCAAGTCCTGTGATAGCTTGAACATAGCCTCAAAAGGCATGGCAGTAGCCTCGGGCTGGACCCTAGCATATTAAGCCGACACAGAAATTGAAGGATCTACGGCTTGAGGGTTCACACTCTCGGCAGACTCCTTAAGTGATCCACGAACAGAGTTAGAAGCCATCTAAAACAATAAGGAGATAACCGCATCAGCCAACACAGATCTAGACATATACACATCTATGGACCTCAACACATCAACAACACCCAAAAATGCCTAAACCTAGGCTATGATACCAAAAACTGTAACACCCCCTACCTATACGTAGGCATACCCATCCTCCAGGAGTGAGAAGCCGTATGAGCTGGGTGTGTCACCAAGCATATAAAGATACAAAGCATACATTCATACATAATAACCATACATCATTACGGGAAAATTGAAACCTTCATAAGCATCAGAATAATCCATCATTACAATAGCAAAATTCATTACAAAAATGTTCTGATCAAAAGTAGATAATTACATAACCCAAAAGTATATAAATGCGAAAGCTTTACAAAATAATGGTATAAAGAGAGTTCCGATACAAAAGAAGCAATATGCTATCAAAAATAAAGCCCTAACACTAATCACTCTGTGTTGGCTTGACTGCGATGACTCTCCCAAAAGAACACCATCCTCCACACCTGCACGGATAAAACACCGTGCTAAGCGATAAACGCTTAGTGGGGAACACACAACAAAAGAGTGGACGGCCATTCACAATGGTCGCCAATGCCATACACATACAATATGACAAATGTGGATAATGATATCATCTATATAATCATAGTTGCATAATAAAGACATGCATTCAGAAGTTCACATCCACATTCATTTACACTTTAGTTGATTTCTCATACTTATCATTATACGCATCCGAACACCGTATTCTTGAAATCGTATCAAAGCGGAACAACACAAAAAGAGCACCTGCTAACTCACAATAGTGGATAACGAGTATACGGATAGTACCTTACGGGTACGAATCGAATACTGGCAGTACCTTACGGGTACGAATCGAAAACCATTTCATTTTATCAATTACAAAACACTTTACTGAGGGGACCTTAAACAAGATCCAAATACTGAGGGTGGTTCGCGAGGAACTAAACGGGGACCTGATCGGGGTCCAAACGGAACTGAGGCTGCAGCTAAAGACTCTATTAGGCATGCTTAACTATCCACTAGATTGACTCTCGCAGGTCATGTATAATACAAATCATATTTCAAAGTACAACATACAATTCATTTGAATAATCATGGTATCACTCATATAAAAGCATATAAAAGCATGACATGTATTATACAGTAGTATAAGTCCATTCAGAAGAGATACAAAATTCATTTTTAGTTAAAACTGGGCAATTTCAGAAAATAAGCCGAACAGAGGTGACCAATCGTACAAGGTTGGCTGGTCACAAGTTGTGACTAGCAATCACGACTCGTGACTGGTCTTTTGGTCAGTCACGAGTTATGACTGGCAATCACAACTCGTGACTGGCCTCTTGGCTGGTCACGTGTCACACTCCGTTTGCCCCCTAGTAGTATGAGCCCGTCTGTGTGAACATGCATTTGTATGTGTTCGGCATATCATAAGGGTATTTTGGGAAAAATGCATGTTTTTAAGGGTTTTGTTAGCATGTGGATGTATGTTTGGCATTAGAGTGTGAATTAGTTGGGAAATGTTTGTGTGTGCATATGAGCATATCATTGTAGGGTGTGCATTAGTTGGGAGTGCATTGGGTGTGTGTAGTGCATGCTTATTGGGTGTGAGTGGTTAATTTCCACCAATAGGAAAATAACACATGGCTAGGGCAAAGAAAAGAAAAAGAAAAAGAAAGAAAAGGGAAAATAATACAGATTTTGTTCTTCTTCACGTTTTCCCCTTTCCTCATTTTCTTCTTTTTCCTTTTCTTTTCTCCAAGAACCCTAGTGTGGATTCAAGTCTTGTTGGTGGAAGATTAATCATCTTCTTGCATTCTTTTGGTAAGTTATTGTATTCTTCATCTTGTTTTTCCATTTGTTCATCTTCTTCTTCTTAATTTTTGGGTTTACATTTATTTAGGGTTTGCTTTGTTTTGTGTGTTCCTTGGTTGTGATGTTAGTTGAGTCTCCCCGTGACCCTAAGGGCAAGGAGAAGGTGGGTTGCAGTGCATTTAAGTGATTAAGAGCCAAAAATTTTAGGTTTGGGACTTGTCTTTATTTTGGGTGTGTTTATTGATTTAAGATGGCATGTTTCTTTTTGGAAAATTGCATGATGTGGTACAATAAGGTGTGTGTGTGTGTGTTGATATGGTTGAGATTTGCTGATTTAAGTGTTGGAAATTGTGAATTTGAGTGTATGATGATTTAGTTATGCATGGGTAAGTTTTGTTAATTTTGAATTATGAATATTAGATTAATTAGCCGATTATGTATGTTTTCGCTTGATTGGCATTGTATCTCAGGTTGGAAAGGTAAATTTGAGGTGGATGTTATGGTTTAAATGTGTGAATTGTGATTTGTGTGGTTTTGGGTTCGGAAATTGGAGTGACTTCTGCGATTTCTGGAATTTTCAGAAGTCACACGGCGGTAAGGAATTGACTCACCGCCGTGTGGATCGGGGAAATTCCTCAGAAATTGCAAGGCTGAGTTTTTACACGGCAGTGAGGATACACCCATACCGCCATGTAAAACGCTACTGCCCATTTATGATTTTGAGCTATGAGTTTCACACGGCGGTATGGGTTCCCCTTACAGCCGTGTAAAACGCCTTTGTTGGAGCAGTGTAAATGCCTTCGTCCAGCTATGTTGGACATGTTACACGGCCGTATGGGATATCCCATACCCCTGTTTAAACTGTCTTACACGGCGGTATGGATTGACCATACCGCCGTGTAAAACGCTTCTGTCCTTATGCAGATTTTGGACTTCTTTCCTTTTCACTCCTTTGTCCACTTGTGTTTGTTTTAATTATTTATTAGTGTTATTTTATCTCTTCAGCATCATTTAATTGTGTGTTTTGCTATGCTAAAGTAGTATGTGTTATATGTAATAGTATAGTGAGTTATGCTCAAGTATGAACTCTTTATGTGATGAATATTTAAATGTAAATTATGTTATGCATGACCTGCTAGAGTCAAGTAATTGGATAGTTAGGCATGCCTAATAGAGTCTTTTAGCTGCAACCCTCAGTTCAGTTCGGATCCCGATTAGGTCCCCGTTAGGTTCCTCGTGAACCCCTCAGTATTTGGATCTTGTTTAAGGTCCCCTCCGTAAAAATATTGTGTTAATGATGAAAATGAAATGACTTTTGATTTGTACCTGTGAGGTACCCTCAGTAATCGATTCATACCCGTAAGGTACTCTCAGTACACTCGTTATCCACTACCTCGAGTAAGCAGGTGTTCGATTGGTTTGCTCTGGTCCGATCTGACTATGTAAATGTGATATCTAAATGAGTATGAATTTGAGATGTATGTTCAATTATTATGGAAATGGATATGAATTTGAGAAGCGGAATGTATGGCTTTAATTTGTGAGCATGTTTATATGCATTATGTTATGAACTATTGCATATGCCATTGTGAATGTGTTATGCCTTGACAACCATTGTGAGTGGCCGTCCATATCATATGTGTGTTTCCCCACTAAGCATTTATCGCTTAGCACGGTGTTTTTACCCGTGCAGGTGCGGAAGGAGTTTTGCTTTTAGAGAGTCGCCGCAGTCAAGCCAACACAGAAGGTTTTAGTGTAGGGCTTAGTTTTTTGTAATCTTTGATGATTCTTTTTGTATAGAACTCTCTTGTATCAGTTTTGATATAGCTTCCACTTTTGTACTTATATTTTTGATATGTAATATCTTTTGTATCAGCTAGTTTGATCAGAACATTATTGTAATGGTTGGTTATATTAATGTATGTTCAGCTTTCGTTTCTTTTTCCTTAAAGTTTTTATTTATCACGTATTTCTGTATATATGTTTATGAATGAATGTATGATTTGCTTTATATCTGCGTGGTGGCACCTTGACTCATACGGCATCTCACTCCTTATCGGATGGGATCGCCTATGTAGGGGTAGGGGGTGTTACATCACCAGTTGTGACTGGCAATCACAACTCGTGACTGGCCTCTTGGCTGGTCACGAGTCGTGATTGGCAATCACGACTCGTGACTGGTCTCTCCCTACATAGCCGATCGAGGAGGAAAAACTAGGGTAACGAGTACCGAGATCCACTCTCCCGATCGGAACTTCCCATCTTTTGATCAATAGTCGAGTGTGATGCACTCAAGGCATTTCCGATCGGAAGATGGTAGGGAGATCAAGACTTGGACTGATTGATTTTCTGCATTCGCAACCACAGAAACTCTGTAGGAATCCTTAGTTCCTAAGCTTGCCCAGAACGTTGAAAAACATTTCTTCAAAAATCACTTACCTCAGATCGCTACTTCCTCGCAACCAGCAATGCACAGACAAAACTTTTAACACCCTTAACACAATTAGATCGCATTTGAACAAAAGCAAATTCCAATCGCAGCAACCCAAAAAGTCACAGTAAACCCAAAACACACTAATCCGTTCTTTTGGTTTGAAACTTAAATCAACTAAAATACATTACATTACTTCCAGCATGCATCACAACGATCATCAAATTACCACAAATCATTCAACCACAACATAAACACAAAAATGCATAAATTCCAAAACCTGTAATCCTAGCTTCAGTCACTTGGTTCTACTACTTCTAGCTTTCTCTTTGCCTTACGGGTCACGGGGAGACTCAGCTAACAACTGAGACACCAAGAACACACAAACAAAAACCCTAAATCAAAATCCAATCTAGAAATGCAAAGAAGAAAATGAACAGTGTGAAGAAGATGATGAAAATGTGGAAAACTTTACCTAGTGGAGGTTGAGGAGCGATCAAATTTCACCACAAATCACTTGAATCAAATACCAGGACACAAATGGGAAGGCAAAAGAGGAAGAAGGAGTAATGAAGAAGAGAAAATGGGGTGAGAGGTAGTAGGAGTGGCTGCCCTTCTTTCTCTTTCTTTTTACACCCATTTCCAAAAACCCTAGCCACATGTCATCCTAAGATTGGTGGAACTTGACCACTCACACTCAACAAGCATACACTACTCACACACAATGCACTCTCAACTTAAAACACCCTACTAATGTGTTAGTAAAGCACACAACCCTAACTCCACTACTCACACCCTACAATGGTACACTCATGCACACCCAAACTTAACCTAACTAATTCACACCCTAATAACATACATGCATCCACATGCTAATAAAACCATTAAAACATGCATTTTTACCAAAATACCCTTATGACATGCCTAAAACACACAATGCATGCACACACACAAATAGACTCATACGACTAGGGGTCAAACGGGGTGTGACATATGTCACAAGCAAATCCAAATTTCCTTAAACGTAACAACTTTATCTCATGCACTACATTTAGAAGAGTTCCACATTATATACCCATTAATGTAACAAAATCAAATTCATATAGAGCCACCGTGTAAAATGCAAAAAAGAAACTCATTAAAATAGAATGACTTTACAAGGTGGTATGCTAAACTCTTAAAGTCATGTGAAATAATGGACAAGCAAAACTCACACACAAAAATACGATCACACGGCGGTATGACTTTCCTTACTGCCATGTAGATCAACAAAAACCCATAAATTACTGTAAAAAAATGTAACACCCCGATTTCCCCCTAGTAGTCTGAGCTATTTTGCATGAGTGTGTCTGTGTAATATTTTGGCATGCGTTATTTTTATTTTGGGTTATATGCTTGTTTTGGGCTTGGTTAAAGCATAGTTGAATGTATAGTAGCAATGTATGTGTGTGTAACACCCCCTACCCATACGTAGGCGATCCCATCCGATAAGGAGTGAGATGTCGTATAAGTTAGGGTGCCACCAAACGGATACAAAGCAAACCAAGCAATCATTCATAACATACATACCGAAATACGAGATAATTAAAAACCTTAAGGGAAAAGAAAGCAATAGCTGATCATACATTAATATAATAAATCATTACAATAATGTTCTGATCAAACCAGCTGATACAAAAGCTATTACATAACCAAAATATAAGTACAAAAGCGGAAGCTATAACAAAACTAATACAAGAGAGTTCTATACAAAAAGAATCATCAACGATTACAAAAGCTAAACCCTACACTAAAACCTTCTGTGTTGGCTTGACAGCAGCGACTCTCTCAAAGAAAACTCCTTCCGTACCTGCACGGGTAAAAACACCGTGCTAAGCGATAAACGCTTAGTGGGGAAACACACATAAAATATGGACGGCCATTCACAATGATCGTCAAGGCATAACACATTCACAATGGCAAATGCAATAGTTTATCACAGTCCATAAAAAACATGCTCACAATCTAAAGCCATAAATTCCGCATCTCACATTCATAACCATTCCCATAATAAAACATACATCTCAACATTATACTCATTCAGATATCACATTTATATAGTCAAATCAGAGCAAAGCAAACCAATCGAACACCTGCTGACTCGAGGTAGTGGATAACGAGTGTACTGAGGGTACCTTACGGGTACGAATCGATTACTAAGGGTACCTCACAGGTACAAATCAAAAGTCATTTCATTTTAATCATTAACACAATATTTTTACTGAGGGGACCTTAAACAAGATCCAAACACTGAGGGGTTCGCGAGGAACCTAACGGGGACCTGATCGGGGTCCGAACTGAACTGAGGGCTGCAGTTAAAAGACTCTATTAGGTATGCCTAACTATCCACTTACTAGACTCTAGCAGGTCATGCGTAACACATGTTACATATGAATACTCATCACATAAGGAATTCATACTTGAGCATAACTCAATATATAATACATAAAACACATACTACTTTAGCATGGCAAAATACACAATTCATTAATGCTAAAAAGATAAAAATAACACTAAATAATAATTAAAACCAAACACAAGTGGAAAAGGAGTGAAAAGAAAAGAAGTCCAAAATCTGCATATTAGGACAGAAGCATTTTACACGGCGGTATGGTAAATCCATACCGCCGTGTAAGACAGTTTACACGGGAGTATGGGGTATCCCATACTGCCGTGTAACATGTCCAACATAGCTGGACGAAGGCATCCACACTGCTCCAACAGAGGCGTTTCACACGGCTGTAAGGGAAACCCATACCGCCGTGTGAAACTCACAGCTCAAAACATAATTGGCAATAGCGTTTCACACGGCGGTATGGGTGTATCCTCACCATCGTGTAAAATCTCAGCCTTGCAATTTCTGAGGAATTTCCTTGATCCACATGACGGTGAGCTATTTCCTTACCGCCGTGTGACTTCTGGAAATTCCAGAAATCGCAGAAGTCACTCCAAAAATTCGAACCCAAAATCACACATATCACAAAATACACACTCCAAACCATAAATTCGACCCAAGAACTTACCTTTCCAAATCAAACCACAAACACCCTCATTAATAACACAATTAATCATCCAAATAATCCAATATTCATAAATTAAATTAACAAAACCTACCCATGTATAACTAAATCATCATACTCTCCAATTCACAATTTCCAACACTTAAAAACAGTAAATCTCAACCATCAACACACACACCTTATTGAACCACATCATGCAATTTTTCCAAAAAGACCAAAGCCAACTCAAATTACCAAACACACCCAAAATAGAGACAAGTCCCAAACCTAAAATTCTAAGCTTCAAATCACTTAGCTCCGCTAGTCCCAGCAATTTCCTTGCGTTTAGGATCTCGGGGAGGCTCAACTAACAAACAACACTCCAAGAACAACAAAAATATAAACCCTAAGTTAAATCTAAACCCAAAGAAGAAGAAGAAAATGAAAACAAAATGAAAGGAATACATTAACCTACCAAAATGGATGCAAAGAGATGATTAATTCCACCAATAAAGATTTGAATCCACACAAGAGCTCTTAGAGTGAAGAAAAATGAAGAAGAAGAAGAAGAAGAAGAGTGAGGGGAAAAAGGGAAACATAAATTCTGCTCTTCCCCTTCTTTCTTTCCTTTTTCTTTTTCTTTTCCAAAACCCTAGACACATGTCATCTCCCTATTGGTGGGAATCAATCATTCACACCCAACAAGCATGCACTACACACACCCAATGCACTCCCAACTAATGCACTCCCTACAATGGTATGAACACATGCACACAATCATTTCCAAATTAATTCACACTCTAATGCCAAACATATATCCATATGCTAATAAAACCCTAAAAACATGCATTTTTATTAAAATACCCTTAAAACACATGCTAAAATACACATATGCATGCACACACATATGGCTCATTCTACTAGGGGGCAAACGGGGTGTGACAGTGTGTGAGGGCTTTGTTATAGTGTGGATGTGTGCAGGGAGTTAGTGTATGTATTAGTGTAGTTAGAATTGGGTGTTGTGTAGTGGATGGTTGTAGGGTGTGAGTGATCAAATCCCACCAACCCCTAGTTGACATGTGGCCAGGATTGGAAAGAGGGTATATATAGGTAGGAGAGAAAAAATGAGAGAGAACCAATTCAGCTCTGTCCTGTTTCCCCTCTCCCTACCATCCCTCTCTTCCCCTTCTTCTTCCTTTGTCTTCCTTTCTTGTGCCCTAGACTTGATTCAAGTGGGTATTGGTGGAAATTAATAAACACAAGTGTTAATTGGTAAGCTTTCTAGTGGGTTTTCCTCTTTTTGTTCATCTATTTCTTTGATTTCTTAGTGTGTGATTTAATTTGAGGTTTTTTGTTTGTTGTGCGATCTTTGGGTGTTTTTGTTTGTGGTGCCTCCTCAAGAACCTAAGGGAAAAGAGAAGGCTAGTGGGAGTGGTGCTCTTTGATTAGGAGCAAAGGATTTCTAGGTTGTGAAAATTTATGTTTTTGAGATTTAATGTGATTTTTGAATTGGGTTTGATTTTCTGGAAATCATGTGGTTAATGATATTTATTGTGGTCTAAATGTTACGACTTTTGTTGGAATTGAGTTAAGATGCTTTGTTGATGAACTCTTGAAGTAATATTATTGGTTGAATGAGTTGATGTAGGAAATTTCTGGTTTTCATAAATTGGGGATTTATGATTATGTTAATTGCATTTTTTAATGGTAATTAGTGGTATAAAAGTTGGGTTTTGTGTTGTGTATAATGGTTAGAAAATTTATTTTGAGTTGTGTTAAAGTTTGGTTGAGAGTTGGGTTAATTTTGGTGAATTTTCTAGGTTTGGGATGATCCACACGGCGGTATGAAATGGGCAAACCACCATGTGATCGTGTTCTGTCCATTGTTTTCCTTTTTCGTGATTTTACAAGGCGGTAAGGACTTTCCATACCGCCGTGTAAAGTCATTCTCTTTTGAATAATTTATGTGTAGTGCATTTTACACGGCGGTAAGGATTTCCTATACCGCCGTGTAAATGTATTATGTTTCTTGAAGGTTTTGTGTTTGATATTCTACATGGCGGTATGGCTTTACCTTACTACCGTGTAGGATTTCTTACACGGCGGTATAGTTTGGTCATACCGCCGTGTAAAAGCCTTCTGTCCCGAATTTCTGAAGTTTTGAATTCTTTTCTTTTCGTTCCTTTTTAACTTATCTTTTGGTTTTAATATTTATTTAGCATCACCTTAGCTTGTAAACGATATTCAACTGAATTTATTTTGCTTCATCAAATTATATTGACTGTTATATTTCGATTATGGAATGTATTATGCATGGCTTGCAAGAGTCAAATTAGTAGATAGTTAGGCATGCCTAATAGAGTTCAGTAGCTGCAGTCCCCAATGTGTTCTCGACCCTGATCAGGTCCCCATTTGGATCCTCGCGATCCTCAATGTGTATGGATCTTGTTTAAGGTCCCCCAATGTGAAAATGTTTTGAATGAGAAAATGATGATATTGCTTTTCGATTGTACCCTCGGGTACCCTCAAAGTATTCACTCGTTATCCGCTATTGTGAGTCAGCAGGCATTTCGTTTGTTTATTTATTGTAACCATAATTATATGAAATTAGCATTATTGATAAATTTGATTATGAGCTTTGAATCCGATCATTGAATGCAATTAAGCTATGATTGCTATATATGTAACTATAAGCATGTATCATTTTGAATATGTTTTGCCTCAACGACCATTGTGAATGGCCGTTCATATTTTTTTTCCTTTTCCCCACTGAGCGTTATCGCTTAGCACCGGTGTTTCATCCAAGTAGGTATTGAAGGTTTTGAACTTTTGGGGGAGTCTCCGCATGTAATACCCCCACCGTCGCCCCCGTTGGAAGGGCGCTGGCGAACGTGCTACCCGACGTTCACTCGCACACAACATACATACATGCATACATGCGCTAAGCGGAAGCATACTCGAATAATAATAAAGGCAAATCATAAATCTCATATAATCAGAAATATAAAGTTATATACAATATCCAAAAGATTACATCTTAAATTCTTTACAAAAATTAATACATATATAAAAAGAAATTACAAAAGGAGATAACAAAACAACTCTACTCCTATGTGGCCGACCTGCAGATGCGCGACATGAGCAATCTCCCAAAATCCTATCACCTACACGGGACAAGAACCCGTGCTAAGCGATAACGCTTAGTGGGGAGGAACAAAACACAACATAATACTATACAATAATATCACGCATTTCACTTGAAAATAAACATGAAGCAATTACCATAATCAAGATCACGCAATAATCAAAACACTGCACTACCAATACCAGACACTTCATACAATAGCCTGAAATTTCAATAGTGGAGGATACGGGAACATGACACGGGAGACCGAAGCCTTAAAAACAATTTTAATACCCGAAGGTAACGCGGGAGACCGGAGTCTCAAAATATTTTATCACTACACGGAAAATGACCATCCCGGAGGTCGACCGCTTCACCCAAATGGGGCGGACATAGCAGCTGCACTTATAACCCTTCTTAAGCATGCTTAATCATCCACTACCTTGACACTTCAGGCTTAACTAATCACTCTCAATCATAACATTAAAGAATCAAAGCAAGGCTCAAAACAAAACTCTGACATCATTTACATTCCCAACTATGACACTAGTACAATAATATCAACATGACATAAACACGAACATATAGCATGCAATAGTGAGAAACCGTGCAAAGTGGGATGACAGAAACACATTCAGAAAATAGGGCAGGTAGGAAGGGCTTATGTCGCAATCACGACGTGTGTCGCGCTCGTGACAAAATACAGAGTGCCCCATCGCGGGCTCTCGTTAGTAGGTGCGCTCGTGACGATGCACGCTCGGCAGATCCACATAAAACTGAGCTCTATCGTGCTCACGACAACGTCGCGGTCGCGATAGAGACCGGCCGCTTCCTCCTCGTACGCATGCTCGCGTTGAGGACTTAGCCTACCAAGCTCTCTGTCGCGCTCGCGATAGCATCGCGATCACAACAGAGGGCTCTCCAGCAACAAGGAACCATTTCGCATTCTGTTGCGATCGAGACAGAACCCAGAATTGCCTAGAATCTACATTTTCCAGCTCCACAACACACTCAATCCTCCAAACACTCATTCAATCATGCACAAACACTTACCTTGGTGCTCCCATGCATACAAACCATGCTCGTGCTTAATATACACTTAACTTTACATCAACATAGGCAAGAATTCACAATTAATCATCAAGAACACACACAAAGCACACTTTACCCGACACCGCTATTTCACTCCAATTAACATACCAAGCACTACAATAAATCACATGCTTACAAATACATATAAATTAACACTCAAGATCACTACTAACATGCAACCACACAGTACATCTGATCCAAGGAAAATTAGGGGAAAACACATCCAAACTTAGAACACAACAACAACAAGGCTCCCAAACCTGAAATTAAAGCTTTAATCTTTCCCTCAAGAGCCCGCTTTCTCTTTTCCCTTGCTTTTTCTTCTCTCTTCCGATTCTTGCACAAACCCAACCAAGAACACATTCAAGTTAAGCCATGGATTAAACATCCAAAACCAAAAACAATGGAGGAGAAGAAGAACCCAATGAATTAACCAAAAACCCAAGCACTTACCTTCAACAATCATCCCTCACTCAAGAAATCCAAGTCTCAAAGCTCAAAGAGGCACACAAGGATGGCTGGAGAGTAGAAAAATGAAGTAAAGGGAGAGTAGAAGGGGACGGGAAAGGGAGGAAAGAGGAAAACTAGCTTCCATGGGAAGCTTCCGCTCTTTTCCTATCTTCTCTTTCCTCTCTCATCCTTTTTCATTTAATTCCCACCTACCCAAGCCTTGTGTCACTCTTCTAAAGGTTCCAACATCCATCTTTGACTTATTCCCTCTTGGCACCATACACACTAACCACTATATTACAACCAAAATACCCTACTTCCATACATCACATGCACACCAAAATAATTCCTCCACTTAACTTAATTAATTAATCCTTTGCAATAAAATCCTTATTATCCAAATTTTCTCTTACTCAAATTCTGAAATATTCTTAAATTCCTAACTTATCATGCAAATTCCGACTAGGCCCTTTTTTGGTTGATACAATCACTCCCTCTTAAGAAATTTTGTCCTTGAAATTTCCCTGTGCCCACTTATATCCCAACAACCCAAAACCCAAAACCGAACTTAACAAAAGCTAATAACACAACTTACTAGAAGGTCCTGCTCGATCCGCTGCATCCTCTCCTAGTATCGCGTACACTCACGGACGCACATACACTTCTTCGGTTGGCGGTTTTTGCACTGTCTCTGACGGCACCTGAGAAGGTTTTCCACTGCCTCTTCCACTACGATTCCCTCTCGATCTCTGACCACTGACTCTACTCTCGATTTGATCCGGAAGCTCTTTTCGATCCGGACAATTTGCCACCATATGCTCTTGACTGCCACATCTGAAGCACGCTCTAGAGATCCTTCTACACTCGCCCCAATAGCGCTTATGGCAATGCTCGCACTCCGGGATCACACTTCCCTTGCTAGCAGGTGGCGCTACACTACCGACTTCTGAATGTACCAAAACCGAACCCTTCACGCCTTGGCCACTTGGGACACCTCTTGATTTCTTGCCACTACCAAACCCACCATCCAGTGCTTTCCTTTTCTTCTCGATTCTCTGTTTAATCAGCTTGGATTCCTCTAACTTGATCGCCGCAGCCACTAGCTGATAATACCCCACTGGTTGTATGACTGACATTGCAGATAAAGGACCTCTGATCACCTCACGCAATCCCTCTTGAAAATGCCTACATCTAAACTCATCCGTCAGCAATGGCTCGGGCACATACTTACTCAACCGGCTGAATTCATTGTCGTACTCACTCACGGTTATACTCCGCTGCTTCAAACTGATAACTCTCTCCACTTGGCTTCCCAGTATGCCTTGGTCACATATTTGTGTTCAAACTCTTGCTTGAAGAATTCCCAAGTCAACTCGGCTGGTCGTTGGGGATTTCGCATCACAAGTTCCCACCAATCGTATGCTAACCCTTGAAGTAATGACACTGCACAAAGTACCCTCTGATCTGTAGGACATCTAATCTCTTGCAAAATTCGGCCTACCCTCTTAAGCCAAAACTCGGCCACCTCAGATTGGTCCAAAGCAGTCCCATGAAAAGCTTCTGCTCCTCTCTTTCTTAATAACTCGGTCGGAGCCTTAGGAGCAGTCAACCTCTCTACTAATTGAAGCAAACCTTGCACTAGGACCGAATTCTCATGACCTAAACCCATACCAGGAATCTCTTCTTGCTGACGCTGAGGAGCAGGTTGCTCACCTCTCACTACACTTGCACTACCAACCGTCTCACCCACGTTCTCACTTGGATCAGACTCCATCTAGACACTACACAAAACAAGACACATCTGCATTAGGCCATACCACAAAACCGACTCGCATGCAAAGACTCGACACATAGCAATCAAAGACATCCTGAACCGCCTAAACTATCGCTTTGATACTGCAAATTATAACACCCCCATCGCCGCCCCCGTTTGAAAGGCGCCAGCGGACGCGCTACGCGACGTTCACTCGCACACAACATACATACATGCATACATGCGCTAAGCAGAAGCATACTCGAACAATAAGAAAGGCAAATCATAAATCTCATATAATCAGAAATATAGAGTTATATACAATATCCAAAAGATTACATCTTAAATTCTTTACAAAAATTAATACATATACAAAAAGAAATTACAAAAGGAGATAACAAAACAACTCTACTCCTATGTGGCCGACCTGCAGATGTGCGACATGAGCAATCTCCCAAAATCCTGTCACCTACACGGGACAAGAACCCGTGCTAAGCGATAACGCTTAGTGGGGAGGAACAAAACAAAGTAGAATACTATACAATAATATCACGCATTTCACATGGAAATAAACATGAAGCAATTACTATAATCAAGATCACGAAATAATCAAAACACTGCACTACCAATACCAGACACTTCATACAATAGCCTAAAATTTCAATAGTGGAGGATATGGGAACACGGCACGGGAGATTGAAGCCTCAAAAATAATTTTAATACCCGAAGGTAGCGCGGGAGACAAAAGTCTCAAAACATTTTATCACTACACGAAAAATGACCATCTCGGAGGTCGACCGCTTTGCCCAAACGGGGCGGACAGAACAGCTGCACTTATAACCCTTCTTAAGCATGCTTAATTATCCACTACCTTGACACTTATGGCGTAACTAATCACTCTCAATCATAACACTAAAGAATCAAAGCAAGGCTCGAAACAAAACTCTGACATCATTTACATTCCCAACTAAGACACTAGTACAATAATATAACCACGACATAAACACGAATATATACCATGCAATAGTGAGAAACCGTGCAAAGTGGGACGACAAAAACACATTCAGAAAATAGTGCAGGCAGGAAGGGCTTCTGTCGCGATCGTGATGTGTGTCGCGCTCGCGAAAGAATATAGAGCGCCCCGTCACGGTTTCGCGTTAGCAAGCGCACTCGCGACGATGCATGCTCGCCAGATCCACATAAAATCAAGCTCTGTCGCGCTTGCGACAACATCGTGGTCGCGACAGAGACCGGCCGCTTCCTCCTCGCGCACATGCTCGCGTTGAGGACTTGGCCTACCGAGCTCTCTGTCACGCTCGCGATAGCGTCGCGATCGCGACAGAGGGATCTCCAGCAACAAGGAACCATTCCGCAATGTGTTGTGCTCGCGATAGTGTTGCGATCGCGACAAAACCCAGAATTGCCCAGAATCTGCATTTTCCAGCTCCACAACACACTCAATCCTCTAAACACTCATTCAATCATACGCAAACACTTACCTTGGTGCTCCCATGCATACAAACCATGCTCATGCTTAATATACACTTAACTTTACATCAACTTAGGCAAGAATTCACAATGAATCATCAAGAACACACACAAAGCACACTTTAACCGACACCGCTATTTTACTTCAATTAACATACCAAGCACTACAATAAATCACATACTTACAAATACATATAAATTAACACTCAAGATCACTACTAACATGCAACCACACAGTACATCTGATCCAAGGAAAATTAGGGGAAAACACATCCAAACTTAGAACACAACAACAACAAGGCTCCCAAACATGAAATTAAAGCTTTAATCTTTCCCTCAACAACCCGCTTTATCTTTTCCCTTGCTTTTTCTTCTCTCTTCCTATTCTTGCACAAACCCAACCAAGAACACATTCAAGTTAAGCCATGGATTAAACATCCAAAACCAGAAACAATGGAGAAGAAGAAGAACCTAATGAATTAACCAAAAACCCAAGCACTTACCTTCAACAATCAGCCCTTCACTAAAGAAATCCAAGTCTCAAAGCTCAAAGAGGCACACAAGGATGGCTGGAGAGCAGAAAAATGAAGTAAAGGGAGAGTAGAAGCGGACGGGAAAGGGAGGAAAGAGGAAAACTAGCTTCCACGGGAAGCTTCCTCTCTTTTCCTACCTTCTCTTTCCTCTCTCATCCTTTTTCATTTAATGGCCAATTACCCAAGCCATGTGTCACTCTTTTAAAGGTTCCAACATCCATCTTTGACTTATTCCCTCTTGGCACCATACACACTAACCACTATATTACCACAACCAAAATACCCTACTTCCATACATCACACGCACACCAAAATAATTCCTCCACTTAACTTAATTAATTAATCCTTTGCAATAAAATCCTTATTATCCAAATTTTCTCTTACTCAAATTCTGAATTATTCTTAAATTTCCGACTTATCACGCAAATTTCGACTAGGCTCTTTTTGTGTTGTTACACCGCAGGTCCAACCAACACAGAAGTTTTGAAGTGTTAGGAGTTAGTGTTGCAATTAAGATTCTTTTTGTAATATTGAGCTCTCAATGTATTATTTTTTTGTATCGCTTCCGCAATTTAATCTTTTGGAAGAATTTAATTTTGTATATCAGTTATGTACTAACTATATTTTTGCAATGAACCCTTTGGATATCATTGAATGAATTTTAAGTTTAATTTTTGCTATTTTCTGTATGTTATGTTTATGTATGTGGTTCTGTTTGTTTGGTGACACCCCTGCTCGTACGGATTCTCACTCCCTAGAGGATGGGTTCTCCTATGTATGGGTAGGGGGTGTTACAAGTTTTGGTATCAGAGCTCCAGTTTAGGTGTTTTTTGGGTATTTGCTATGTATAGATGTACATTTAGGACTGTGTTGGCTAATACGGATGTCTTTATGTTTGTTATAAATGGATTCCGTATGTGGATCACTCGAGGGGTCAGTTGAGAGTGCTTTTCCCCAAGAGCAAGATCCGATAGTGTCTAGTCCAGCTCAACCAGCTAGGGTGCAGCCTGAGGCGCAACCATAGGACATGGCTCGGGTCTTAGAAAGATTGCTCCGAAAGCCCCTATTGAGAGCATGAGGAAAGGTGGGGTGAAGGATTTCTACAGGATAAGTCTTGATGAGTCGGAATTGGCTGAGAAATGGATAGATAAAGTGGAGCGAGTTCTTGAGGAGATTCGTTGTCCTCCTGAGAGGCAAGTTGAATGTGTTGTTGCCTTCCTTTAGGGATCGGCCTATGACTAGTGGAAGTTGGTTCGTAAGCATCCCTAGTTGCCTGATCCGGTCACATGGGAATTTTTTGAGCGGCAGTTCACGAGTAAGTATGTGACTAAGGCCTATAAGGAAGCCAAGTGGGCTCAATTTTTGAGTTTGAAGCAGAGGGCTATATCGGCTTCTGAGTTTGAGAAAGTGTTTAATAGGTTTGGGAAGTATGATCCTCCGAGTTTTATGATAGAGGAGTTTCGGTGCCAGCATTTTGAGGCCAGGTTGAATGAGTCATTGAGGGCAATACTTATATCTTTGATGAGTACACCTGCTATCAATTACTACCAAATTGTTCAAGCAGCAGTGCAGGCAGAGAGGTTTGAGTTTGTTTTGAGGGAAAGAGCCCAAAGGAGGAATCCCCTTCATTGAGGTTCATCTTTGGGTAAGAGATCAAGGAATCCACAAGATGAGTCTTCTTCTGGTCCTGCTTCTAGAGGTAGGAGGCAAGGGTCTACAGTTGGGTGGAGTGCCGGTAGAGGTAGTGCTGGTGGTAGAGCTGAAATTGTGCCTGAGTGTTTTCACTGCAGTAAGCACCATAAGGGCAAGTGTAGGTGGCTTAATGGTGGTTGTTTCCATTTTGGAAGCATCGAGTATTTTCTAACTGATTTCCCTAAGTTGAGTGAGAATACTAGAGATCAGCGTGAGGCTAGCCGAGCTAGGTCTAATGCTTCTCAAGCTAGCCGAGGTAGAGGCAGAGATAGAGGTGGAGGTGGTCAGCCTAGAGAGCGTGCTCCATCGGAATAGGTAGATCATCCTTAGATGGTGCCAGTGAGGGCATATGCTATGAGATCTCGAAATGAGCAAGATGCGCCTAATTTGATTGCTAGTAAATTCCAACTCTATGACACTGAGTTGTATGCTCTAATTGACCCTAGTTCCACACACTCATATTTGTTCACAGATAAGTTAATTGATAAGTTGCATGATGTTGATTAGTTAGATTATGAGATTTATGTGACCAGTCCCTTAGGGCATAGTGTCAATGTGAGTAGGGTGTTTAGGAACTGTCCCATATTGGTCCAAGGAATTTAGTTTCCAGTGGACTTGATAGAGTTGCCATTCTGAGAATTTAATTTGATTTTGGGTATGGACTGGTTGATTAAGCATCGAGCAGTGGTTGATTGTCATAGGAAAGTGGTTGTGTTGCGGGATAGAGATCAGTCTCCGGTTGTGGTTAAAAGTTTAGGCTCGAGTTCCTTGGAGAATGTGATTTCTGCCATGCAAGCTAAGAGATTTATGAGAAAGGGTTGTGAGGCATTTTAGCAATCATGTTGTATTCTAAGCGCGATCAGGTTAAGATTGATAATATCCCAATGGTTAGGGAGTTTGAAAATGTTTTTCCAAGTGAGTTGCCTGGGTTACCTCCGGAGAGAGAAGTGGAGTTGTCCATAGAGATATTGCTGGGCACTACTCCTGTTTCTAAAGCACCTTATCGAATAGCTCCTATAGAATTGAGAGAACTTAAAACTCAATTACAAGAGCTATTGGATAAAGGCTTTATTAGACCCAACATATCTCCATGGGGAGCTCTAATGTTGTTTGTAAAGAAGAAGGATGGTACGTTAAGGATGTGGGCAAATTAATAAGGTTACCGTGAAGAATAAGTATCGTTTGCCTAGGATTGAGGATTTGTTCGATCAGCTCAGAGGTACGGGTATCTTTTCTAGGATTGATCTTTGGTCTGGATATTACCAGCTTCGAGTTAAGGATACAAATGTGGTTAAGACTGCATTTCGAACGCGGTATGGCCACTACGAGTTTCTTGTGATGCCGTTTGGTTTGACCAATGCACCTGCAGCTTTTATGGATTTGATGAACAGAGTGCTTAGGCCATATCTCGACCGATTAGTTGTAGTGTTCATCGACAACATTTTGGTTTACTCAAAGAATGAGAGTGAGCATGAAGAGCATCTCCGGATAGTGCTCAAGGTTTTGAGGGATAACCATCTATTTGCGAAGCTCAGCATGTGCTATTTTTGGCTTAGAAAGGTGTCTTTCTTGGGCCATATTGTTTCGGCTGAAGGTATTCTAGTGGATCCGGCCAAAATTGAGGCTATTGTGAGTTGGAAGGCACCGAGGAATGTGCCTGAAGTGAGAAGTTTCCTAGGTTTGGCAGGGTATTATCATCGGTTTGTTAAGGGGTTTTCAGTCATTGCTGCTCCTATGACTCGACTTTTGAGGAAAGGGGTCAGATTTGAGTGATCGAATAGTGTCAGCTTTCTTTGAACAGTTGAAGAGGTTGTTGGTCGAAGCTCCTGTACTTACTCAACTCATTTCGGGTTGAGAGTTTATAATGTACAATAATGCTTCAAGAGTTGAACTTGGTTGTGTTCTGATGCAAGAGGGTAAGGTTGTGGCTTATGCGTCTCGTTAGTTGAAGCCGCACGAGAAGAATTATCCGACGCATGATTTAGGAGTCGTTTTGTTTTGAAGATTTTTACTTTGAAGATTTGGCGGTATTATCTATATGGGGAGACGTGTAGGATTTTCACGGATCATAAGAGTTTGAAGTACCTCCTCACCTTGAAAGAGTTGAATATGAGACAATGTTGGTGGCAGGAGTTGTTTAAAGACTACTACTGTATTTTTTATTACCATCCGAGCAAGGCCAATATTGTTGTGGATACTTTGAGTAGGAAGTCAGTTTTGGCTTTATTTTTACAGCGTTTTAAGTGGAGATTAGATTCGGATGGGCATTGGTCACCTAACTGAAAGCTAGGCAGTCTTTGAGGCAGTCGATTATTGATGCCCAAAAAGATGATGTGAAGTTGCAGCGAGTTTTGCAAGAGGTTCAGAACGGTAAGCAATCAGAGTTTTCCATTTTGGATGGGGTGCTTATGTATAGGAGTCGTTTGTGTGTGCCTGAGAATGTTGAGTTAAAGAAGAAGCTTTTTAGTGAGTCACACACTACGGTCTTTACTATGCATCCTGGTAGTAAGAAGTTGTATCGAGATTTGAAGCAGTTCTATTGGTGGTCTGGGATGAAGAGAGACATTATGGAGTTTGTGGCTAAGTGTTTGACTTGTCAGCAGGTAAAGGCTGAGCATCAAGTTCCATTTGGGATTGCTCGACCCTTTACCCATTCCCCAGTGGAAGTGGGACAACATCGCCATGGATTTTATGTCAGGATTGCCGTTGACTCGGAGGAAATATGATTCAACTTGGGTGATCGTGGACCGACTCACCAAATCAGCACATTTTATGCCGGTTAGAGTGGACTATTCGATGGATAAGTTGGCTAGTATTTATATGGATGAGGTTGTTAGATTGCATGGTATTCCGTTGTCGATAGTGTCCGATCGGGATCCAAGGTTCCCATCAAAGTTTTGGAAAGAGTTGCAAGTAGCTTTGGGTACTCGGTTGAATTTTAGTATGGCATTTCATCCTCAGACCGACGGTCAGTCAGAATGGGTTATCTAGATTTTGGAAGATATTCTTCGAGGTTATGCTTTGGAGTTTTCTAGTAGTTGGGACAAGTATGTGCCGCTCATGGAGTTTGCCTACAACAATAATTATCAGTTGAGCATTAAAATGTCACCGTTTGAAGCTCTTTATGGCCGACAGTATAGGACTCTGATTTGTTGGACATAATTGACCAAGTGTTCCTTTGTTGGGCTAGAGATGGTTAAAGAGACTAAAGAGAAGATTCGAGTGGTTTAGCAGAATCTGAAGATAGCCAAGGATAGACAAATGCCTTATGCAAATCTAATGATAAAGGACATTCAATTTGAGATTGGAGACAAAGAGTTCCTTAAGGTATCGCCTTGGAGGAAAGTGTTGCGTATTGGTAAGAAGGGCAAGCTTAGTCCTCGATTTATTGGACCTTTCGAGGTATTGGAAAAGATTGGACCTGTTGCTTATAAATTAGCCTTGCCATTGGATTTGGCAAGGTTGCACTATGTTTTACATGTATCTATGCTCCTCTGGTACAGATTGGATCCATCACATGTGTTGTCGGTTCAGGATATAAGGGTTCAGCCAGATTATTCGTACGATGAGGAATCGAAATCCATTTTAGCCAGGGAAGTGCGATAGTTAAGAAGCAAGCAAGTTCCCTTGGTTAAAGTGTTATGGCAGCATCATGGAGTCGAAGAAGCGACTTGGGAATCAGAGGCAGTGATGAGGTCTCAGCACCCTCAGTTGTTCAATTCAGGTGAGAATTTCGAGGACGAAATTCTTATTAGTAGGGGAGAGTTATAACACCCCGATTTCCCCCTAGTAGTCTGAGCCATTTATCATGAGTGTGTCTGTGTAATATTTTAGCATGCGTTATTTTTATTTTGGGTTATATGCATGTTTTGGGCTTGGTTATAGCGTGGTTGCATGTATAGTAGTAGTGTATGTGTGTGAGGCTTTGTTATAGTGTAGATGTGTGTAGGGAGTTTGTGTGTGTATTAGTGTAGTTAGAATTGGGTGTTGTGTAGTGGATGGTTGTAGGATGTGAGTGATCCAATCCCACCAACCCCTAGTTGACATGTGGCCAGGATTGGAAAGAGGGTATATATAGCAAGGAGAGAGAAAATGAGAGAGAACTAATTTAGCTCTCTCCCATTTCCCCTCTCCCTGTCGTCCCTCTCTTCCCCTTCTTCTTCCTTTTTCTTCCTTTCTTGTGCCCTAGACTTGATTCAAGTGGGTATTGGTGGAAATTGATCAACTCAAGTGTTAATTGGTAAGCTTTCTAGTGGGTTTTCCTTTTTTTGTTCATCAATTTCTTTGATTTCTTAATGTGTGATTTGATTTGGGGTTTTTGGTTTGTTGTGTGATATTTTGGTGTTTTTGTCAGTGGTGCCTCCTCAAGAACCTAAGGGCAAAGAGAAGGCCAGTGGGAGTGGTGCTCTTTGATTAGGAGCAAAGGATTTCCAGGTTTGGGAAATTTATGTTTTTAACATATAATGTGATTTTTGAATTAGGTTTTTATATTCTGGAAATCATGTGGTCAATGATATTTATTGTGGTCTAAATATTATGAGTTTTGTTGGAATTGAGTTAAGATGCTTTGTTGATGAACTCTTGAAGTAATATTGTTGTTTGAATGAGTTGATGTAGGAAATTTCTGGTTTTGATAAATTGTGGATTTTTTTTTATGTTAATTGCATGTTTTAATGGTAATTAGTGGTATAAAAGTTGGGTTTTATGTTATATATAATGGTTAGAAAATTCATTTTGAGTTGTGTGAAAGTTTGGTTGAGAGTTGGGTTTATTTTGGTGGAATTTTCTGGGTTTAGGATGATCCACACGGCGGTATAAAATGGGTATACAACCGTGTGATCGTGTTCTATCCATTGTTTTCCTTGTCTGTAATTTTACACGGCGGTAAGGACTTTGCATACCGCCGTGTAAAGTCATTCTGTTTTGAATAATTTCTGTGTAGTGCATTTTACACGGGGGTACGGATTTCCCATACCCGCCGTGTAAATGCATTCTGTTTCCTGAAGGTTTCGTGTTTGATATTCTACATGGCGGTATGGCTTTACCTTACCACCGTGTAGGATGTCTTACACAGCAGTATAGTTTTGTCATACCGCCGTGTAAAATCCTTATGTCCCAAATTTCTTAAGTTTTGAATTCTTATCTTTTCGTTCCTTTTTAACTTGTCTTTTGGTTTTAATATTTATTTAGCATCACCTCAGCTTGTAAACGATAATCAACTGCAATTATTTTGCTTCATCAAATTATATTGAATGTTATGTTTCGATTATGGAATGTATTATGCTTGGCCGATAAGAGTCAAACTAGTGGATAGTTAGGCATGCCTAATAGAGTTAAGTAGCTGCAGCCCCCAATGTGTTTTGGACCCTGATCAGGTCCCCGTTTGGATCCTCGTGATTTTCAATGTATATGGATCTTTCTTAAGATCCCCCAATGTGAAAATTTTTTGAATGAGAAAATGATGATATTACTTTTCGATTGTACCCTCGGGTACCCCTAATTTGTTCACTCGTTATCTGCTATTGTGAGTCATTAGGCATTTCGTTTGTTTGTTTATTGTGACCATAAGTATATGAAATCAGTATGATTGATGAATTTGATTATGAGCTTTGAATCCGATCGTTGAATGCGATTAAGCTATGATTTCTATATATGTGACTATAAGCATGTATAATTTTTAATAAGTTTTGCCTCAACGACCATTGTGAATGGCCGTTCATATTTTTGTATATTTTCCCTACTAAGCGTTATCTCTTAGCACGGGTGTTTCATCCGTGCAGGTGCGGAAGGTTTTGAGCTTTTAGGGGAGTCTCCATAGGTCCAGCCAACACAGAGGTTTTGAAGTGTTAGGACTTAGTGTTGTAATTAAGATTCTTTTTGTAATATTGAGCTCTTAGTGTATTATTCTTTTGTATCGCTTTCGCTATGTAATCTTTTGGAAGAATGTACTTTTGTATATCAATTATGTACTGACTATATTTTTGTAATGAACCCTTTGGATATCAATGAATGAATTTTAAGTTTTAATTTCCTCTATTTTCTGTATGTTATGTTTATGTATGTGGTTCTGTTTGTTTGGTGACACCCCTGCTCGTACGGGTTTTCACTCCCCAGAGGATGGGTTCTCCTATATATGGGTAGGGGGTGTTACAATAAACATACCAAAACTATACCCAAAGTACACCCTACTATCAATTTAACAAATCACTTCAAATTCTCAACTCATACTTCCACTAAGCACATACCCAATTGCATTTACACATTCAATTTCCAGAAATCAAGCATAATTTCACAAATCAATAAAAATGCGCAAATTCAAATAGTTCCCAAACCTTGAACTCCTAAGCTCCAAGATCAAGGGGCTGAACTTCCTCTAACTACTTCTTTGCCCTTAGGATCTCTAGGAGGAACCTCTGAATCAAAATTCAACCCCAAACACAGCAATCAATCAAAACCCAAATATACACACTCACACACACATCCAAAGGAAATCAAAGAGGAATAAGAGCACAAACTTACCAATTTAGCTCTTGATTTGTCAAATCCCACCAAAGAATCACTTGAGGAAGCTTACAGCAAAAGAGAAAAGAGAAAGGGGAAGAAACGGGGAGAGGGAATGGGAGAAGGGCAGCTGCTCTCTCTCATTTTCTCTCTCCTGGGTTTTTATACCCCCACTTCTTCCTTTTGCCACATATCCTCTATTCATTGATGGGTATTGTGCAAAAATCCTTCTAATTCTTATTAACTCCTCAAACTACAAATCTAACTCCACTTAAATATGACCTAAAAACCAAACAATTCATGCAATTGACTCCATAAATAAAAATAACACATGCCAAAAATTCACACGAAATTGCTCAAAATACTAAGGTGGGAATCGGGGTGCTATAAAAGGTGCAGTGTAGTGGCCCAAATACCGGCTTAGAAGTGACAGTGCATAATTTTAGTGTTATCATGATGATCGCAGCGTCGAATAGTGTAAGAGTGAGTTTGTCAGTGTTAAAACTTATTGATAAGTGTGCTAAAAATATAGCGGTTCCAATATGGGTAACACCGAGGTGGCTATAAAGTGAACCCGGCTGTTCGGCGCCCGAAAAATTCTGATTTAGCGAAAATGATCTGTGGGTCGTAAGGAGTCTAGTAGTGAAATTGGAACTGAAAACGAAGCTAAAATGACCTCCGAAAGTCAGTTTGAAAGAAGCCTCCGGTTCGATTCAAATAGTAACTAAGTTTGACCGAGACTCTAAATATAGTAAACGACTTTTAAAAAATTATTTGAAGGTATAGATGGACTCAGAATAGTGTGTAGAACAGTTTGATGGTGAAAAAGAAAATTTATGGAGATATTGGGAAATTAGTGAACCGGACCGATTTAATTGTACCGGACCAAATAGTGAACCTAATTGGGATGGAATTAAGGTCTAAAAGGCATATAAGAGTGAAAAGTGAACCGAACCGGTTCAACTAGTGAATCGGACCGATCCAGTTGACTTTTGGTTGATTAGGTTTGACCAAAGTTTGACTAGACTCTAAATGGAGTTCTGGACCTCATAAAAATTATCTGAAATCATGTTTGTGCTTGGAATATTATAGAGAATCAATTGGTAAAGAAAAATAAATTTTACGGTAAGATAGAAAATTGAGTTATCGAACGGGTAAGGAATTAGCTGACCAGGAAACGGTCACTGATTGAGCTGAAATTTTACGTAGAGCTAAATTATATATTTTGAGAATTATGGAATTAATTTTGAGAGAAATTGAGCTTGGAAAGTGAGGAAAATAATTTTTCGATGGAAAATGGGTTAATTAACCTAAATGGGCTTTAGGGTTAGCCCAATAGGTTGAACCAAGCTCAACCCCACTCAAAACACATCTAAAAGGCAGAAAAATCTCCCAATTTCTAGAATTCTCTCCACCCTTCTTCCCCCTCTTCTTGGCCAAACTCCACCTCCTCACTTTCTCTTGAATTTTCTTCTTCTTTCTTCAAAGTTCTCCCTAAATCCAACCTTTCTAAGTAAATTATAGCCTCTCTTTTCATTGATGATGGTCTAAAAAGCTCTTTTGGAGTGAAGAAAGTGGGAAAAACCAAGTGCTCAAGGTTATGCCCTATAAGTGAGGTAAGAGATTTTGAGTTCTATAATTTTATCTAATGGTCCAAATAGGTATTTTTGGGTATGTAGATGATGATTATGTAATTATATTGTAAAAAGGAAGTAAGGATTTGAGAAAATATTGATGTTTAAATTCAGCCACCTTAGGATTTTTATGGAGAAGATAGAGTTTTAAGGAGATAAGGCATGGAAAGCAAGTTTAAGGGGTTAATTACATCTGTGGTCATTAAATTTTGGGGCTTATAATCCAATGGTCATAATAACATAATTTGTAATATAAAAATCACCAAACTTTTATTTTATTTCAATTAAAGTAAAAATGACAGAAAAATTAATTTTTTGTCACCGGAGGACCATGCAAATATGCCACGTCGTCAGTAATCTTCTAGAACGCGTTAAGTCAGCATGCAATATGGCCCGTTTATATAGAAAAATTGACACGTCAGCAAGTACATGTATTATGTCAACCTGTACAAAAAGATAAAAAAAAAAAGTCTTACTGATGTGTACTTATTAACATGTCAATTTCTTCATGTAGACGGGCCATATTGGCATATTTGTGTAACCCTTCGGTGACGAAAAATTAATTTTTTGGTCATTTTTACCTTAATTGAAAAAAAATAAAAATTTGATGATTTTTGTGTTACAAAATATTTTATTATGACCATTTGGTTATAAGCACCAAAATTCAATGACCACAAACGTAATGAACCCCAAGTTTAAGTGGTGGAGAGCATGGAAATAAGGTTAGTGGATACAATATCCTTTCTTTTCCATGGTAGAAGCATGATTTTAGGTTATGTTTGTATTGTGTGTATGTGAAAAATGCATGAATAATTGAATCTAACTTAATATATGTGATTAGTGGACCTAAAATATTGTAAAAGTATGATTAGATGAAATTAAAACTAAGAGGTACGAAAAACCTAATGGAGGCCGAATAGTATATTATGGATTTTATAAAGATTAAATGAAGTTTATAGCTTATAATTGATGGTTATTATATGTATAACATGTTTAAGACATGATAGAGTGATTGAAAGAAATTAAAGAACACATAAAGAAAATCTAATGTTGTGGTCGAATGGTATACCAAGGGTTTATTTAAGATATGTGATGAATTAGGACACATAAATGATATTTATAGTATAATTAATATATAAAGAGTATGAATGAGTGATTAATTGAAATTAAAGTGCATAATGTGGAAAAGTGACTTGTTGGCCGAATGGTAATCTAAGAGATGTAAGTATGTATTTTTGACAATTAATGGAATGTGATGGCATAAAGTGATTAAGTATTGATAAACGGATGTGTCTGCAAAATTATAAATGAACATAATATGTTCGTTGAAATGTGCATAGTGATAAAGTGTGATATTGTATGAATGATGATGAAATATTGCCCTTAGTAATTGACTGGTAGTGAAATCTAGTCTAGGATATAATTGGCTAGCCATAGGGATTCCACATCGCGGTATGAGTCATGGCGACTCGATATTGATAAGCCAGTGACGGCTTATTTCAGTGTTCAGTGTAAATCAGTGTTCAGTGTAGTGCAGTGTAGTGAGAAATGGTCCTATTGGGATCATTTCATAGTATAATGGGTCTGTGGGGCCCATGTCCCACATATCCGGTCAGTAGGTTTTCTACCGGGTCCATACTAGCGGCACAATGATATATATGTGATAAATATGGTTAAAATAGTGATAAAAGTGAAAATAAGTGAAAATGGACTAAAATGTGATAAATAAAAAGTTTAGGGGTAAAATAGTAATTTTATAAAAAGTTAGTAAAAAGTGAGAAAGTTAGATGGAAAGTGTAAGTGTAAGGGCAAAATCGTGATTTTGACAAATTATGAGAATAAAATAGTAAATTGGTGGAAGAGTGATAAAATAAGGACTTAAATGTAATTTAGTGGAAATATAAGGTTAAAAGTGGAATACAAGTATAAAAAGGGTAAAATAGTAATTAAAATATGTAAATAAGGGTAAAAGTGTAAAATGAAAAATATGTAAGGTTAAAAGGATAAATAATGAATAATGAAGGGCAAAGTGGTAATTAATGTAAAAGTGAGGACATAAAAGGAATTAGTGTAAAAGAGAGGACATAGATGTAAATAAGCTAAAAGAAAGGACATGGATGGAATTAATGTAATTGTGGGGACATGGAAGTCATTAATGGAAAAGATAAGGATATAATTGGAAATTATGGAAAAGAATAAGGATTTAAGTGTAATTTAAGAAATAATAAGTTTAATTAAGGGATTAAAATGTAATTAGTGAATAATATGATTTAGATAAGTAATTATGTGATTAAATTGATGAATTTAAATGAGTAAATATGATTAATGATTTAATAAGAGATAATAATAATCTAAAAGTGGGATTAAGAGTAAATAGTGGCAAAAGTGTAATTATAGCAAATTAAAATAGTAAAATTGGAATTTAAGCAAAGTCTAAAGTGTAATTTGGGTTGAAGTATTATGGTAAGAATTAATTGATGCAATGTGTGACAAGATAATGAAATAAATATAATAATATAATTAAGTAGTGACATTTTTGTAGAATAAATCAATTAAGAATAAGAATGTGTATTAATTAAGTGTAGGAACCAAATTGTAGAATTATTATGTTGAGGTTAGTTAGTGGATTAAAGTGTAAATTAGTAGATGATATGGATAATATATATATAATTGATAATTGATGAATGAATGATTTGTGAAGCATAGAAAAATTATTGCATGAATAAATATTAAATAAATAATAATTATAATTGATTTGTACATATATAGTGAATGTGAATATATGTTTAATTTGATGATGTTTGGAATAATGATGTAATTATGAATAAGTGGCAATGAAAGATAAAGAGGTAAGATAGCATTATTGTGAATAAGTAATTAAGTAGGAATTTAATTGTAATTGACTATTATAAGATAAGGTTGAGACTTAATTGTCAGTAATGAGAAATTGACTAATAGTGAAGTGAAGAAAATATTGATTTAAATATACATAAGTCAATAAAACGATGACATGGAAATAAATAGACTAGTAATGTAAATAGTAATGATAATAGTAATACAAGTACAATAGAAATTAATAAATTTGACAATGAGTATAATAATAGTATTAATTAAGTGAAATGTTTGAAGAATAAATAGGAAATTTATTATGAAGAGATAATTCAAGGGCCATAGTGAATTAAATTATAGTGCAAGATTTGTGAATAAGGTTATAAAGAATTAATGAAATTGATGGTGTGTTTTACTAAGTAATAATATAGAAAGAGTTTAAATAGAAGTAATAGGAAATAATAAATGAAAATTTAAAAATGATAGATTTTAGTGTGAGCAATAAGAAAGTAATAAAATGAAAGGAATTTATAGATTCGTTATAATGGTAATTGTATAAGTGAATAGAATTTAAATGGAAGGTATGTATTAATAATGAGACTGTAAGTATGAAGATAATGTCAGTAAATATAGAAACAACATTGATTAAGAAATAAAATAAAAATAAAATAAAGCAAGTCATAATAGTAAGTCAGTGTTACGAATTTTGAAATAATGACTATTTAATAAGAAGATACAGAAATAAAATAAGATAATGTCAAGGGGCGTTAATGGAATTGAATGATAAGTGATAAACTAATCGTAGTGTTATAATGCAAAATGGTTACTTTTAATTAATAATGAAATTGATAGTCGAATGGTAAAGTGTTAGGATATAATTATAAGACTGCAAACAAGAGATAAAATGATAATCGACTAAAACTAGAATGTAATAGCTAAATATTGTAAGAAGTTATATATAGTAAAAGTTAATAGTGTAGTAATAATGTAAATGATAGTGAAAATGATAGTGAAATTGAGAGTGATGGTGATATTGATAACAGTAGAAAAAAAAATAAAAAAATAAACTAATTAAAGCAATTATTGTGATAGTAAGAAAAATAAAGATGGCAAACACCGTGAAAGTGTGTAATAATCATTCAAATCTCAAAAATTAATACCCTAATAATTTAAATAAAGTACAAGAAATATATGTATGTGCATGCATGTATTAGTTGTGTGGAAAACTTCGGATTTGTATCCAGCACTGGGCATTTTTATGCTCAGCGCGTAAGTGTTATTGCACGCAGGTTAAGATAATAGATTTTAATTTGGTCGAAGATGTAGTATTGTCTGGACGAAGATTTTGGCAGCAAAGATCGGTGTGTTGGCATGGCATGTATACGACCGCGGAAAAGAAATATAAGGTATATGGTATTATTCTGTTTTAATGTGTGCATATTTGTGTTTGTTTTAAAAAAAAATTCCTACAAAACAATCGAACGCATTGTAGTGTTTGTCAGTGCAGTGTTGTGACATCCGATATCCGTATCATTTACGGGCATAAGGTTGTTACATGCAGTTTTCCAATTTGTGGTATAAGAGTCTTTACAGATAGTTGTGCCCATAAGCTATGGTACCTAGAAGTGAAGGCTGAGGACAAGAAGCAACCTTGGAAAGATAGGGGGTTCCTCATAACATCTTGACTCCCTCCGAACTGCCGAACACAGTGTGTGGTAATATAGAAGGTACCTTTATAAAGCACGTACAAAGGAATGCATCCTTAAGAATCATCTAGAGTTGCAGAAGAAAGGCGTAGCCAGAGGCACATGAAGTTGTTGTCATAATCTGCCACCTCACCTAATCGAGCAAAGCCTTCGTCGAGTGATTCAAAGGAACACAACCGCTGCGTAGGAAGGAAATGCCCCAACAAATAGTTGCTGATTACCCTAGGAGGAGGCTCTGATAGTAGTTTCAGTTTCTCTTGTAACCATACCTGAAAGATAAAAAGAGAGGTAGAGAAATTAGGAATGCGGAAAACCAAGTTTATTCTTGGGGATGCCATGTAGAACATTGGCTGATTTTTAGCAATGAAAAAACACTAACCCCTTGATATTCTATACCTTGTGCTTTATATTCAACTTTTGTGTTTAAAAAGAAGCTACTGTAATGGGTAGGGGTCCACTCCAGGCAAAAATGAGGCACAAGGTTATGTGAAAATCTGAAAAGATACATTTCCCACTAAAGAAAAGCTAATGTGAAAATCCATAAGGGATGCACTACCTTTTAAAAGAATGACAAATACTTACTTGGACTAACAAGGCACTTTCGGATAAGGGTCAGTATTGTAACACCCTGATACCCCCTGGAAGGAATATCGGGACGCTACCCGCAAACACACTAAGCATATAAACTCATACACAAGCTCAACTCGAAAGCGGAAGCAATAACAATAAATAATTAAGAATATAACTTGGGCCAAAACAAAATACTCTTATAATGTATATATATAAACTATACATATTACAAAAGCTTATATTTAATACGTATTCATGTTCGGTACATGTACAGAACAGTTAACATTTACATCTGATGTTATACTTTTCTATATACAAAATGATGTTACTTAAAACATAAAAAGGAAACTCCATCTTATACAAAAAGATCTCCATCAAGCTCCTAGTGGCCAAGACCTACAGATGCAAACTCTCTAGTCCCAACCTGAAAACCTACACAGGAAAACACCCGTGCTAAGCGATAACGCTTAGTGGGGATAAACAGAAGCAATAGACTTCGTACGAAGTCACAGATATAACAAAGGCATATCGATAGTCATGTCATATGCAAATAATCATATACACAATCTTGTAAGCAAATAACATCATGCTTCAACCCATTCATGTGCAAAATCTAGACATGGTAAACGATACCACTGACATGTCATACTATGTTCATATACATATACAAGTCTTTACTTCATCTCTTGTACACTACAAAATATACGTTAGCCTGAATTCTCAATATGGTGGATACAGGTACTGTGGATACTATGTAAACTCTAGAGAACTAACTCAATAACATTGAACACCCAAGGTATTCATCAAGTAGACACAACTAAGTTCACTATAGCAGCTGCATCTATCCCTTTATAAGCGTGCTTATCTATCCACTACTATGACTCTTCAGGCTTAGCATAAAGACTCTATATACTATACCAAATGTATTACAATAATCCAAGCATTATATAACAATCAATATCACATGGCATGTCGTGTTCAACACTTAAAAAGTATGAATACACTTAGTTCCATTCTTAAACTCTTATGCTGTGGCATTATTTACCCAGATACTGATCTTATAATCATTTGATAAACCTAAACATGCATAGTATAGACCCCGAAAATATTGCAGTGTAATACGGGTTCAATTCAGGAAGAAAAACACATAAAAATATACAAATTAATTGAGGATAAAGGTGGGGAAATGATTCATGCCAACCATGGGCTCTAATTCAAGAAGAAAATCACTCTTATGACCTGTTCTGTCGCGCTCGCGACAGAAAGCTCCAACAAGAACTTCACGAGACTACATTTCACCTCAAACTTGTATCGCCTAAAATAACATCTAAACATCATTTTTAGGCAAAACCTCCCCTTAACAATTGTTTCCTAGGAAGTTATCTTTCAAATGGGACAAGTATTCGGTCAAATGGACATCTATAACATAAGATATGATCTAAACAATCTAAACTGCTCAAATGAACCGGCCAAAGTAGAGACACCTCTGTTTTGGCCAATTTTTAGGGTCTTAGAGCCATAATTTGCTCATGTCATTTCTAAGACTTTATAGGTATTGAAGTCATGGTTCTACTGACTAAACAATAACTCAATTTGGATATCGAAAAGTCCACATATGATAAAAACATTACACGGAGGTCTAATGAAAATGAGCAGAGTTTCCCCAAAATCATATCTTACACTCAAAAACTATACGGCAATCCTCTAACATCATCAACCCACATGCAAATGATCACATTACATAATCATAAACGTATATTATAGGACTAGGTTAGGACCCTCTAACCTTCTATCATGCATATAACATTCAGTTAAGTGCAAAAGCAACTAAAACATGCAGCTAACACAAAATCACACATGATCCCGACCTTTAGATAGCTTATCCATGTCTCTTTAATTGGTTCCAATCTGCTCCTTTCCCTTGTCCCTCTTATCCATAGCTTCAACAAATCATACAAAAGAATCCAATAATCAATCCTTTTATTTCACTTTAAATCAAATACGCAAACCAAGTATAAGAAGAAGACCATCAATAACAAAATCACACTATGTACCTTCAAGAACCAACTCTACCCTTGGCTCACTCCCTTCAAACCAATCCAAGTGATCTACTTAAGTGCAACCGAAAGAGAAGAAAGAAAAAGAGAAATGGAGCACGGCAAAGTCCATGAGCAAAGAAAGCAAAAGAAGAACAAAAGGCCAAAAGCAGAAATTGCAAGAAGAAAGAGAAAGGGAGTGGCCGGTAAACCCAAAGAAAGCCAACCTCCCACATCAGTGCCCAATACATAGCCTTTAATGCCACTAACCATCATAGATATATTTATTAGCTTGAAACAAAACTCATTAATCCAAGTGTTACATTCCCATGTTGCCATATGTCAACCTCCTACCATGCCACATGTCACAATCCTAATTTAAAGTCTTTTAAAACCCACATAAGCTGATTGTCCGCTGGAGAGGGTTCTATCGCGCTCATGATAGAATTCTCTCACACAACAAACACTTTAAAGCTTGATACTATCCGATAAAACTTAGTCAAAACTTATAAGGTCCAAATCGGGTCATTACAAGTATAGATCGTGTCCAAGCCTAGGATCGTCTCAATAAGAACTAGGGGAAATGGCATCAGCCTACGATGTATGCCATCCACGATCTCGAATAACTGGTAATCGCCAATCAACTCCTCAGAAGTCACCGTCAAATATTTGGAAAGGAAAAATAGTAGAACAATACTACCCTGGTATGTGGGTACACTAAAGAAATCTTCTAGTGTCTCAATCAACAGGTCCAAGACAAAAGTGATATCTTGGGGAGCCAATCTAGCCGTGGTTAAAGGTGAAAAAACCCAAGGTCAGTGCTGTATCCCTTGCATGAATCAATCCACAACTCAAGATTCAAGGTAGGGTGCTAGGAGTAAATCTCGTTCCGATAATTGCAGCAAATTCTTCGGGCAAGGGGCACTTGATCAAAAGATCTAAATATGTGGAATCGGGGGTCCCAAAAGTGAACTGCAGCTAACAGAAGGTTCCTGTCCACTTTAATCCTCCTAAAAAATTTCAAGCCAGAATAAGGGTTCAAAGTGGTATTTTCCCAAGTTCAGGAGTCATCCAGAAAATGGTACATTTTGTTCAGGGTTGATGTCGACATTTTTAGGACTTCGAGGAAAAAATTAAATGTAAGCAAAGAAAGGAAAAGAAACAAAAATGAAAATGGTAGAGAAGAGGGGCAAATACCGGAGGAAGAGCCCTGACAAAAAACCAAAAGGAAGAATGCACAAAATCCAAGGAAAAAGTGCCTACTTATAAAAAGTAGCGACCGACGGCTGTGGCTCGAGCAAGGTACGGTCAGCCCATCTGTCAACCTTGGACCGCTTGGTGGACTCTACTGTAATATTTTCTCTGCATGACTCAAGAATTTCA
This sequence comes from Excoecaria cochinchinensis, assembly GCA_947683425.1. Classification (NCBI taxonomy): domain Eukaryota; kingdom Viridiplantae; phylum Streptophyta; class Magnoliopsida; order Malpighiales; family Euphorbiaceae; genus Excoecaria; species Excoecaria cochinchinensis. Next base: position 27,418,205 of record CANTUQ010000004.1, read on the forward strand.
CATGCATAAATCATTTACGTGTATTTTTATCATGTTAGGTTTTTGCAAGGAAATAAATTTGATGGATGCAATCATACACAAAAATCAGGGCACAAGATATTCAGGGAGTATTTTAAATTCTTAGGCTTAAAAGTTATCCGAAGATAAAACTAGAGTCTTAAAAAAAAATCGAAATGACCAACGTGCTTGCTAGATAGCCCGTCGGTCATGAAATCCTATATAAGGCGAGCCGTTACCCGTCTGTTCACTTTCTTATTTTTCTTCCTTTCTTCTTCTCTCTTTTTTTTTTGTGCAAACCGATGCTCCCTTTCGGTTTTCTTACATTTTCTTTAAACCATTCCTATGATAGCCGTGCATGTATTAGTGTAGTTCTCAGCAAATTATTTCGTGTATTTTTTTTAGTGTAATTTGTCAACTCATGGGTAACTTATCTCCATCTTCTTTTAGTCTTTTCTTCAGTTTTGCATTTTAGATGCACTGTGGATATGCATGCTAATAAATGTTGATGAAACTGGGTTATTATTCTTCAGTTTAATCTTTGCACACTAGCATGTAGATAAAATGTATGAAATAGTAAATTAAAGAAAAATTAGCTATGATTAATTAATTATTTTTGTAAAATTATTCGGTTTCTGTAATTGCAAGTTGAAGTTATTAGGAGTAAAATGAAATAGTAAAGTATGATTTTCCATTTATGTATTTATTTTTGGACAAAATAATTATGCCTATAAAATTGTTGTTGGGGCCTGAGGCCTGTTGATTGCACTTTTAAAGTAGGGGGTTAGGCACATCCCTGCCGGGATGCTATCGAAATTTTTTCGGTTAGGCACATCCTAGCCGAAATGCTGCCAAAATTTTGAAAAAAATCTCAAAATGCAAATATTTTACAAGGCCTAAACTAACTTTTACTTTTTTCTTTCAAGATGCCTCCGAGATGAAACATCCCAAAGGACAAGCACGAGCCTCAGGCTCCAACATAGATGACCTCCGATATGAGGGAGAGATTTTAGGACCTAGCCCATGTATAATTTCATTCTAGTCGATACATCTCCAGGCCCTTCCTCCAGTGTATGGGGATATTAGATGAGGTTGAGGCACTTCTTGAGGCAGCAGGGTGGACTGAATTTCTCCGGCCGTCATTCCAAACTCACCCGGAGGTAGCAAGGGAGTTCCTGGCCACATTGCATTATAGAGGGTTTTAGAGACTAGATACCAAGGAGGGGCATCATACAGTTTTGGGTTTGAGTAGACCATTTTAGCATCACCCACATGGTTTTTGCCCAGGCGATGGGACTCCCATCTGGAGTATATGTGATGACGCTAGAGAGGGCTATCCGAAGGCAGCAGTGGGAGGCCATTACACTGCCAGGAGCACCATATGATCATGAGACGAAAAAAAGCACCATGCTCTCATCACAGGCTTTGAGGTATGTCCATCGAGTCCTATCCAGCTCTTACCTTGGCCGGGCTAGGAATCCTTGATCAATTAATGACACCAAGATTTAGAGTCTATGGGCAATGGTGATAGGTCGGTGACTCATTATTAGCCATGAGATTTTGGCCAATCGGGTTAGGTTGGCACAAGGGATGACTCCATTTATATGTGCTGGGGTTGTGATCACGAGGCTATTGACATACCTGAGGGTTCCTCTAGTTAACTTTGGGCCTCCATTAGACGAGGATGTTTATGTTCACTTAGCTGCGGCCCAGACTATGGGGATGGTAGCTCAGCTACTCAGTCATCCCGAGGAGTACATATTGATTATAATAGCGGAGACCAGATGCCTCTTCCATCTACCCTCACTTTAGCCAGCACCAGAAAAGCCAGAGGAGGACGTCCAGCCGAAGGAGGACTAGCCATAGCAGTAGCAGCCTGAGGAGGAGAAACCTCATACCTACCAACATCAGGGCATGGACATAGACTTTAATGAGATCATCTACACTCTAGCTTCTCAGTAGGGCTAGATGGAGATTTTGAGTCCTATTCCTCTACCGCCATCAGTTCAGCGATCGGATATTTGGTTAGAGAGGAGATATCACCCTTATATCTAACCTGGGCATCTGGGGGCATCTACATCCACTTCTCCTTCACCATTAGAGCCCTATATAGAGCCAACACAGTTTAGCAGACGATCTCCCTCTCCATCTGTGCAGCAGAAGATTATCTGAGCGGTGACCGTCGCCATGGATTGACGCATGGATGAGAGAGATAGGGTGTTAGGCGAGTTCCTAGAGGGACAAGAGAGGCTCATAGAGGATTTTAGACATGGTCTAAGTGCCTCTCAGGCAGCGGTAGCCCAGAGGATCGATGAGGACGTCCCGCTAGTTGATGAGTCTATCTCCTCTCTCAAATTTCAACTGGAGATTTTAGAGGCCTCTATACCAGCCATATCCGGGACCATCAGGGAATTATGGGAGCAGATAGAGGATACGCTTACTAGGATTAGGGATTCCTCTAAGCACTAAAGCTCAAAGCAGATAAAAATTTTTTCAAAGCTAGCAAGAGTGATTTGCGAGTTCTTAGAGTTCCTCAAGACTTGTGCTCAACCTTTTCTAGATGAGGATGCTCGGATTCAGTTCCAGCACCCTCTGCGAGCAGAGCTGCCGATAGCGCCTCGATCCCCACTAGTGAATGTCATTCATCAACAACCAGCTGTTCGAGCCGGACCCTTAGCATTTCGAGATCAGCCTTCTTCTTCTGAAGCCTGGCCATTGACTTCTAGAGCAGGGCCATCTTCATCCAATGCTCAGCCGATTCATGTGTCTGACAGCAATCAGGATCCCGATGAGCCATTTGATTATCCTCCTTTATAGTACATGTTTAAGGAGATTTGTGTATTGATATCTTTTAATGTACAAACTTTTTATTATTATCTATTTAATCCCAGCTATTATGTTTTTTTCAGATTCTTTCTTATTCTCTTATGCAAGCGCATAAAAAAATAATAATAATAACAAATAATAAAAATAAAAGAAGAGGATAAAATAATAAGAACCATAACTGACAAAAGAGATGAACAAACAAGATATTGAACTCATATTTCAAAAGATCCAATTAATACAATGGTTTAATAAAATCATGTGAAATTATAGGAATTGCACTCTAGTAGTATATCAAAAGAGAACTGGCGACAATCATACACCTATGGCTCAACGGTGACAATCATATGCCAATGTCTCGAACACGACAATCATATGCCAGACAGTCCAACTGCAGTATATCAAAAGAGACGTGGCGACAATCATACGCCTACAGCTTAAAGGTGATAATCATATGCCAATGTCTCGAAGGCAAAAATCATATGTCGAACAAACCAACTGCAGTATATCAAAAGAGATGTGGCGACAATCATACACCTACGGCTCAATGGCGACAATCATATGCCAATGTCTCAAAGGCTACAATCATATGCCAGACAGACCAACTGTAGTATATCAAAAGAGACGTGGCGACAATCATATGGTTACGGCTTAACGACGACAATAATATGCCGATGTCTTTAAGGCCATAATCATATCCTAGACAAACAAATTATAGCCTACAGAATAATTTGTTGTGACATTAATATGCTTACGACACAACGGCGGCAATCATAGGCCGAGATCTTGATGGTGATAATCATATGCCAGATAGATTAGTTGTAGTCTTAAGATATCCCGATGATGATAATCATATGCCAGACTAATCAAACACAGTCTTCAGAGCGACTCGGTGGTGATAATCATAAGCCACCATTCATGATCTTCAAATAGCACAGCAAAAAGGTAAGGACTACCTCAGGTATGTGCTTTTTCCCTTTTTCTCTGAATTTTGGCTCATCTAGACATAACTGCACTAGTTTCCCCAAAATTGAGGACAACTGTAAACACTGTGTCCCGAGGCAGTCCAAATTAGAGTTACCCAATGAGGTTATTGGTACCTGTTTCACAAGTAGAGGAGTGAAGTTGTAGGTTTTTGCCCCTGATTTTCACAAATTTTAAGGATATTGGTGACCAAAAGTTCTTTTCAGTCTCTTTTGTTTTGAAAAAAGCCTTTTTAGATGGAAAAATTTATCTTTTGGTTGATCGATGCCTGTAGGTTAACCAGGATGCCCGTCAGATGCATCAAACAATGGTCAGTAGCCGTTTCTCACCTGAGGCGAACGTGTCCCTCGTGCGAGTAGGTACCCATCGCTCACGCCTGTGGGACACCCGTCCCTCAAGTGAGCAGGTGCCCGTCGCTCGAGCAAAAGGGATGCCTGTCCCTTAAGTGAGCAGTTACCTGTGCTCGTAGGTGAGGCTATCTCCTATTGACCG